>LPNX010284257.1:166153-197893 GCA_001517045.1 Pseudotsuga menziesii | reverse complement strand
CAATTTGGTTTATTTTGGAGAGTTTTTTATTATCTCCAAAATATTCATTTTTAATATTTTAATTAATAATTTCTCCGTAAATGACTTTTTTGAGAAATTGAGGCTGAATGAATATCCAAAACTTAGGGATAGCTGGCCAGTTGATCATGAGTGATTTTTGGCTTAAGGTTAGAGCCTTCAATCACTGAATTCGGATCCCGGATGACTGACATATTACAAATTGAAATTTTTCTATTTAAACTAAGGAAAAATTTAATTAAAAACTTAGGAAAAATTAAAAAATTAAAAACCCAAAATACAACACGTCCGGTAAAATTTCAGAATTTTTTCTGAGGGTCCTAGTGACTTAGGACATGACCATAGTCTATTCTAATAATGTCTAGTAGGTTTATACATACTCAGTTGGGCTCTAATAACCCCCGAAGGCCTAGAATTCAAAATCGAGCATTTCAGCTTTGGAGGAAGCGGAAGAAAACCTCGTCGATTATACTCGGCTATAGGCAAAGCATAATTAACAAAGGCAAAAAACTCCCTGGAATACCTTAGTTGAAATTCTACATCTTAGGAGACCGAACCACTCAAAACACCCTACTAGCACATTTTATTACAAACCCCGCGGGGCCATGGTCATAATTACTTCAAACAAAAACTGACTAGCCAAAACTTGCTAGGCACAAAGGCAGATCATCTGATACACTGGAACACAAACATTTATCATGTTTGTCAAATGGCGGCTCCTCAACTAATCCAACTATGGTACAAATAAGTTGGATACTCTATATTGGATACTCTCTGGTCAAATATTGGTCAAATCTTTTAAACATTTCAGAACATATATTGGATACTCTAAAGTCATTGGGTATGTTCCCCATACTGTAGTGAAAGACATCCTGTCTCAATAGGATTGTTTAGGAATAGAGGGTACATGGGTGTCCAAAATCCAGGAGTATGACCTGGAAATAAAGCCTACCAAATTGATCAAGGGACAAGGCCTTGCTAAAATGCTTACTCAAAGAAATGAATAAGCCATTGAAATGATTGCCGAAAAAAATAGCCTTCAACCAGCCATGACTCTTGCGCTTCAGGAACTTGATAATCACTGGTATTTCGACATCATTTTCTTCCTGCTCCATTTCACTTGCCCTGATCACCTCAAAGGTCACAAGCGAAGGGCTTTCAGACTCAAGACTGCTAGGTATTGCCTTACCCAAGAGGGTCTGGGTTGGAGGAACCCAGATGGCATTATACTCAGATGTATTAATGAACAAGATTCCAAGAAAATCTTGACTGAATTTCACTCAGGATTTTGTGGAGGCCATTATGCAGCGAATACAACTGCCCACAAAACTTTGAGAGCTGGATACTATTGGCCCACTATCTTCGCAGATGTTCACAAACATGTCAAGTGTTGCCAAGAGTGTCAGCTTTTCACAGGGAAGTAGAAGTTGGTTGCACTTCCTCTTACACCAGTTGTGGTCCTTGCCCCTTTTCAGCAGTGGGGGCTTGATTTTATCGGCAAATTTAAGGATAATTCTAGCAATGGCTTTTGTTGCATTCTTACGGCAACCGATTATTTCACTAAGTGGGTAGAGGCCATACCTACTAAGAATGCCACTGAGAAGGTTGTTATGGATTTCATTGAGGAAAGAATCATCACCAGATTCGGAACTCCCCTTAAAATAACAACCGACAATGCCAAAGCTTTCAGTTCGGGAGAAGTAAATGACTTTTGTTTTAAATATGGCATTATCCTATCCCATTCATCAGATTATTATCCGTAGGGCAATGGACTTGCTGAGTCCACTAACAAAAATTTGATGACTATCCTTAAGAAGATTGTGGGTGATAATAAAAGAGCATGGGATAGCAAGATTAAGTATGCAGTATGGGCGGATAGGATTACCAATAAGAATTCAACTAGAAAGTCACCTTTTGAGTTAGTATATGGACTCAGAGCCACCCTTCCAGTCAGCATGCAGATTTCGATCTTCAGAATGTTAAGTGAATATGGCACAGAAAAATTGGAAATGGAGCAGAGGATCAACCAGATCATAGAGTTGGATGAGTCTAGAAGAGCTGCCCTTGATCAGTCACTCAGGCATCAAGAAAGCATGAAGGGAACTTTTGATAAGTTAGCTAGGCCGAGATCTTTCCAAGTGGGAGATACTGTTCTCTTACGGGATAAGAGAAGGGAGAAGCCTGGGAAGCATGGAAAGTTCGACAGCCTTTGGAAAGGCCCATTTATCATCCGTGATACTGCTGGCACCAATTCCTTTTTGCTTAACACCATGGATGGAGATACTTTAAACTTGCCCGTGAATGGTCAACATTTGAAGCCTTTTTATCGAAACAACCTCCAAGATGACCAAGGGGTCATCCCAGGGCTTTTCTAAATCCATCCTTGTTGTTTTTTATGTACTTTATTTTTTGTACCATATTTTATGTATCATATCCATGTAGAATGTTGTATCTTAACTTTTGTATATTAGCATTGTATCATACTTCATTTATATGTTGAAAAAGAAAATATTTTATTTTATGTACTTTGATTTGAAAAAGCAAAAAATATTTTTTCTGGTGTTTCATCATGGCTTATTTTTATATATCATATACATGGGACTAAGACACTTCTGTTTATGTATAGATACCAGAGATTCCTAGATTCTCAAGCACTCTCTTTGATCAATAAATCAAGCGAGTACCCGTCCTGCAGTTGGAGCCAAATGTTACCAACTTATTTGTACCATAGTTGGATTATCTGAGGAGCCACCATTTGACAAACATGATAAATGTTTGTGTTCCAGTGCATCAGATGATCCGCCATTTGTGCCTAGCCAGTTTTGGCTAGTCAGTTTTGTTTTTAGTAATTATGACCACAGCCCCGCGGGGTTTGTAATAAAATGTGCTAGTAGGGTGTTTTGAGTGGTTCGGTCTCCTAAGACGTAGAATTTCAACTAAGGTATTCCAAGGAGTTTTTTTCCCTTGTCAATTATGCTTTGCCTATAGCCGAGTATAATCGATGAGGTTTTCTCCCGCTTCCTCCAAAGCTGGAATGCCCGATTTTGAATTATGGGCCTTGAGGGGTTATTAGAGCCCAACTGAGTATGTATAAACCAACCAGACATTATTAGAATAGACTATGGTCATGTCCTAAGTCACTAGGACCCTCAGAAAAAATTTCGAAAAATTTTTACCAGACGCGTTGAATTTTTAATTTTTCCTAAGTTTTTAATTAAATTTTTCCATGGTTTAAATGGAAAAATTTCAATTTGTAATATGTCAGTCATCCGAAACCCGAATTCAGTGATTGAAGGCTCTAACCTTAAACCAAAAATCATCAATGATCAACCAGCCAGCTATCTCCAGGTTTCAGAAGTTCATTCAGCCTCATAATTAATAATTTCTCAAAAAAGTCATTTACGGAGAAATTATTAATTAAAATATTAAAAATGAATATTTTGGAGAAAATCAAAAAGTCTCCAAAATTGTCCAAATTGATTAAAATAAAAGGCTAAATGACATGGCAATGAGCATTTATGATGATTCAACTCGGCACAAATCCTCTTCAGTCAACAATTGGAGAGCATTAAAGATACATTCAGTTAGCAAACGTGTCATCTCCAGCTAAACTCACGAATTGGATGACTTGGAAGGTTGTGATTGGTTTGGTGATCATTACGAAGCAGGGAAATAAATGCAAGTAGTGTTTGGTGCAAACCCTAAGGGTTTTGGCACCCATCATCACAAATTAGCACCTACTTCATGCTCGCGCCTCCATCCAGAGCTCATGCTCCTCTCTCCTTGATGGTTGCGCCTTCACACGTGTGGGCTATTCAGTGGTTGGAATTTGATGTTTAGGGTTGGGAGTGGGGGCGCCTTGCCTAGGTGGAGGCCACCCCTCACTCACACCAACTTTTGTTTAGGTCTAGGCTCTCAGTTGTGTACCGAGTCAGCTAAATCATGGGGATTGGCCCTCATTTGATGGATTTTTGGTTTTAGGGTTTTAGCCTTCTCTCTTTGTATAAATAGAGACTCTTGGAGCTCTATTCTTCATAGAACTTTGTAGTAGAGTTACTCTGAGAAAATTGTATCAAGCATTTGCTTTAAATTTGTTATTAAAGATTCGACTTTGGAGGTCTGTGAGCTCTTGCATGTGGTAGCTTTTCTAAATGGTTGAGGTGATATTGTCTCTAACCCCTATTTCTTTAATACTTGCATGAGATCAATTGTTTTGTTAGCTCAAGAAGGCCATTGTTGGCACGGTAGAATAATCATTTGTAGTTTCAATTTGATTGTTTATGCAAAATAGATTAGTATCTTGATGAACATGATTAGTTAGTAACACGTAATGTTGATCTTGATTAAATTTTCTTAGCATACTAGCATGTTATTTTGATCTCACGTTTGTATTGAGTTGTGGTGTGTTATCAGGCTTCACAGGTTGACGAAGGGTGTGAGCTCAGCTGCTTCTATCCCAGGCTTCAAGCAACCAATTTTTGTTTAACACTTTGTGATTGCAGGACCTACAAGGATCATCTTCTTTAAATGCAAAAGGAAAGCTGGGAGTTTCCCTCTCTATCTTGTGTTCCATCCACAAGAAATCTTTATTTTGGTTACCGGTTACTTTAGGAAGGCCTATTCTCATTTTTTTCCATCTTTTGGCTTTCCTTCTCTTGCCTTGTTTGGCTTGCTTTTCCTCTTCTTTTCTCGCTGCCCTCTTTTCCCCTTTCTTCACTCAGTTTGCAGCCCTCTTCTTGGTAGTTTGCAGCCTCTTTTTTGTTAGTTTGCAGCCCTCTTTTACCCTTTTTGGACAGCCCTCTTTTACCCTTCTTCTCTTCCGTTTCATAGCCTTTTCTCCTCTCTCTTTCCTCCATTTTCACTGCTTTCCTCCATTTTCACTGTAGAGGTTTCCCTTTTTTTAAGAGTTAGTTTGTAAATTTATTTCTTTTAATTTTTTATTAACACATAACATTTCAAGTGTTTAAAGCTCTTACTTTCAAGAAAAATCAAGAAAATCCCAAAGGCTAAAGGCAAGCAAGGAAACAAGCAAAGAGCAAAAAAGACAAAATATATCCCTCTTCTTTCCCTCCCTTTCTCACCTTGTTCTTTTCCCTCCCTTTCTCACCTTGTTCTTTCAAGAGAAGGCAAAAGCAAAGTCAAAGAAAGCATTGTAAAAAAGATAATAAAAAGCAAGTGGGATAAAGGCTCCCACACCCCTCTTCCCCCATTTGGGGGCAGCTTGTATTGTCTCTTTATTTTCATGTTTTGCTTAATAATTTGCTAGAGTAGAATAGGAAAGAGTAGTTTCGTTATTTAGAAGTTTGCTTTCATAAAGTTGAAAAAAGAAAAAGTTTCATGTTCATTACTTAGTTAAGTTTTGTTTACTGTCTGTTTACTGTCATTTGATATAATATTGCAAAACTTAAAAAGAACCAAAAATCTCTTGAATCTCACCGTAAGGTGGATCAAGAGTGCTCTCTATCAGAGAGTTTGTTTAGTATTTCTTTTATTTTCATGCACTTTTCATTTTTTGCACATTATTAATTAATCTCTAAGTCTCTTGAACTTGCCGGAACCCAAGTCAAGAGCACTCTCTATTAGAGAGCATATTAACTTTTGCATCATCCTTGCACTTAGGCATATAGATAGATAAGACTCTTGAACTTTTGTCATAAAACAAAGTCAAGAGCGCTCTCTGTCGGAGGGTTTTAATTAATTCATTTAATAAAATTCTTCAACTCACTTTCCCCTCTAATTAATTTACTTCGTTGATATCCTTCACCTAGTATGCTCTGTCGACTTTCATAGTTGGGCTCGTACTCAGAACGGTGAACGGACTTGCTAAGATCGCAATAACAACTTAATAAAATTTTTACCCATAACCAACGCACCGGCATTGTAGAAAGCATTCAAGTCTATTCTCAGTAAGGGCGCCGAAACTCCCCGTTGTCTTAAGGTCACAGCTAGCTGGTCAATCCTCCAGGACACCAACCCGAGATACTAACGGGCCGACATGTCTAGAATGGAATGACTTTGAACACTTTCCCGATTGGTCGCTGATACCTTTTTCGTTTCAAAGCCATAATAAACAAGACCATTAAAACATTTAAAACGTACCAAGAGCACTCGCATAACATATCCACTATTTATTTCAAGACTTGTATCTTTGATTATTTTTCAAGCATTGCAGAGCTTTGACTCCATAAGGCACTGGTCTATCTTTTCATGTGTTATTATTAATCTGGACCATTTGTCCTTTTGTTTATAAGATCTTTATCTGTGAATGCACTTTTATTTCTTACAAGTTCTTGATATAATTGTTCATCTTTTAATCCAGTGCAGCAACGTGAATTGCCTTTGTCTTGTGTTCAAATTTTTATAATCATAATCATCTTTCATCATAATAACTCTTAAACAACACCCATCTGTATCATTCGAACATTAAAACTTAACTTAAACACATTGACCCATAGAAAACTCTTTGTTAGGGACTACCCCCCTTGGCTTCATTAGGAGTTAGCCTAAATGGAGGAGCTAGGAGTAGGTGACAGTACCTGGCTCTGTGCTTGCCCCCAAGGTCACACCTCTCCCACTTTTTCAAGTGAGGAGACAGCTTTCGGAAGATTTCTGCTGCTGGTGTGCAATCGACAGACAACAATCTGATTGCATCCTGTAGAGTGGTTTGTAGGCTTTCACCCACCCCCGTAGTAGTTCTGTCAAGGCCTCGGTAAACAACATAATCAGCCTGTTCTCCGACACATCTGTCACCATAACAACTACCCTCTGGAACTCAGAGATGAAGGCCTCAACACTACCTGTCTGCTTGAGTTGAGCCAACTCTCTAAAGTGTATCTTTGGGTCCTTCCTGTCTGTTGCCGCCTAATTCACACTTTAAGACACAGGAAAGTCACAACCTGCTATGTGTGTCCTTGGGGGCAAGCGAGAGCTGGGGACCACTGTCACCACAGTCCACAACTCCTCCGTTTAGGCAAGATCCCAACAGAACCAAGGGGGGTAGTCCCTATAGGAAAACTAAGTTCCAGATTTATTAACTATTAGTTAAAGGGATCTTTTATTAAGATTACAAAATTACAAGACCAATGCCTAGATTAAATGGAGTCAAAAGATTACAAATTACAAACTTACAAAAGAATTAAGAATGATTATCCACAGTTGCCTAAGCTAAGCAAGATCTACAATATTAACAATATGAACAAATGCTAAATAATTACACAATATGCACAAGTTATTGTGTCAAAGATCAAACGACAGATTGCTTTCAACTTACAAGATTAAACAATGTGATTACTTAATCAAATGAATTATAGATGCCACCGCAAGAGTTTGTGAAACTGAAAGGAAGTACTTGTAACTGAAAAAGTGAAAAGCTTGCAGTAAAAACCTTGAACAGCAAGGCAAAGATAAATAACAGTGACCTTTGTTTGTAGGACGTTTTGCAATGTCTCCTGTAAATTTTAATGAATTTTATTAGAGTTGAAATCTTTGATTAAGTCTTCGAACCGGTGGTGTGACTACCCCAATCCAGTATTTCTCAAGTCAAAGAGGGAATGATGTTGCGCTTAACAAAGTGGGAGCAAAGCCCACCCGTAGCTCACAGGTCAAACCCCAATGCCCTGGTGCTCAACAAGGGGGACGTAGAGCGCCTAGAGACCCCCCACGATCTTCTACCCCAAGTCGCCTCCGAGGGCATTGTTTTTAATCAACTTAAAAAATAACAAGATGGATGCCTATTAAACTAAGACTTCTCTATCCCCTGTCGTATCTCGCGAGTACCCCGAAGGGTGATAACCGAGTAGAGGAACAGGAAATATTGAAGTTTTTGTTGGTTAATTTTAGAGGGTAAATTTTAATATTGGTGATTAGCATACAAGGTTAATTTTAAAACTATCAACAAGATCAACCAAGCGGTATCCCTTATGGGAGATGCTGGTACTTGATCTTGTTGAATTTTCAGCAATAGCATAAACTTTAAAAATTTGTAGATAAACATAAATAGATCAGCAGTGCAATAAAAAAACACATTCATCACATCGGCACACATGGACACAATATTTTTTACTGGGGAAACCTTCAAAGGACAAAAACCCCAAAAGCATTAATTGCTCATCTCGTAAATGAGATGGCTTAAGAAATTCTTCAAAAAGTTCCTCAAATCCAGATTTGGATTTTGACCACAGTAACCGTAAAATTCATCAGTAAAAAATTAGACTGATAATTTTACCCACAATTTTCAGAATTACAGAAAATTACCAATTTAGGGCTTTCTCAGAAAAACTGAGATTTTCTCTCTCCTGCCTGAAAATATCAGACTGTTGAAATCTACCCAAAAAATTCAGTCTGCTGAAATCTGTCCAAAAAAAATCAGCCTGTTGAAATCTGCCCAAAAAAAAATCAGCCTGCTGAAAACTGTCTGAAAATATCAGACTGCTGAAAATTGCCTGAAAATATCAGACTGCTGAAAATTGCATGAAAATATCAGATTGCTGAAATCTGCCCAAAAAAATCAGCCTGCTGAAATCTGCCCAAAAAAATCAGCCTGCTGAAATCTACCTGAAAATATCAAACTGCTGAAAACTGCCTAAAAATATCAGACTGCTGAAAATTGCCTGAAAATATCAGACTGCTAAAATCTGCCCAAAAAATTCAGTCTACTGAAATCTGCCCAAAAAATGGAATGCTGAAGATAGCTGTGCAAAAATGCTAAAGATGGACTTTGCTGATAAAACCCTAGCTGAGGGTTTGAACATAAGACAGTCTTCTTCTCCTGTGAGAGCAAAAGTGTGTGTAACAAATGAGAAGGCTTGATCTTCTTTTATAGCCTTTGTTCACCTCTAAGTGGACAAGATTAGGAAAAATAAAAATAATAATATTTTTATTCTTTCCCTAATTTCACTTTCACTTTTACCAAAAAAAAATACTTTTATTTTTTTTCTTTGACTTTTGACTTTGGCCTTTTACCAAGTGCCCCTGTGGTCATTACCTGTGGTACCTTTTACCAAAAAGGGTACTTTTATTTTTCTTCTTTGACTTTTGACTTTGGCCTTTTACCAAGTGCCCCTGTGGTCATTACATGTGGTACCTTTTACCAAAAAGGGTACTTTTATTTTTTATTTCAAAAGTTCATCATCATAAACCAAGAGAGTTATTAATGCTTTTATCTCACACACTGTGTGACACCTAGATCTGGTACCAGGGTAACTTAACCAAGGGTAGCTAATCCTTGGAGAAGAACACCAAGCCCATAGATCAAGTGTCAAAGTGCCACACACATGCCCGGACCCAGTCTAGGGCTTACAGTGTCTTCATTCTCCTAGAGAATGGCTACTCAGAACTAAGTTGAGTCTACCAGTCCCAAACTGGTCTACATCGTGGTCCCGAACCAGATGTCTACTCAACACAAGGTTGAGTCTACCCAAGGCAGATCTGGGTTTATATCATGGTCCCAAACCAGATATCTACCATTCAACAGAATGGTCACTCAACACTGGGTTGAGTCTTCACCGTGGTCCCGGACCAGGTGGTCCCATTCTCCGAAGAGAAAGGCTCTCGATGCTGCTCAAAAAAATCAACAGATCTTGGACTGAAAAAATGAAATGTGTTGAATTGTAGCAAAATAAAAGTGTTGTTCTAATTACCTAAGCCCCCACTTCTCCTGCATTTCATATCCAACTTGAAGTACCTAAAGGGAGATGACAAGTGGATAGAGGATACGCAGGATAGATGGGTTGTATGATTACCCTTTTGACAGAAAATAAAACTTACTGAAACTTGAAGGAAACTGTAACTAGCTAAATCAATGCCTAACCACACAACAATCTCTATGACAGAGATGGTGGTCTGTCACAGAGATAGTGGGTAAACTGAAGATGAAACTAGAAAGGAAAATACAACTAGCTAAAGTAGTAAACTAACCTCACAACAATCATTGTAACAGAGATGGTGGTCTGTCACAAAGATAGGTGGGTGAACAGAAAAAATAAAACTGAGTAAAATAACCTCACTTCAATCTCTGTGACAGAGATGGTGGTCTGTCACAAAGATAGGTGGGTAAACAGAAAAATAACTTGTAAATAAAACTAACTCTAAGCAACTACTAATACAAATTTACAGCAGAGAAATACCCCAAAGAGAACTCCTCATTTGGGGTTTACAATGTAACAGAAGAGAGAGAAGAAGTGTAGTTTAGGGCCTCTTTTGGACCAAATTTTTTGCTGGGTTTTTCTGGGCAATTTAGGGCAGCATCACCCCCTCTTTCTGTGCATAAAACCTGCAAAAAATTAGCAACTTACTTGCTGAAAATTACTGCAGAAAACTGAAACAGAAAGTTAGAACAATTTAGTGTACAACCCAGAAATTTTACAGAAAAAATCTGAACTTTAAAAAAAGGAAAAACAGAAATTTTAGTGGCTGAAAATGAATGTTTTTAGGGTGAAAACAACATATAAACAGCATAATTAAAATCTTATACTAATATATAATGGATGGGGCCCTAAAACAAGGGTTATATTCACTATACAGTGAATAAAACCCAGTTTCATGAAGGAAAAAGAAAAATGGCCGAATTGAAAATTTAAAAAAACGAAACCCTTGGAGAGATATCCTTGCTTGGAAAACTTGCAAACAAATCTAGATCTGCAAAAATATGTAAGCCTAGTGATGAATGTCTAACAATCCCTGCAAAATACTTTAAAGAAAAATTGCTAAACCATTCATAAAAGAGGGTAAAAATACTTTTACTCTCTAATCTCTCCACAAAATACTTTGTGGAGAGCTAACTAGACTAATACAAATATGCAAAACTAAAAAAGATACAAGTTACCTCACAAGAAATGGATCATGAAGAATGTAAAATGTAGCACAATGTCCCTCCAAATAATTTCTTTGATTAAATGGCCCAACTAGGGCAAGATTCAATACAAAGTAGCAAGAGAATATGAGAGGAGAATGGGGAAATATTCCGGCAGCATAACAATAGCATGAGAGATCATCAAATGAGGGAGTGAGGCCCTCATTATATAGTTGAGGAGCAACCCCAACCCCTTGAAGATCAATGGCCAAGATTAGATCTCCACCACTAGATCTAGGTATTTGACTTTGCACCCCTCTCAACCAATCAAATAGCCTAGGCGCCTCCTCAATCCATGGCTTGAGTGCTTGATCCATGCCTCAACCATTCTACACCCTTAGATCTAGGGTTTTGACCAAGTGGGGCCTCCTTTGACTCAATTTTTAATTTTATTATTTTTAATTTTATCTTTAATTTTATCTTTAATAATTTGTTATTCTTTAATTTTTAAATCTTTAAATCTTAATCTTTTAAATCTTTAATTTTTAAATTTTAAATTTTATTTTTAAATCTTTTTATATAATCTTTAGTCTTTTATTTTTCTTTTTACTTTTTACTTTTATCTTTTTATTTTTAAATCTTTTAATCTTTTATTTTATCTTTTCCTTTTTTTATTTTTTTATTTTCAATCTTTTTAAAAAAAATTATTTTATCTTTCTACTTTTTATTTTTATCTTTTTATTTTTAAATCTTTTAATCTTTTATTTTCAAGTATTAATCTTATATATATATATATATATATATATATATATCTTTTATTTTCTATTTAATATTTTATTTTTTAATTTTTTATCTTTAATTTTTTAATTTTTATCTTTTATTAAGACAAGAGGAGCACTCCACTTGGGAAATCTTCAAAAAATTATTTTGACCATGGGGGGGTTTATTTAAATAAAAATTAACTATGATTAGCCACATCCCAAACTTAATTACCATGGCCTTATTTGATTTTTTCCTTCAAAATCATATAATTTAATTTTTCACCTAGGGAAATTAATTAATTCCCTAGGAAAAATATCTTGTCTTGACCAAAATTGGTCTAACTTCTTAACCCCTTGCTAGAATGACATGAGACTTGAACCAATGGCTTAAGGGGTGTCATAGCTTTTTCATTTGCATTCATAGCCCCTATTACAAAATGCCAAGGTTCAAGAAATTACATTATTACATCAAAACTTAATTAATTAACCACCAAATGGTAAAGTTAATTAATTAGGAAAAAATCAAAATAAAATTAAAATCCTAACGAAATTCCGCAAGACTACAAGATATGGCTAGCATGGTCATGGACAACAACTTGAAATCATGGACAACAACTTGAAACCTTAGCCACCTCATAGGCTTGATTATCAGAACGTCAATTCACCACTTTGGAGGATTTGTGAGTGAAAAACCCAACCAATTAAAATTGTTAATTAACAAAATTAACTGGAAGGGGAAAAAAACACTCGGTGAAGAAGACTTCCCTGATAATAAAGTCCATGGTGACATCCTTAGAGGAATGACCCATGATGACATATAAAGTTACATTAATTATCCCACGCAGGGGAGCGGGCATTTTGTGTACAAAAGGGGCCCTGCAGAAGTGAAAAAATCCTCAGATTTTTCCATGGTACAAACTGCACATAATGTACATCTTCAATGTACATGAGGTTGCCACCTAGTTGAAATAGGTGGGCAACACTGTCAAATCGCTCCATGAGCTTCTGTGTGAACTCACTGTAGGAACTGATGGTGTTGTGAACCAATGTCACTAATCCGTGGTACCACCACTCATGAGCCTCTCTGTCTAGGTGCAGTGTAGCCAATTTAATGGCATATGTCTCTGTCATGGGGTTGAGTTGGAAATAAGTATCCAACTTCTGAACCCATATTCTCGTTGAACCTCCGCAAGCCCCATCAAAGTTTGGGATGGTCAACCTACCCAAGGTTTTCTGCAACTCGTAATTCTGATTAAATCCCTTGTTAAAATTCCTGGGTCGGTTCCTACTCTTCATGTTGCAAAAATTTGAAAAGGACATGGTTGCATGAAACTCATCCCCCAAATCCTTGTATTCTTGTAAATAGGCTCCAAATGGTTCACTCAGCTCTACTGGCATGATTGGTCCTGCTACTGCATCTGCCAGGAAGTAAGGCATAGTGGACCTGCTAGAAGGTGTGTTATATATGTGGGGTGTGTTTTGCATATTGGTGTATGCATGCTTCCCACTACTACTTGTAGACCCTCTATCTACTGGTGAGAGAGGTATACTATTATTACCTGGTTCTGGTTTCGAAGACAATCTGTTTATTGCATGCAGTACTTCCTTTTTCCCTTTGGCTAGGTCCTGCAATGCATTTACTAAGCTATGAAACTCCATCCTGTCTTCGTCCTCTCCTGTTCCTTTTCCTCTGTCAGAGTGTATACCTGTTGGGTCCATGTCTGAGTTGGTATCTTCTAGCTGGATATCCTCAAATTCCTCCATGTACCTACTCTTCCTTCTCCTATAGGTTACAAAATTGTCTTCTGTATTCAGTTACTTCTCATGTTCAAGCCCACAGCTAGCAAGGAACATGCTCTGATACCACTGTATTATCCCAAATACTGATATTCTACTGATATTGTGTATAATGTTGACTGACACTCAATCGTGTGCAAAAATACGAAATAATCGTGCATGAAAAATTGCCATGCAAGAACACCCTAAAATATAGTTGAGTTAGGGCAAGGGTTTGCAGAAAGAAATTTTAACACTTGTCACTGATAACCCAGCTAATAACACTCCAGAGATAATACACATGCATAAAGAGTTGGACTGATGAAGAACTGGTGCTCCCTTCCTCTGCTGTTATTACCCAGCATCAGAACCCCCTCTTCAGCTAAATGTGACATTTTTGGTGAAGGTGTTGTCTGATGACATTGAGATTTTGTCGAGATGAAAGTCTTCCCGTGCCGGAGAGAATGACCGGAGCATGCAGAGGTTCTGACCCCTCTATGCAGGCTAGCGAATTGGTCCACCTGTTTAGCTGCTCATGCCTGCAGCCACACGAAACTGATAAGAACTACTCCGGATGAGCAAACTGGAAGCTAATGATCACCTGATACCGTAGGATAATCCTGTTGATGAAGATGCTACCAATAATCAGAAGAAAAACTGAGATCTGGAGACCCAACGAATGCTTTGGGGTTTTCTAGCTAAATCCCCAACTGCCCACGTGTCCTTGCAACTATCTTCTGACGCATGCCAAATAGTTGCATATGAATGAAGAAAGATGAAGAACTGATGGTGGACCTGAATGGCCTTCCTTGAAAGAGACTAGGGCAGATATCTCACTGTCAAACCCTCATTAGCTTAAGACGTCGTCCTCAACCCCAACTGTCACGGCTGCATGCTATGTTGCTGCTCAAAAGCTCCTAATCAATCAACAACAATAATAGATAGTCTATTTAGTCCAATAACCCTCTTAAATAGAGTCTCATGCGCTTTTAGGGTTTGCATGTCACTTTTAGGGTTTATGCTTCACTTCTGCATGCGTGCAATTCTAATTTGATATTGACTTTTAAGCCTAAAGAAATAAGGCTTCTTTTATCCGAATGATGACTTTAACACTGAATGAATGTCTTGATCTGCTCTAAGTATCAAATGCCCTCAGTCAATTCTCTCTGATGCAGTACCCGCTCAAACCTATGGAAATTAAGTAGGTTAGCGGGTGTTTTGGGTGCTTAATTAGAGGGGGACATTACAAACTTTTCATTATTTTGTTGATATATATGGTTGAAGCTGTGATCTACTGAAAATGGCCATTTCCCTTGCTCGGAATCCCGAACCGACTGTGCCAATGAGATCATAGACCCCAAATCCACAAATGGTGTTCACAAGAACCACCAAAATCCATCAAATATGCTTTGTGTATCCCAATCCATGCCAAACTAATAAAAATATGGCCCTGATAACTGATAATAAATAAAAATCTCACCGACCAGGTCGTATCATGGCGAATTGAAGCATGGAATCATGTATGGGATCCCTGTGGATGCTAAAAACCAAAAATCACATGTCCGGATCCAAAGTTCTTGGTGTTGGCGCTTGAGACCAGCGTGCGTGTGCTAAAGCCCAAAAGTAGGCACACCAGCCCAATGGAAGCTCAGAGCAGAGAAGCCATTGTCACCACACTCCTCTCTTCCTCACTTCAGGTTGGCTCTTCTCCAACTCAAGGGGGACTTCCCTAAGGTAGGATCACTAAGACAGGAACAATGGCGGGCAAGGTGAACTGAAGAGGTTTCCTTAGAGAAACAGTTGTAATATAATAGGTAATTTGAATGGGTGATGGTAAGAAGGGAAGAATCATTCCTCGAGGAGAGACCAGTGCAAGTGCATCAGGAGGGGAAAATGGAGTCAAAAGAGAATTCAAGAGGGCCCTGTGTCATATGTGACTGAGGGGGAGAGATCGCATGATTGAGCAAACCCTGCTCAGTCTAGTGTGAAACAACCAAATTTACTTCTTCCTTTCTAGCTGCGGGAGGTGCGTTGGACACACAAGAGATCAATATGACAGTTTCAACCTAGAGGTGCGTTGGATACACGTATATGCATGCTTTCAAAGGAAAAGAGAATAAGAACTGCTAAGCCTCTTCGCCTTCCAATGTGGTGGAAACACCACTCTATGGCCTCATACATAAACATGGAAAAGAAAAGTTAAATCTAGTAACGTTTACACTCATTGAAACTCATCAAGATAATGCCAAACACCAAAGAATGCTCCAATATGAATCCAAATGCCCAAGCTGTTTTTATTAAGCTTATAATGGAAAAATCTCCCAACTTTCCACCCTAACAATGGAGAAGGTTGGTCTTTTTTATAGACCCAAAAAGCCATTCTCACTTTTTCCAAAAAGAAATAAAATAATAATAAAAATAAAAGGGTAGACAACTAGATCCCCTTTTCTCTCCATCGAATGACAAAAGATATGACATATCTCAAAGGAACTTTCCCATGAAACAAAAACCACCAATAACAAGAGTTGACATGTCTTCAAATGGAACTCCATGCAGTTGGCTGCTAGCAATCATAGGATACTCTAATCAGTAGGAGAGTGAGCTGGCCAATTAAAGTGTTGCCATATGCCACCTAAACAGATCGTTCAACAAACAGAAGCCTTGGGTTTAGCTTCATACTCACTCAAAACTAGAAATCACTCCTTTTTATCCATGCGTATCATAAAAAAAATGTTCACTTTATTAAAGGGAAAAAGTCACCAGTGTTGGCGCGTCATGAAAGATGCATATTAACAACAGTTGACTCGTCAAAATATGCAATTGGTTGCCATCTCAAAACTCCATGTATGGGAAGAGGGAAGAAAAGTCGAGTTGCTGCTTTAAAGATAAAATGGACCCCATCTTATAACCGACTGCTTGAAAAAAAAAATATGGGATCAAACTTCATGTATACTTCAACAAGGAAATGTCTCGTTTTCCTGGCTCCTAAAATGTGAAATGTGGGTCCCTTAGCTGCTCATGAAAATCCACATGACTGTGATGCTTATCCCAAGTGACAACTTTAATTGGATATCATGCAAGAGAGAGACTCGAATTAGTTTCAAATAACAAAGAATAACTCTCAAACAATCTATGTCGCGTATATGATAGCTCTATCAGTCTGGTCGTAGTTTTTTAATGGAAAACTAAAAACTTTAGGTGTGTCATCCATCAATTTTAGGGATCCCAACCAATCCGCAGATTTGATTCTCGGACCACTCAAAATTCAAATTCAAAGTGTGAGTGTGCAGGCCATAAACAAAATGTTGAATGCTGAATTGGAACGAATCTCAACCCGGAGATGTGATAACTTGGAAATTTGGCGTGCTTTATCTATCCGCAGAAAACGTGGAACCCATCGGCAGCCAAAAAGGAAAAAGTACGCGTTGTTTGTGGTGTGGACCATAGTAGCATAATTCGGTCGTATTGGCTTTTTGTGTATGGAAATTTCGAACAAATTCGAATTCATCGAATATTCGATTTATGTGTAATACGGATACGGGCTAATTTGAAAATTAATTTTAAAAAGCCACATTTTAGTTATTAAAACACTATTAAATAAATACCTTTCAATTTCATACTTTGTAATTCAATTTA
Source organism: Pseudotsuga menziesii (assembly GCA_001517045.1). NCBI lineage: Eukaryota > Viridiplantae > Streptophyta > Pinopsida > Pinales > Pinaceae > Pseudotsuga > Pseudotsuga menziesii. Next base: position 180,913 of record LPNX010284257.1, on the reverse strand, counting down.
AGAGAAATAAATAGGCCAAAGAAAATAAATATGCAAATATAATAGCAACACTAAATTTATTGGTTACCAAAACCATGTGCCCAAAACCACTTACATCCTTGCTCATTCGGGAGTCAAAGTTAACCCTAACACAATTTAAACATTAATTAATTAATTCCAATGTAAATAGTGGTAAATATTATTTACTTTCTTCTTAAAATAAATAATAACTATTAAATTATTAATAACTAAGAGTTTTCCCTCTTATACTATGGCAATTATCTTTTTGTTTTTTTAAGAGTAATTTTGGTTATAAAAAATATGTTTAAAAAAATGATTTTTTTTAAAGTTTAAAATTCAATGGTTGATATTTAATATTTAATTAAAAATATTGTATATGTTTAACTATATATAAATGTTATATATATTGTTGTATATTTAATTAAAAATATTATATATAAGAAGTCTACTTCCGTATTTTATTCTTATTGGATTTTTTCGTTACGTGTTTTTTCCGTATCGAATCGTATTCGTACTCGAATTATGCTAATATGGTGTGGACAAGATCTTTTACTGAATAATAAGTCGATGCCTTGCTTCACGCATTTTCCTCAGCATTTTCTTCACACGTTTCATACTCAGTTTGATCACTGAGCCTAGGTCTACGGGATTCATAACATAAGCAACAACAGCAACAACATGTGATCGACGACCCATCTAGATTGGAAACTGGTGACCCATGGCCCACTAAATCAATAAATAGAGCCCAACACATTTTATAATAAGTTGCTATAGTTTACACGGCTCAAAAAATGACGTTGCTGGTGTTTTTTATCAAAATCGAGATTTTGATCGGTCTATTGTCTTCTCAATGATCCAATTCATCTATCAGTGAAGACTAACTCATAACAAAATTTGGGAAAACCGATAATCACCCTCAGCACTAAAAATTATGATATGTTCTGGCACACATTTATGTTCATCGACCTTGGACCTGCAATTCTGATGATGACCATTGCTAGAAGATTATATCTGCTCTCAAATTTTCTGCTACGTTTTGCTGCTACAAGACTGCACCCCATTTGGACAAACCTTAGGTTGATGCTGGTGCATGTGCTTTAACTACTATGGCTAGCCTCTTAGAACCCTGTCCAAATGCGGAGGTAACACCAGAGACCCCTTTTTTGCTTGGTCAAACTAGTTTGACCAAGTCAAACTGGTCAAATAATGGCAAAACTAAAGTTGTAAAGACTTGTAAGCACCAAAGGATGTCAAAATGCTCTCTTATTTATGTTAGTAGGATAACTAAAACAATAAGCAACATGTTATATTGATCCATCATAAAATACAGAAGAAACTAGGCCTAAGTTAGATCAGACTTGTTATATTTTCAAGAAGTCTCCAATGTATGCACACTTACAAACTTGGTCATCTTGCTAGCCATGGGTGAGGTGAACAAACAAGCTTAAGGGCAAAGGGGAGTACATTGCAAACTTTGATACTAAGATCCTTTGGACAAGCAGGGGATATAGGAGCCACAGTGACATAAGCATGCTGGAGAACAATAGGGGATAGTTGTGTCTTACGGATGGGATAGAGTGCTTAGGCAACCACCACTAGACTCTAACAAGTAATCTGCAGCTCACATCCAAGCTTGTCTCAAACTCCGTGAGGATCTTTTCTAGAGCCCCTGTGATGAGTTCACAGGTGACTGTAATGTGGTGAGGTTCTAGGCGACACTTACATTTATCTGTCCCTTACTCCATCTCATGTCCCAGCCATTAGGCTCCATGAGGATAATCATTACATTTATTTCACTTAGGCGTCCAAGCAGTTATTTAGATTTGGCATTTTTTTTCATCGGCTTGGCCTTTTTACTTTCATTAGCCTTTTGGTTTGATTTTCAACTTTTAGTCTTTTTGGCTTGCACTTTACTTTCTTTCGATATATCATGATACACATATACAATGTAATGATAGCAGTAATATTTGCTTTGAGGACTAATGGGATGACATCCGTGACCCAATGGAAGACACAACTCTACCCGCCACTACAACATCAGGGGCAACTGACATGAAGTAGATCCACGGTTGAAGCTATGCTTCCACACACTCTAGAGCTGAGACACAATTAACATGGGGTCTAGCATACATAGGGGTCAAAGGGGGAGGTCCTCTAGATCACATATCTCAGTCCAAGTCAAGGGGAGGATCAAGTATGGTTGGGTCGGATGGGTGGAGACAGTGATAAACGATGCCAAGGCTAGCAACCAAAACAAAAGTGACCAAGTCTATAGTATATACCAAGTATGGGGAAGGAACCAGTGTGCATACATAAGAGCCTTGCAATCAAGGCAACATGACCACTCCAACAATGAGCCTACCACAAAAACCAATGAAGCACGAGATCACCCAGCTAGTCACCTAATGTCAAGTCAGACTACTAATATAAATAAAGGAGACAAAACATGACATCCATGTGCATATGCCATAACCATATACCTTCTCTTCCATATACCTGCTCTGCTGCATGAATCCAAAAGATATAACCGTATACCTTCTCTTCCATATACCTGCTCTGCTGCATGAATCCAAAAGATATAACCGTATACCTTCTCTTCCATATACCTGCTCTGCTGCATGAATCCAAAAGATATAACCGTATACCTTCTCTTCCATATACCTGCTCTGCTGCATGAATCCAAAAGATATAACCGTATACCTTCTCTTCCATATACCTGCTCTGCTGCATGAATCCAAAAGATGATCTCTGACAAGGATGGGAAAGGAAATATATCAACCATCTGCTCTGCTAAGTGAACCATGGTCTAACTCAGTCCTCAATACAGTGTCATGTGGGATCAGTCCTGCCAAAGGGGGCAAAAGCTGGAATGCTATGGGTCCACTGACACTCTGGCTAGCTCTGAAAGATACTATGTCACCGATGCTCATATAGCTGAAGCTATGCTCAGCTCATGTAAGGATTGGCTGACAGTCTCTGGCACAGGATCTGCATCATGGTAGCTCGCGCTAACAAGGATGTGATAACAGGTTTGTAGGAGAACATCCAGAAAAGGAAAAATATCTTTCTGCTGGACATGTCACTGTTAGATTGAGTAGTAGTTCTGAAGCATTGAGCACTCTTAGTAGCTATGATCAACTAGAAGAAAAAGGAATCCAAGTAATTGTTTTGGGGGGATGTTGAAGCATGCAGTGTTTGATAGTGACCACCTCCCCGACAACTAGAGACAAAAAACTCTGATCAGGGTATACGAAAAAAAAGATTGACCTCCTTAATCTCTGAAGAGTCGTCGTATCTACCATGAATTTCATAAGAGACATTACAATGTAAAATGAAGTGTTCTTCCATCTCCACCTCATGCAAGAAGCGCAAGCTACAAATCCATTTCATGGAAAGATGATGATATGTATCCATCCCTCAATTGGTGAAAATACACATGAAACTGCCCAGGAGGAATGCAAAGCCCATGCACCAAAGGGTGTCAGAAGTTGCCTCGAATGGACAACCAGACCCTTTAAGGTTCGTAGGATAACATCCAGAAAAGGAAAAATAACTTTCTACTATCAAGATGTAGTGATTGGAAAAAAAAGGCAATATCTATTTTCTCCCATTCTCTCCTTCAGTTAATTTTAGAATATTGTGAGTACACTAATGACCATACTAAGAGAAAAGTTAATTATAAATAAGATCAAACTAAACGAAAATGAACAGTGAAGTAATGTGTTAAAATGTGTTTACCAGAATATGTGAAGCATTTGACCCAGACTTCAGGCCAACATCATAACTTGAAATATGAGTCCATTCACTTAATTTGAACATCCATCTGGAAAAACAACAGACATTAATTTTTTTATTTTGCAACCCTAGTATTACAAAAGATTTCAAAACATACTCTGAGACAAACAAGAAGGAGCATACTAGAGCTTAAAGGTACCCATCAACACCAAAGACTAAAAATCAATCTTGGAATGTCCTTGGTGCATCTGTGCACAAGCAGGAATATTTTTTATCCAAATACTCAACTCACCCATAGGATGCTTGCTTTTCAGTCAAAAATCCTCCAGTCATAATCTGGTTTCCAGTTCCCTCATCGAAGCATAGGCTGACATGAATCATGTCATTTAGACTATCTGATACACTCAGAGCCTCCCCACAAACTGGACACCTACTGATTAATACTTCACTGTAAAAGAGTTATGGATTAGAGAACAAGAAAAATCATATATAAAAATTACCAAGATTGGCATTCACAAAAGATATATTTAAAATCAGGTGGGTATTCTTTAACCTTTTTGAAACACACTCAAGTTGAAAAGAGAAATTTTACTAGGATCCCAAAACATATAGGAAGCAAGCTAGTGTCAAAGGACTCAATTGCTAAAAGAGTAAAATCTTTTGACATTTACAATTATGATGGTTAATAAAACTACTCATAGAATGATATAACCCCAACAATTAGGCATTTCCTCACCTTACTTATTAGCTGCTTCTAAGAGTCTATGTGTGTGGGACATGCGGTATACCCCTCACCTACTTTCTCCTTTTTAGGTTCACTCTCTTATTACCCCTTTCCTCCTTCCAATTACCACCCTTGCATATAACAATTGCAAATAACAAGTACACCAACAATATGAGAGAGAAAACATACAAATCATTGACTATTACTTTTCAAAAAATACATTTATGAGTAAAAGACAAGGTGATTCTTAGTATTCCTCTTAACTCGAGACTAACTAAAAAATTGTCTTAAGTCGATGTAATAATAATGACATAAGGAAATTACACTAATCTAGAAATTTCCATCTCTGACTTTTATTGCAAATCTGGAAATTTCACCTTTAACTAGAGGTTTCCTGGATATAATCCCTGAAAGATTTCATCTTTAGGGCTGATCTGAAAATTTTTATAGCAGCAAATACTTCACTTCACTTCAGTCCAAATCACTAGGCAGCTTAAGACAAAAGATACCAAACAAGTGTACTTCAACAGCAACAAGTTACAGCAAGGTGCACACTTTTCCATGCATATAACAGATCTGACGTAACTTTATTACAGCAGAATTTACAGAAGTAAATATGCCCCCCTTATCTTCAAGATATAAGTTAAATCACTTGAGAATTTCAAGCCTGTGTTATGTCAAATCAGCATGAACAACAAGTGTTGAAAATTACCCAATCAAGAAGAATGCACAAGCTGAAAATCAAATCTGCAAGTACACAATAATTGAATACCTGAAACACTTCATTTATATATAAAAGATGTAGTACAACATCTTATCACAAGCTGGTACAATTTCAAGCTCTCCAAATCCTAGCTAGGGAAACCAAGAAAACTCTAGCAGCCAAATCCTCCTAGCTAGAAATCACTCCCAACCAAAGCTGGTTTATTCATCAAAGATTCTCCATGACTCCTACACTTCTTGCATACCACAATTGTACAAGGAATCTCCTTCTATCCTCCTCTTAAACAAGCATAACAAGTAGCACTAGGAATTCCAAAACCCGTATTTTTCTCTCACAAGAGCTACAAGAACAATGCTTCTTTCACCCTCTATGGCTTATCACAAACCCTGGATTCCTTTCCTCCTTATGGTAAAACCCTAACAAAAGAATTACCCTTGAACTTCTCCAAGAACAGTGCCGCTCCAAAATAAAGAGTGGTAATATAAAGAAGAGAATATGAGAGAGAGAGAGAGAGTGTAATATCCCAAATACTGATATTTTCTATTTCTATGCAATTTTACTGAAATAGGCGGGCATGCAAACTGCCATGCAAAATTTCCCTATTTTATAACTGAAATTAGGGTTAGGGTTTGCAGGATAGAATGAACACTTACCACTGATAAGCTGGCTGAATGTGCTCCAGAGAGAATACGCATGCAAGATGAGCTGAGATGGTGAAGAAATAACCTTGTTTCTGCTGCAATACCCCCGGATGGCTGAATCAAACAAGTGTGACGTTTTTGCTGAAGGGATGGTCAGTTTCAGCTGGAAATAAGTCGAAAGGAAGGTATGCCAGTGCCGAAGAGGATGGTCGGAGCATGCAAGGGTTTTGACCTCCCAGATGCCCTAGTGAATTGATCTCCCAGTCTGCTGCTCACGCCCCCACAACCCTGGAAACTATTGCTAGTTGCCCCGAATGGACAATCTGATAGCTGATAATCACCCAATGCAATAGAGTGATCCTATCAGTGAGGATGCATGTCACATGCGGAAGAAATATAGTGATCCAGAGTCCTGGTGAATGACTAAGGTTTTCCCAGCTAAATGCCTCCCAGCTGTACGGATGAATCTGCAATAACCTTCGAACTTATACTAGAATACTGAATAATGATGAATGCAATAGATACGGTGACAAACCTGGATGGTTTATCCTAAAGGAGACTAGGGCAGATGTCTCATTGCCGAAATCCCGTTAGTTGAAGACGCTGTCTCCAACCCCAACTGTTGTGGCCGCATGCTGTGCTGCTTCTCAAGAGTTCCAAAATAATAATAATCCAAAAGTAAAGTCTCCATTCACTTTATCTTTCTTGTATAACTTTCAACTGCGAAAACCCTAACTTATGACCTAATTAGGTCACTTTAACTTCTAATTTGCAGTTAACTTGCATGCATGCACATGGAGACTTAATTGGGTGCATGCATCATTAAATAATGCTTAGATGTCATGCATGTCACTTTTAGGGTTTGCATGTCACTTTTAGGGTTTGCATGCATATCACTTTTAGGGTTTGCATGCATGTCATTTTTAAGGTTTGCATGCATCTCACTTTTAGGGTTTGCATGCATGTCACTTTTAGGGTTTGCATGCATGTCACTTTTGGGAACATTACAGTCCTCCCTTGCCAAAGATTGCTTGTCCTCAAGCAATCGACAACTGTCAACTAAAAAAATGCATCCGAACACCAATACCAAGATCCCAATTAAACCACTAGATCACCTCATGCCTCCTTGCCACCCAAGCATGAATTGACCCCTTGATACCGGGATCCCAAACAACCCTTTGACTGATACCAAAATCCATCTGAACGCCCTTAATGAGCCAAACAATCATAAGTTGCACAAACTCCTCAGAAGACTGCTCCTTCATGCCTCCAAACCTAAGCATCCCTCGAAAAAACTCCTGGAAGAGGAGGTTGACCCTCTCCTCCATAGCAACTCCACTGCTGTCAACTGAGCCTGTAAACCTCCGTGTCTCCATCCACGTCATATACATGTCTACCCAATCTCTGTATGGATACACTTCCTTGTTGGCTGGTCGACAAGGGATGTGCTCAACTACCTCCTCCATGGTTAAACCACTAACCCACAAAGGCAACTCGTGATCCCATACCTGATCCAAATCCTTTGTGTCATATCTCTCCTTGGTCACCTGCAATTTTGAGTGCTCATGTAGAATCATTGTTGAAGGCTCTCCCCTCAAACCATGAGTGCCACTCATGCACTCATGGGTCACAACTGTCTTGCATCTTGTGTAGGTTGCAATATCCTCTTGGGCACTCACTCGACTGGTGTCATCTGAACCAGGATCCCACACATATGTACTATACCCATTTCGGAAAATAAGGGATGCGTCCATGTCACTATCGGCTAGTCCCTGGAATATGTCTCCCATCAACGCATTTGCATCTACAACCTGAACCATTAATGGCCCCTCCACAAGATGTGGCTCATAACCTCCATACTGCTCGGCATGTATAGAATTAATCCTCTATGTGTCATGCCTCTCCACTCGTTCCCGTGAGTCTAACTGAAGTTCCTCTTCTACCTACTCTTCTACCTTGTGTTCATCCCAAAGACACAAGGGTGCAATCTCTGATCCCTCATGGTCCAAACTGTCATATGACAAGAAAGACCGTGTGAACATGATCTCATCTTCTTTAGGACTCCTACCTGATAATGGATCTTTGCTTTCTTCATGATTAATTGTAGGTTGATCTATGATTGTTGATTTATTACACTCTGAACCACAATCAGCATAAAGACTTTTGGATGCCTTTTTGATAAAGATACCAAGTCTTCCCTTCTTGCTTCGTAGTAATGAATCTTCAAACCGTTGCAAATTATGCTCTAAGATTTGTTGCGTCTTAGCAAGGTTCCTCATTAACTCCTCCCAAGTAGGCTCCTTTTCCTCTATTGGCGAGGCAGCAAGGAAGGTGGGTAACAGCCTGCCATCTATAGTTCTTGCCATTGATGCAACCCCTGTAAGATCCCTTACCTATCTGACTAGAACAATTTTGAGGACGGATATGTAATGGAGCTTTGTGATCACAATAAAGGCACTCTCCTGGAAATTATAGCAGACTTCAAGATGCTTTGTTTCTTGGCAATAGATACACTTCCACAAAAATGAGACAAACTCTCCACAACTAATGTGTGAAATTGCCTATCACACCATGTTTATGCCAATATCCCCACAGCTGGCCAAGAACATGCTTTGATACCACTATAATATCCCAAATACTGATATTTTCTATTTCTATGCAATTTTACTGAAATAGCCAGGCATGCAAACTGCCATGCAAAATTTCCCTATTTTATAGCTGAAATTAGGGTTAGGGTTTTGAAATATCCCAAATCCCGATATTTTCTATTTCCGAGCAAATATGCTGATACAACTGGGCATGCAAACTGCCATGCAAAAATCCCTATTTTATAGCAAAAATTAGGGTTAGGGTTTGTGAGATAGAATGAACACTTACCACTGATAAGTCGGCTGGATTGCTCTTGAGAGAGTATGCAAGCATCAAAAATTGAATTGGACATGGACAGATATCTTCTACATCCGGCGAAACCCCAGCAGCAAGAACCCAAATCAGATAAGGGTGACGTTTTCAGTGAAGGAGGTGTCCGATGGAGCTACCGATTTGCAGGACCGATAGCCTTCCCGTGTCGGAGAGAATGCCTGGTACATGCGGAGTTTCTGAGGTCTCTAGGCAGGCTAGCGAATTGTTCCAGAGAGGCAGCTGCTCATGCCCCCCTTGATCCCTAAATCGCTGATAACTGCTCCGGATGAGCACGGTCGGATCTGATAATTACCGGATGCCGGAGTAAGATGCTGATAATGAGAATGGTGCCTGAGTTTCGAAGTAAAACTGAGATCTGAAGACCTAGTAACTGATTAGGGCTTTCTGGCTGAAAACCCCCTTACGGCTAGATGCTGATAATGAGAATGGTGCCTGAGTTTCGAAGTAAAACTGAGATCTGAAGACCCAGTAACTGATTAGGGCTTTCTGGCTGAAAACCCCCTTACGGCTACACACGTGTTCCTGCAACAATCTATACCGTATACTAGATAACTATGAATAAATGTAAGAGCAAATGGTGAACCTGTATGGCTTACCCTGAATGAGACTAGGGCAGATGTTTCACTGCCGAAACCCCGCTAGCTGAAGACTCCGTCTCCAACCCCAACTGTTGTGCGGCACGCTGTGCTGCTATCCAAGAGTTCCCAAAATAATAATCATCAAAAGTGAAGTCTCCTTTCGCTTTATCCTCCTTTTATAACTTTCAACTGCGAAAACCCTAATCTTTGACCTAATTAGGTCACTTTATCTTCTAATTTGCAGTTGACTTGCATGCATGCGGATGGAGACTTAATGAGTGCATGCATGATTAAATAATGCTTGGATGGCATGCACGAAGGTGGCCTTTGGCCCCGGTGGCCGTTCTTGACCTAATGATGATGCCCTAGATTTTCTATGGATGGCATCAGTCCTGAGCTGATTCCCTAACTGTCAGTAACTGCTCGAACCTACAGGAATCACATAGGTTAGCGGTTTGGGGCCTCAAGGCCTAATCGGAAGAGGACATTACAGGTTTGCAGAATAAAATGAACACTTACCACTGATAAGCTGGTTGAATGTGCTCCAGAGAGAATACGCATGCAAGATGAGCTGAGCTGGTGAAGAAATAACCTTGTTTCTGCTGCAATACCCCCAGATGGATGAATCAAACAAGTGTGACGTTTTTGCTGAAGGGATGGTCAGTTTCAGCTGGAAATAAGTCGAAAGGAAGGTATGCCAATGCCGAAGAGGATGGTCAGAGCATGCAAGGGTTTTGACCTCCCAGATGCCCTAGCGAATTGATCTCCCAGTCTGTTGCTCACGCCCCCACAACCCTGGAAACTGCTGCTAGTTGCTCCGGATGGACAATCTGATAGCTAATAATCACCCAATGCAGTAGAGTGATCCTATCAGTGAGGATGCAAGCCGCATGCGGAAGAAATATAGTGATCCTGAGTCCTAGTGAATGACTAGGGTTTTCCCAGCTAAATGCCCCCCAGTTGTACGGATGAATCTGCAATAACCTTTGGACTTATACTGGAATACTGAATAATGATGAATGCAATAGATACGATGACAAACCTGGATGGTTTATCCTGAATGAGACTAGGGCAGATGTCTCACTGCCGAAATCCCGTTAGTTGTAGACGCCGTCTCCAACCCCAACTGCTATGGCCGCACGCTGTGCTGCTTCTCAAGAGTTACAAAATAATAATAATCCAAAAGTAAAGTCTCCATTCACTTTATCTTTCTTTTATAACTTTCAACTGCAAAAACCCTAACTTATGACCTAATTAAGTCACCTTAACTTCTAATTTGCAGTTGACTTGCATGCATGCGCATGGAGACTTAATTGGGTGCATGCATCATTAAATAATGCTTAGATGTCATGCATGTCACTTTTAGGGTTTGCATGAATGTCATTTTTAGGGTTTGCATGCATGTCAATTTTGGGAACATTACAGAGAGAGACTAATGCACTCCACCACTCAAATCTCTAATACAAGTGAGTGATGAACAAATCCACAAGTCCAATTATCGTCTCTAACATCTCTCTCTCTCTCTCTCCTCCTAGGGTTTCCTCATGAACCTCTCCTAGGGTTTCCTCATGAACCTCGGCATCTTGATCCCTATAAGACGTCTTTTTAAGACAAGTACAAAGAGTGAGAACAGTGATGATGATGATATGAAATTACTCTCTCCTTCCTCTATTTATATGAGAGGTAAGGGAGGTCAACAATATAATAATGCTCCTAATCTACAACAAGCAACCTATCCACAAGAAGATAGGCCCACATGTGAAGCACTCCCTCTACAAGTGACACACATCAAGCTCCCTCTACTTCCACCCTGCTTGTTGATTTATCATTTTGTAACTATTTAAAGTTTGATTTTACTGTTGCTATGATTCTGATAGGTCTCTTCAATCCCTTGAGAATTGTCATCAATTTGAAAAGACATGTCCAAAACTTCAATGCTGGATTTATTGCTTATCAGCTTGTCTTCGAAGTAATGGTTTAAACTTCAATTTCATTGAGCATTTTATTGAGTTCGTCTATTTGGAAAACGGATTGATCTTGATTCTAATATTTGATGTCATTTTTTTTTTAAATATGCTTGGATGCCTTGCACTAACGCAAATATCTTTGTAAAAAATTCCAATCTTTTCTTTGTAATGTTCGTCAATATCTGGGAATCTATATAGACAGTAATAAATATCGGCCTATTGACAATTTCTAGTATTTTGTAGATATTTCAGTTATCAGCTTCAGTTCACTCCAATTCCACTTGAGTTGAATTTTATTTCATTTCTATTTTGGGAGTTTAATTGACTTAGAGACTTTCTATTAATGGATCCCTAAAGTGTGCTAGCCAAGAAGGTTTCGTCTGACTTGGTCTATACTTCTACCAAATCCAATTTTAGAATAAACTAACGGTTCACTACATGAGAAATCTTCCTCACCGTTTTTATGGGCCTCACCTTTTCTGTTTTTTAACTAGAGAAGTGTGCCCCTGCCTTGGGGTTTATTTTTGGATCATGCAGCTCCCTTGAGTTGACTTTCATTACAAGTTCACTACTATTTTTCGAAGATTACTTGCTTTGGCAACTATCTATTCATAGACACCTAGGGCACACCACGTGATGAGGATTCCTCTTCAATAAATGTGGTTGTAAACATTGCTATTATTAGCCTAGGCAGGTGATCCCTACCTATGGATAAGATTTAACCTTTGAATCATGCATGTTGATGTTTTGAGTAGCATTGGAAGATATTCCACAAGTAAGAATAACTACAAACCCATAACAAGTCGGCCCAGTAAAATGGTCAAGTCGACCCAGTAAAAGGGGAAAATGACACAGTCAAGAAGACAAGTCGACCCAGTTAGAAAAGTGACCTTTTCTAGTATAAATATAAGTGAAGGTGGCTCATTTGCAACACACCAATTTCATTCATGCAAGAGAAAAGTGTGCAGATCCAAGGGATACCAGCTAATGGTTCAAGAAAGCATTGTGAAGACAATTTTGGGGGGTTTTATCTCTCTCTCTCTCTCTCTATTGGACTTCTGTATTTGCCCTGTATTATTATTCTATAACTAGTGACGAGCACTAGGTTAGACTTTGTATCTTGTTGAAGAATCTTATCTAGAGAAGTTTGTTGGGTTTTTCGCATGAGAGGGTTTTCCCAAGTGAAAATTGTGTCTATTGTGAATGTGTTTCTTTTAGTGATCATTTTATTGCATGTAGTTTATGTTTATGCCATAAATAAGTTAATAACATCTAACTACTAAAGAAAAAATCAACAATGCATAGCTTGCTTTATTTGATCCATTGTTTTAAAAACTAACCAAATTGAAACCAATGTTTTTCATCGGTGTTACCACCTAAGTTGTACTTAGTTGAATTTTTTAAGTGAGCCGCCAAAGTATGAGCAAGTCACTTGTTCATAATTAGTGTTCTGAAGTTCAGCAGGCCAATTTTAACCCTTTTCAAAAAAGTTGCATGTTCATACCCCTTGGGGAAATTGTAATAAGCTGACATAGCATGATGACTTTTTGTAACAGACTTGTCTTTCCTAGGACTTAGACATCAATATGTTACTCTAGAGTGTTTTTTCGTTGTTAATTATATGTTGTTTTTTAGCGACTTATAATTTTCAAGTTTTTCACTCAAACCTCAAAAGCTAGAGTAATTGTATTGATGATTAGCCCATAGAAGGTTATTAATGTCTAAGCGTCAATGTATATTACCATGCTAGTCATCGTTTTTGAGACATGTGAACATGCACTAAGACCACGCTAGGTTATTTTAATTTTTCGCTAATAAAAAAATTTCCCGTAAATCAGGCAATTTTTAATGTTATTGATGTTGCTGTCGGAGAAACCACAGTATCGAAATGATACTGTGGTTTCTCCGACAGCAACATCAATAACTAACCACCACAGAAATTTAGCAACAGAAATTTTTAATGTTTTAAATGTAAAAATTATAAAAGTCATAAAAGTGTGATGAGGTGAACTTTGCCATGGGGGTGTGTAATGTCCTCTTTGGCTTAGCCATTGAGGAACGACCCGCTAACCTATGTGATACCTGTGGGTTCGAAAGGGTACTGACAGTCAGGGAATCAACTGAAGACTGATGCCATCTACAGAAGATCTAGGGCATCAAAATTATATCACCATTGGGTAGAAGAGGGCCACCAGAGCCAAAGGCCACCTGCATGCATGACATCGAAGCATTATTTAATGATGCATGCACCCGATTGGGTCTCCATGCGCATGCATGCAAGTCAACTACAAATTAGAAGTTAAAGTGACTTAATTAGGTCAAAAGTTAGGTTATTCGCAGTTGAAAGTTATAAAAGAAAGATAAAGTGAATGGAGAAGACACTTATGATTATTATTGCTTTGGAGCTTCTTGAGTAGCAGCACAGCGTGTGGCCACGACAGTTGGGGTTGAAGACAGCATCTTCAGCTAACGAGGTTTCGGCAATGAAATATCTGCCCTAGTCTCATTCAGGGTAGATCATCCAGGTCCACCATCCGCTCTTCAACTTATTCATCCAGTTGCAGTTATCCAGTACCCATCAGAAGATTGTTTGCAAGGGCACGTGTGCAACCATAGGGGGGTTTTTAGCTAGAAAACCCCAAAGCATTCACTGGGTCCTCAAATCTCTGCTTATCTTTGGAATATTGGCACCATTCTCATCATCAGTATCATCCTTCAATAACCAGTGAGTATCATCTTCCAGTTTTCTCATCTGGAGCAGTTCTCAGCAGTTTTGTGAATCAGGGGGCGTGAGCAGCTAAACTATCCATTCAATTCGCTAGCTTGCTTATTGAGCTCAGAACTTCTGCATGTGTTAGGCAACCTCTCCGGCAAGGGAAGACTACCACACCTGCAAATTCTCATCTGCATCAGACACTTCCTTCACTGAAAACATCATCTTTATATGATTGAGGGTTTATGTTGTTGGGGTATCACTGAAAGCAAGGAGCACCAGTTCTTCACCAGATCAGTCTTAATGCATGCATATTCTCTCTGGAGCATTATCAGTCGAATTATCAGTGGTAAGTGTTGATCTATCATCATAAAATTCTTTGCCCTAGTTAGCTGTAAAATAGGGCCATTTGCCTGGCACTTTGCATGCAAATTTATTTTCAGTATTATTATAAATCAGGAAGCTTAAGCATGCCCGAGTGTAGAAAACAGTTGAATATCCACATCTGGGATACTACAGTGGTATCAGAGCTATTTTCCTTGCCAGTTGTGGGCATGCAAAATAATAAATGAATTCAAAAAACCCTTACAAAATTACTTACTGGAGACAAAGGTGTAGAGACAGAGAAGAGGAGTTAGAGGACATAGATTTGGGAAACGAAGAGTATTAGTTTGGAAAAGGAAAAGAAGCAATGGCCGAGGATGATAAAACAACTTTCAACAGTCTTATATCAGCCATAAAAGAACTCACTACTGG
>LPNX010284257.1:139913-166056 GCA_001517045.1 Pseudotsuga menziesii | reverse complement strand
AATGATGAGCACCTTCAGGAAAATGACTGAGAAGAATGGGCCCACCCCACACAGTCCCTTATTTCCCAACAGTGATAGGGTATCCACCAGCAGTAGTAGAGAGCACTTAAATACCAACATGCATAGCCATCCCCATATATACAAGCCTTTCCAACCCACCATGCCTCATTTCTTAGATAGTCCAACTGCAGTGCCTCATTAGAGGAAATTTGGGGTCTAAAATGGGCCTTATAAGAAAACGCGCCAACAATAAATTCTTGTGAGTTAGAATTCAAGAACCAATAGAATTTCAATAAAATGAGTCAACCATAATGGTTGAATTGACATATTTGTCATAAGAAAAACTACTTTTTTTGTTCCTATTTTTGACATATCTCCTTGTGTTTTTACTCAAATTTCGAGCGGGAGGGATCGAATTCTGCATCCAACGAGTACCCACACTGCATACTTTCGACAGACCTCGCTACCCCAAAAAAAAAAAAATACCTGAAAAAATGTGATGATGATGTCTTCATCACATTTTTTCAGGTATTTCTTTTTTTTGGGTAGTGGGGTCCGTACATCATCATCACATTTTTTTAGGTATTTCTTTTTTTTGGGGTAGCACATCTTTTCAGGTATTTCTTTTTTTGGGGGTAGCGGGGTCCGTAAATCATCACATTTTTTCAGGTATTTCTTTTTTTTGGGGTCGCAGGGTCCGTCGAAAGTATGTAGTGTGGGTCATCATCACATTTTTTAGGTATTTCTTTTTTTGGGGGTAACGGGGTCCGTCGAAAGTATGCAGTGTGGGTATTTGTTGGATGCGGAATTGAATTCCGCATCCAACGAGCTCTCCCACTCGAAATTTGAGTAAAAACACAGGGACATATGTCAAAAATAGGAACAACAAAAGTAGTTTTTTTCTTTCTTCCCAAAAAATTAATAAATATTATTTTATTATTTTAAATATTATTTTATTATTTTCCTTAGGAGGCCCATTTTAGACCTCAAATTTCCTCTAATGCTAGCACAAGCAGAACCAAAAGAATCCATGAGTGCCTATCTGAGAGAATATAGAGCTTTAGGAGAGGACTTCCATTCAGCCATGACCTTCACCAACTTCTGCCACTTTAAAAGTAAGAACAAACCCAAAGCTTACAATAGGACATTCACCCAAAACTATGAGTCATAGTGCACCATAGGGAAACTCACTATCCCTACCTTTGAGGGCACCCAGGGTGGCCCAGCCAGGAATTGGGTGCAGAAGTTGAATACATACTTCCAGCTCAACCCCATGATTAAGACAGATGCCATTAAATTGGCTACTTTACATTTGGATGGAGAAGCACATGAGTGGTGGTACCACAAGTTAGTCACACTGGGTCACAACACCATCACCTCATACCCAGATTTTACACAGAGGCTCATTGAGCGGTTTGATTGGAAGGATCCAGAGGTACACTTTAGAGAGCTGGCACAGCTCAAGCAGACATGTAGTGCAGACGCATTTATTTCTGAGTTTCAGAGGATAGCAGTCATGGTCACAAATATATCAGAGAGCAGGTTGATTATGTTGTTCACTGAGGCTCTCACTGAACCCTTACGGGAATGGGTCAACTATTATAGGCCCACCACCCTACCCAATGCCATCAGCCGAACTAGAGACTTGCAGGATGCAGTGCCCAAAAATAGGTTTCCTCCCAGGACCAATTTTCCTATTAAAGATAAAGAAAGGAAACCCTTCCAGAAAGAATGGCCCAAGAAATAATGGATGGACAATTGATACCCGACAGGACCTTAGAAGAAAAAAATTATGTTTCACTTGCCAAGAACCATGGATACCAGGTCACAGATGTTCAGTAAAAGGAAAGGCCTACTACATAAAGGCTTATTCCGACATTGAGGAGGATGAGGATTACCAGGATCAAGAGCAGGGAGAGACAACAAAGACAGTTGCTGAGGGACAGGCCTCAGGAGGTACCATTGCTACCATGACAAGGATTCCTAGATTCCACACTCTTCGGATCAGAGATACCGTACAGGGCCACAAAGTGGGAGTACTGATAGATGGTGGGGCATCCCACAACTTTATTGATGTTGCATGGGTTAAAAAGAGAGACATTCAGACTGAGAGCTTTGATGGGTTTTCGGTAGCAGCAGCAGGTCACACCATGGAGTGTAGTCAGAGGATTCCTAAATTAAAAGTAACACTTGGGAATTATACAGTGATAGAGACATTCTATGTGGTAGATGTACCTGACATGAATGTGGTACTAGGAGTTCAGTGGTTGTATTCCATAGGGAAGTATTCCACAAACTACCAGACCATGGAGATGGAGTTTACAGGAGCAGAAGGACAGAAGGTAGTATTGAGAGGGATGAATACCTATCCTCCCACAGCAGTGACATCACACAAGATGTAGGCAGTACTCCGACAGGGAGATATTGAGTGGGTTGCAGAGTGTATGGTTACCTTCAGGAAACCACCAGATGAGGCCACACAACATCCAGCGGATATAGAGGCCTTACTGCAAAAGCACAAGGCAGTATTCGGAGACCTTCCAGCAGGTCGACCTCCAGATAGGGGATTTGACAACATTATTGAGTTAGAGGAGGGGACCCAAGCAATTATCACCACTCATTACAGACATCCCAAGAGGTATACAGATGAGATAGAGAGTACAATCAAGGAACTACTCAAGCTAGGGTACATCAAATCTAGCTCTAGTCCCTTTGCATCTTCAGTAGTACTAGTGAAGAAAAAAGATGGAACCCTACGCATGTGCATTGATTACAGGGTGCTCAACAAGAAGACCATAAAGAACAAGTATCCCATCCCTAGGATTGATGAGTTAATGGATGAACTACAAGGGGCAAAGTACTTTTCCAAAATTGATCTCCGCTCAGGGTACCATCAGATTCGGGTCAGGGAACAAGATGTCCCAAAGACCACTTTCGTTGCCACTACGGACATTATGAATTTCTAGTGATGCCATTTGGACTCACTAATGCACTAGCTACTTTGCAGTCATGCATGAACCATATCTTCAGGACGCAGTTACGTAAATATATTCTGGTATTCTTCAACGACATATTGATATACAGTAGAACTTGGGAAGAGCATTGAGACATCTTGATGAAGTATTTGGTATTCTACAGGGGCAGTCACTATATGCCAAAATGTCCAAGTGTGAGTTCGGCATGCAGGAGATGTTGTACTTAGGGCATGTGATAGGGGCGAACGGGGTCCAGGTGCACTTAGAGAAGATTCGAGCAATTTTGGATTGGCCTACACCTAAAAATGTGACAGAACTGAAGGGCTTTTTGGGCCTTTGCACCTACTATAGGAGGTATGTCAGTGGATTCTCACAGATGACCGCACCCCTCACAAATCTTACCAAGAAGGGGGCATTCAGTTGGTCAGAGGCAGCACAACAGATATTCAAGAAAATGAAGAAGGTAATGAGTTCATGCCTAGTATTAGCTTTACCAGACTTTTCTCAATCCTTTGTGTTAGAATGTGATGCTTCAAGAGAGGGAAATGGGGCAGTTTTGATGCGGAACAACCACCCCATTGCATTTGAGAGCAGGAAGCTCAAAGACTATGAGCGCCACTATTCGATATATGACAAAGAGATGTTAGCCATCCTCCATGCGCTAACCAAGTTCAGGCAGTACTTAGTGGGTGCCAGGTTCAAGGTTAAGACAGATCACAACAGCTTGAAATACTTCCTAGAGCAAAAAGAGCTGAATGAGAGGCAACAAAAACGGGTAAGCAAGATTCAAGCCTATGACTTCGAGATTGAGTACGTAAAGGGAAAGAACAATGTAGTGGCCAATGCACTTTCCAGGCGACCAGCTACTTTATCCCTTATGAGCATCTCATCAGATTGGAGATCTCATCTTTTGGTTGAGTACTCCAAAGATAAGTTTGCTTGCGAGCTATTGGACGGACAAATTCAAGATGATAGGTACAGGGTAATTGATGACATCATATACTACAAAAACAGAATCTTCTTGGTTCCAGAGTCTCCCCTTAAGAAGAAAATTTTACAAGCATCGCACGATTCACCACTAGCAGGGCATCAAGGGTTTTTCAAGACCTATAGGCAGATTAGAGAAAGGTTCTCATGGAAGGGCCTCAAGAATGATGTGATACAACATGTGAGAGAGTGCAACTTGTGCCAACAAAACAAAATAGAGCACACCCACCCGGCCGGGTTACTACATCCCTTACCTATTCTTGAGCAGAAATGGGAAGGCATCTCTATGGACTTTATTAATGGGCTACCCAAAGTTCAAGGCAGAGACTGCTTGTACATAGTAGTGGACAGATTGACCAAGTTTGCTCACTTGTTTGCCATTTCTTTAGATTATTCAGCGCACAGGTAGCAAAACTATTTTTCAAAGAGGTATTTAGACTCCATGGGTTGCCCAAGACCATTGTCAGTGACAAGGACAGCAAATTCACAGGATCCTTTTGGCAAGAGCTTTTCCGGTTAGTGGGGACCGAGTTAGCCATGAGCACAAGTTATCATCCACAGAGTGACGTGCTGACAGAGATTATCAACAAGTGGATGAGGGTTACTTGAGAAATTACGTAGCAGGACAGCAAAGGACATGGATCAAATGGCTACACTTGGGTGAACATTGTTACAACACCACCCACCATATGACCATTGGGATGACCCCTTTTCGAGCTCTGTATGGGTATGATGCTTCCACTTTTGCAGACCGGATATTCGACGATAGTAGGGCCCCCAAGGCCAAAGAGTGGATTCAAGAGGGTCAAGATATCCTCAAGATACTAAAGGGAGAACATACAGGCTGCTCAGAATCAGCAAAAGATATATGCGGACAAGCACAGGGTTGAGCGCAGTTTTGAGGTAGGAGACTTCGTTTATTTACGCCTCCAACTTTACCGACAGTCATCTCTTGAAAAGAAAGGAAAGGAAAAACCCAAACCTCGCTTCTATGATCCATACAAGATAATCCGAAAGGTTGGAGAGGTAGCATATGAGCTAGAACTACCCCCAGAGAGCAAGATTCACAACGTATTTCATGTCTCCAACCTCAAGAAGGCAGTTGACCAACAGATTGTTACATCTTTCGAGCTGCCCCCGCTTGATGATGAGGGGCAATTGATACTGATTCCGAAGCACATCCTAGAAGTGCGAGAGCGGAAACTGAGGAACATAATCATCAGAGACTACTTGGTCCAATGGAAAGATCTGCCTATAGAGGAGGCCACTTGGGAGGCAAAAAAGGTATTACAACTCCCAACTTTATAGTTGCTTGAGGACAAGCAAATTCGAGCAGGAAGGACTATAATGTCCTCTTTTGCTTAGGCATTGAGGACTGACCCGCTAACCTATGTGATTCCTCTGCGTTCGAGCAGGTGCTGACAGTCACGGAATCAACTGAAGACTGATGCCATCTACAGAAGATCCAGGGCATCAATATTATATCACCATTGGATAGAAGAGGGAAACCAGAGCCAAAGGCCACCTTCATGCATGACATCTGAGCATTATTTAATGATGCATGCACCCAATTGAGTCTCCATGCGCATGCATGCAAGTCAACTGCAAATTAGAAGTTAAAGTGACCTAATTAGGTCAAAAGTTAGGTTATTCGCAGTTGAAAGTTATAAAAGAAAGATAAAGTGAATGGAGAAGACACTTATGATTATTATTGATTTGGAGCTTCTTGAGTAGCAGCACAACGTGCGGCCACGGCAGTTGGGGTTGAAGCATCTTCAGCTAATGAGGTTTCGGCAGTAAAATATCTGCCCTAGTCTCATTCAGGGTAGATCATCCAGGTCCACCATCCGCTCTTCAACTTATTCATCCAGTTGCAGTTATCCAGTACCCATCAGAAGATTGTTTGTAAGGGCACGTGTGCAGCCGTAGGGGGGTTTTTAGCTGGAATACCCCAAAGCATTCGCTGGGTCCTCAGATCTCCATTTATCTTCAGAATACTGGCACCATTCTCATCATCAGTATCATCCTTCAGTACCCAGTGAGTATCAGCTTCTAGTTTGCTCATCCGGAGCAGTTCTCAACAGTTTTGTGAATCAGGGGGCGTGAGCAGCTAAACCATCCATTCAATTCGCTAGCCTACTTATTAAGCTCAAAACTTTTGCATGTGTCAGGCAACCTCTCCAGCAAGGGAAGACTACCACACCTGCAAATTCTCATCTACATCAAACACTTCCTTCACTGAAAACGTCATCTTTATCTGATTGAGGGTTCATGTTGCTGGGGTATCACCGGAGGCAAGGAGCACTAGTTCTTCACCAGATCAATCTTGATGCATGCATATTCTCTCTGGAGCATTATCAATCGGATTATCAGTGGTAAGTGTTGATCTATCATCATAAAATTCTCTGCCCTAGTTAGCTATAAAATAGGGCCATTTGCCCGACACTTTGCATGCAAATTTATTTTCAGTATTATTATAAATCAAGAGGCTTAAGCAAGCCCGAGTGTAGAAAACAGTTGAATATCCGCATCTGGGATACTACAGGGTGCTTGAATTCTAACTTAGAGAACCCACATTACCCATTCACCCACTTTTGAGAGAAAATGGGTGATTATTTATCACTTAAATTAAATTTATCTCGAAAAGTGAGTAAAAAATTTAAAAAAAAATTGAAAATATGGAGAACAGTCAAATCGCACCAATCAAGGAAACTTGTCCCAAACATATTTCAGAGGTGGCAAAGTTAATCGCCATCATATATGAGTTAATTGTAAGTTGGATCTTGGTGATTGGCATCAAATCCTGAAGGGCGAGTTCATTGCATCTTCATGAGGGTGCATATCTCTGTCATGAGGGCGCATTATGTGAGTTGGCATCATCGTAATGGATGGGAGATAATCCCCATGAGGAGGAGCGCACTCTCCTGAGAGGTGGCGCCTTCCTCTTCATCTAAGCTCACTCTCAATCCCTCAATTCTCTACTCAATGCGCTCCCTGCACTTTAGTTAGCTCCTCTTTGAGAATGCGCCCCCCTCTCTTCATTTCGCTATAGAAGCAAGTGTTTGGGATCCATATTTATCATGGTCAGAGAGGACCGAACGGCTGCTCAAGTTTTGTAATTGTAACTTGTAATATCATTTGGAATAAAGAAGGCTTTGGATGCAAATCTATGATGCAATGCTTTTCATGTGTGGATGGCGATTGTCAAGTGCTTATGAGGTAGAAATTGTCTTGTTTTCTTTGCTTTCTCTTGGTTAGTTGTGGGCCTTTAACGGGGAGCTCCCTCCCAGTAGAGTAAGAGATTATTCTAGTTTGATTTATGCTCTTACTGCTTGCTTGTCATAGATCTCTTAGAGGTACACGTATTTTAAGTTTAATTGCATGCTTTCTAAGTTTCTTCCTCCAACGGAACCTATGTTTTAACCATATATTTGTGCAAGGATTTCTAAGTTGCAAGTGATCTCACTTGGAGAAGGGGTTTAGCTAGGTTGCATCTTCCTCATCTTCAGGATCTTATTTAGGACATAGTCCCTCCGTGTTCCACCAAAGCAGACTCCATGGCCCATCATTCCTAGGCTTCCAGTACTCTTTCTATATCTCTCTCCTTCATCTCTCATTAAACTTTCTTTTGGTTAGGGTTACTCACATGCTTAAGTAAATTAGTTTGTCTTTTAAAATAATATTTAAGGTTGATTTGTTCAAGCATGTATCTAGATCTAGAAGTATAAAGTAATATTTTCAGAGTAGATCTAGTTTTGATTTAAGTACTTAGTTCTTTCTCAAAATCACATCTTTCAAGAACTTAAATAATTCCATGCTTTCAACATTCTATTTGGCACATTTGATGCATAATAGGTGGCTGGTTTTAAACTTTTGACGAACAGGTAAGAGAAAGTGTTGCCGAAAAATCAAAGATCTAGGCCATTTAGGGCCTCCTGAAGCAACAAACCTCGATCCCATTCTATTTTATGAAACTTGTAAACCTATTGGATCCAAATCTATTAGGACCCACATCCCTTTCCCCCCTAGGGCTCTTGCGTCATTTTCATGGCGTGATTGTTTCTCTTTTCTTCTTTCATTTTGTTTGGATTTCCTAACCTTAGATTAGTTGTAGTTTCTTTTCTTGTTGCAAGAGTAATTTACCCACTATGCTTTCCCGAAGTATGGTGCTACTGAAAAGGCTTACCTTAGTAGGTGGTATTCAGAAAAGAGATTCGTAGCATTAGTAATTAGATAATATTTACATTTCTTGAAAGTAGTCCAGTTTCTTTTCCAACTCTATTGCGCTAAAATAATCATTTTGCTACTTGTCTCCCATATGCTCTTGTCCACTGCAGGCTTGCCTAATCTGTTGGAACAACCAAAAAGGGACTTGTAGTACTTTGTAATCAACTCCACAACTTAATTAAAATCAACCTCCCTTATAGACGGAAATATGGCGTCTTTGTCATATTTGTCGTTTGTGGGAAAATTCTACAGTGAAGTGGGAACTCACTAGGTAGTGACCGTGGGGATCCGTCAAGCTACACTCTAGTTTGGTGTTAGTGTTGGACACACCCCCACGACTCCGATCTAGCCCGCTTCTCATATGGAACCACACTTGGCACTGCCGAGTCCCAACATGTTCCACATACTTTAGAGTATATTGGAACTTCCCTTACCTTTAATCCACTCATCCATAATAATTAAAATAAACCAAGAAGCATTGCAAAACATTTCCTTTTAGCAGACTCTATTTTCCCTTTTTGACACTGGTCTAAATTAATGATATTTTGCTTAAGTGAATTCAATGTGTCGTAATTGGTTTATCATTTACATGCTACTTTAATTCATATGTGATGCTCTTGTTTCGGTATTTCGAACTCCTAGAATAATATCATTTTCATATCTTAGCTTAGAAGCCTTAGTTTCTTTTATTAGAGACCATCTCCCTTGGCTTCACTAGGAGTTGGCCTAGCCAGAGGAGTTGAGTGTTGAGTGATAGCATCTCAACTCGAGACCTACCCCCAAGGTCACACCCAATGGCTTGAAGATTTCTGCTACGTTACCCAAGGTGAGTATCAAGCGGCAATAGTCGGTTCAACCCTCAAAGTCATTGGACCAAACATCGTTTTAGTATAAAATTGATCGAAACCAGTCGATTCCCATTTTGAACCAATGTGGACCCATCAACACAGAAAAACAAAGAAATGATGGAAAGAAAGGCAAAAACTCCATACCCATCCCCAGAAAACCCTAAGTGACAATTATATAATGATGTTTCCTCTCGCCCCCCTCCCCGATTTGCCTCGCACCTCTCTCAATGATCAATTTTGAGCATTTAGCATTCGAGAAGCTACGATGAAGAGATTTGGTTTGGACTATGGAGTGAGCTTAAAGTTGATTTTCCATTATTCATGCAATGGACTTGGCATTCACATTAGTAAGCTACATCTCATCTAAAATCTTGAAAGTGTTTGAGACCGAATTGTTATGTCCATTAAAATGTATGTTTCAATTTTCAAACCCTCATCTTTTTGTCAAAAAATTGTAGATTTTTGTTTTTAGGCTGCAAATAAATTAAGATAGGTTTTGCATTTGAAGATTTGTTTTATGTTTGAGATATTACCAAGACCCCCTAGACAAAAACCATACGTGGAGCCATTTTCATGTGGTTGACAAGGAAAATTATTGCAAATATTGTCAGAAACACATAAAAGCAGAGGGTGATCCCCTCATTTTATCCCATCAGGACTTTGGCTCTTTTGCTGGAAATAATAATAGAAGATCTTTTGGCATACTTGTGAAATCTCTGAGAAGTTTATGACTCTTGTGTTTCTGAGTCTCTTTGGGCACTGGATGTTTATCTTTTATTTTCTCGGCATATCTTTGGTGTGAAGCTAACTTGCAGGAGGGCGCATTTTCTGGAGGGCGACTTAGAGGGGCGTCTCTCTCTCTCTCTCTACAAATCGCTTCAAGGGGTTTTAGTTGTCAAATTTGCTTGACATTCGATTCGTTTTTCCTTTTGATTTCCTTTGCAAGCCTTTCTTTCTTGTTGGATTCAAATCAAGCACGATTTTAGTTTCTACTTATTGTGTTTATTTGTCTTTAGCAAGAGGGGCACACTTGGTAAATTGGATCTTCAACCAAGAATAAAATTAAGCTTCCAAGTTGACAACATTGGACAAAGGGCAACATCTCATAGCATCTCTCATTTCCAGGTAAGTTAAATCTCTTCTACCCTTTATTTTTCAATATCTCCATTCCCGGGCATAATAAAAAGTTAAAAACAATAAAAACCCTCTTTTAAAACCCTAGTTTGTAGGTTTACCTAGTTCTAGATCGCGGCCACGTTTAGTATTCAAAACCTAAGTAGGAAATAACTTAAAACCCCCAGAGACCAAATTTCAAATTAACCGGACTCCATTTGCCCATCCAAAGCACTAACCTCTCTTGGGGAAAATATCTTTTTGGGCTGAACCTTGATCTAGGTATTGCTAGAATCACCTTCAATTGACACATCGTTCACCTAGCAATTAATTTCCATGCCAAATTTAATTTAATTTCACCTCTTTGCCCTAGATTTAAATTTCATAGCTAAACCCTAGTTAGGGCAAATTGGGGATTTTACATAGGCACACTTTACCTCTTAGATCCAGTTACAAACTCTAATTAAACCTTAGATCTAAGAGTTTTCATCAAGAAACCTTCCTTAGACGCACCAAATATACCATTTTTAAGGTTGTCTTGATTATAGAGACGCCCCTTAGGCTCAACTTTTAGCTTGGTCTGAAGTGTCGATAGCCTTGACCGATGTGACAACTTAACTTATTCAGAGGTATTGACTATCGTAAGTCACAAGTTTAGTTTCCTTCCCCTCTACCATCCTGGATAGTATCTCTTCAAGGGGCAACTACAAGATTTGTGATAACAAATACCTCACCCTAAGATCGTAAAGGGGTTGATGGGTTAATATTTGGTTTAAAGTTTGTTGTTGTAGTAAGCTTCAAGTTGTTCATATCTCGCTGTATAGTTTTATTCAATTAACGACAAGTTGGAGTTGAGTTTGTTGCCCAAGTTTTCGCGCCAATGGATATTTAATGTATAAATTCATCTGTCTCTAAGTTTAGCTTAATTAATCTGCTGGTTCATAAATCACTGGTTGTGTATGCAAGTTGAGCTCATCCCGACTTATATTATGGATGCACTAATTCCTCTTCCACACTCATGTTTGGATCATTTATCAAGAAATTATGAAAATGGAATTTTCAAATCAGTAAGCAGTTGTCCAAGTTTAAAAAGTTAAAAAATAGTTCATCAACTATGTGCCCTAGTTTATACAATGGTGAAAAAACAGGAAACCTCAGGAATAAGATGTCTTACTTCTCCTGATAAGTGGCAAGAAGGTTAGCAAGCTCATCTGCACTAACAACACCATTGCCATCATGGTCTGCTTTCTGAAAAAGCTCCTCCAACTGCTCTATGAAAACCCATTAAAGATTTTGTAAGGATTTAGAAATTCTACAGAAGAAAGGACTACAAATATTTCATTAAAGTAAATAAAATACACTATGTTCATTTGAAGTACATGAATATTTCATTCATTAAAAGACCGACCTTATGGCTTGCAACTTTATTTCCAAAAGCTTTCATCAAATCACGGAACTCTTCTTGCGACAAATGTCCATCATCATTGTAATCCTGATGTTTATAACAGAAAAAAGCAGAATGCAATTTTCGAGGCAAATATCATAGCTGAAATGAAATATGATATCTAGAAATATAACAAGACTATATGTCATACATTAGATACAGAATAGAATAGAATAAACTTGAAATTTGAAACGCCTTATAGATAGATCCTCTAACTCATAAATTAGAAACACATGTGAATTATGCAAAATCTAAGATATTGGCAACAATACACCATGAGTAAATTCAAAGAATAAAAAAAATGCCCAAGAAAACTCCGGATGATTATAAATAAATAAAATGAAGCATAAATGGAAAAATTATTCTGCGATGACTGTAAGTGTAAACCATGAGCAGCGCTTGTCCAATGATGCTAATATGTGAGAGATAAACATAAGACTCATAAGAATGAACACATTAGAAATACTTAGCAACGATATAGTTTTCTGATATAGGCAAAATAATTTAGAAAATCCATAGTTACCATATTTGCAAGTATGACTCATGAACATAGTTGCCATACCCACGATTATGACTCATGAGTATTACCAGCCAAGAGCTCATTCACATAATCATTTACTTTGTTGTTTGAGTAACAAAGTTCACTGGTTTTTGTATCAACTTATCAAGTGTCAAATCTGCAAGTACATATCACAGTTTTGGGTTCTTGGTATCCCAAATCAGAGTTCTGTTCACTGATTTCAGTGTAGTTGGGGCACATCAGCAATGATACGTTGCTGATCAAAGTCTAATTGTAAGGTAGCTCATAGCACTTGGTATCTTTTGTCATATGTCAGAGCTATACTTGGTGATTTGAGGTTTTATAGCAGATATTTTGCAGATTGCAGCAAGTAATTTTGTAAATTTGAAGCCTTTTTGCAGGGCACACTTGAAGTTTTTTGGTTTTAGATTAGAAATTTATCCTGATGCTAGCAAGCACTAACCCAAAGTGAGAGGAGGTGTACAAGTAACAGTGATATACTTCCTAAGTGATCATTTGAAACCTTCCACTGATCATTTGAAACCTTCCACTTTCAAGTGATAACATTACCCATTATTTTCTACACAGCTTCTGCAGCATTTGAGAAGCTCCGAGGAAGAAAAGAAGAGCCAAAGGCAAGAAGTAGCCAAATTTCCCATAGTGCACAAAGTTATATAGAATCTAGATATATGTTCATGGCAAAACTAATATCAACTAGAGAATAATACATATGAGCACTCACACAATTCTGATATTTTGTGGAACAGAAATTAAATTCATCCAAAGTAAGCCTCAGAACTAATTATGGCCTATTAGACATGTGCTAAAAATAACAGAAGTGCCAACTTGTGAAGGATCAAAATATTGAACAAATATGCATATTCAAAAAACAAGCAATCATTGGAATCCTTATTTAGATGAGAACAAACTATAATACACTGCTATTTCAAATATGTTAAAGATTGAAAGATAAAATTCCACCAAATAGGGCCACTGAGCCTGATTTGACTAGTTATGAAAAATTGGCAGTTATGATTAGTTCTCCAAAATTAAGGGTGTATCCAACAAAACTTAAGGGTGTATATAGTATTCCATGCTCATGTGGAAAGACTTATATAGGAGAAACGGGACGATCATTTCAGGTTAGGCTCAAGGAACATTGTGTGTATATAATCCATGATCGCTATAAGAAGTCAATTCGCTGACCATGCACACAACTCAAGCCACCACATTTGCATTGAAGTCACAAAGCTCATCGCAAGAGAATAATCCTACAGGAGAAGAAAAATTAGGGAAGCTTCAAGCTATTAAGACAGAAAAAGCATCACTGAACTTGAATAGGGATGATGGTCTAAAATTGAGTGAATGTTGGCACCCCATCATTCACACACTCAAGGATAGAGGTAATAATAATAATAATAAGATAGGCTATAAAAAATCCCAAAGTTTAACTTAGGTCATTAAAAAAATTTCATCCTGCAACAATGGTTAACATAGATTTTCTAAAAAATAATTGCATCCTATAACCTCTTTTAAATTATTGAAAGGAGGTCAAAAGTAAAATATTTAAGGTCAGGCAAATTAGGTGAGTTTCTTAAATATTTTAGACTCTGGTTATATTATTAGTATTATATTAGGATATAATAATAATTTAGGATTTAATATTAGTAATTTAGAGTTGAAAGAGAATAAAATATAATATTAATTATAATAATATTAAAACAATTTTGGTAACATATTACGCTAGGATGAAAAGAACTAACCCCCTCTTTTCCTAGCTTTATTGTTACTTTTGAAATAAATAAATTATTACATTCAATTAGAATAGGGTTATCCCTTTTGTTGTTAGGGTTTGGTATTTATGGTTTTTAATTGATTTAAAAAAAAACTATGATAATAATCAAACTTTAAGAATTTTAGTATCCCTAATGCTTCTTAGTTGACTTATTAGAGACTTCAAAACCCTAGAATTAGACCTATTTATTATGTTATTCTCTGATCCAGAACCTCGAATAACATTTCTCCTGATGATGAGCCCTACTTAGAGGCTCAAAACGTCGAGTTTAAATTTATCACAACGCAGTTTTCCTTCTCTTCTTCAATTTTTTTAATGTCCAACAAATGACCACAAAAGCAGGTCAATGGGACTGTGCGGTACAAAACAAAATAATAATTTTGTAATGTTGAGTTCACCCTATACTGTGTCCACAAACTGTTACTGCTGGACCCCCAAAATGATTTTTCATTTTTAACAAATTCATTTTGGGTGTTAAAAGGACTCAAAAGTACAGCAAACCATAATACGATGAGGAGAGTGCATAATGCATCTCCTACGTCAAATTGAGAATACATAAAGGGAAATTAATAGTAAATACTAAGACAAAATAATAAAATATTGAGCACATAACGCTAATGAATCAACAGAGCTAGCTATAAAATCTGTAAAAAAATCAGCTAAGTTAATACAACAGTCATCAAGGATAAGGGAGTCATAGCTAGATTGTGATAATATTTCAGCTCTATGAAAGCTGATAATGATCTTTATTTTGCAGCCAAGGAGAGGAAAATTAAACATGAAATAGAGTATATGCATACACTAAGTAGGATATTAAGATGTCTAGTACATTTTTTATAGATGTGATGAACATTGTTTCTTAACCATTAAGTTCAAGAGGTTTTTGCACAGTGGTTAGGATCTTGGAGTTGGATATTTGTTTCATTTTGAATCCCAATTTGAATCCTTTTTTTAATTCTTGACAGGTAATGAGAAATTGTAAGTGGCCTCATACCCCCCCAAGTATATTTAGTATATATAAATAGAATAAACCAATCAAAAAGGAAAATTAAAATGATGTCTTTCCAAGATCGGATTAGTTGGTCCTTTATCACTAAGATGTTCACTTGTTTAGGATTTGGCTTGTTGTGTGTGACATGGTGAACACAATTTTTTCAATGCCCCGATTTTTGTCTCAATAAACAACTCCCCGTCCCCATGTATAATTTTGCATCGGCCTATTCGAAAGGTGTGACTTCTAGCCCCTTCTCTTATCTGTTGACAGTGAATGCTTTGGGCAACCTCCTGGAAACTACTCGCATCTAGGGACGCATTCAACATATTTCTCTCCCAGACAGTTTAAATATGATTAATAACCATTTTGGAGATGACTCTCTTCTTTCTATGAGCACGAATGAGAGATCAGTTGATAGAGCCAACACCTATTTGACCATCTTTAGCAACCAAAAACTAACTATTGGTTGGTTGGTTTAGATAACCCCCCCCCAACCTGATTCGCCCATCTTGGACTTTTGTTTGCCCAAATGTTATTGTATGATATCTTGGCATCCCCTTTGGTGTGGGTCTTTCTCTGATTTCCATGTGCGATTGGTGTCTTAGGAACCTGGAACATTGCTAGCTTGCCTACATATATTTAGTCATGTAGGGCAAACTTTAATCCGGAAGACCATGGCCAGGCTAATTACCCTTTATGGATAGAGTTCCCCACCCTTCCTGCTCATATGCATCCATGTTTTGATCTATTTTCCCTATTGTTTGGTAAAGTTCTCATCTCTTATTTCAATCTTCCCCGAAGGTGTGGTGGAGGTGGACTTGAAGTGGAGTCTCCCTCCCTCTATATCAATTTGTACTATCAATGCAGTTAAGTAGAAAATGTTAAGTACCTTAATTTGTTGAACACCTGTTTTGCTTGCCAGGCATAGGACCATCTAATTTGTGATTGCTCTCTTCATCGGCCCAAGACGCGAGAAGGTAATGGTGGTGATGTGATCTCTTTTGCTCCAAGTTCAAGGATGGGGGACACTTCTATGGCTTTGACACCTAAAGTTGGTGCTGGTGGCTCCTCTAGGACATTTGTCAAGGGGGGGATTCTGAGTGCTAACTCTGGCACAAGTGCTAGTCAATCTGCAACTAGTGGGGCCGGTAGTGGAGTTTGGGGGTTCTAATCTAGTGGTCTAGTTTCAAGTATAGGTGCAAGTATAGGAACAGGATTAGGTGTAGAAGTAAGCATTCAATGCAAATCTTTGATCCCAAATGGAAACAATAGAGCTTAGACTTGTTAAAATTTCCAAACCCTAGGTGACTATTGATCTTATGTTCTCAACTAAACACAAACTGGTTATTTAATTGCGGAAATAAATTCTTTTACATAGCAGTAGTCACACATATAGTTGGAAAGTAAACAGTAGAAGCAAAACACAATACACAGATAATTTAGTCCTTCAAATCAACCTTTCATTAATAATTCAAAGCTTACAAGGAAACCTCCACAGACCATCAAACTAAAAGTTGTATGGTACAATCAAAATAGAACAAATCTACACACTTACTAAGGAAAAACTACTTACCAAAACCGAGAAAACAACTTGTTGTATAGGTAATCCGTAAGACTGTATAGACCTATTCTGTATGGTTGTACGAACATGTCCATACGACTATACAAAATCTATATGACTATACAAAATCCATATGACTGTACAAATCTATCCATACAAATATGTACAACTATACAAATCTGTCCTATATGAACCTGCACATTGCTCTCTACTCGGTATCTTAACTTAGCTCCTCTCTGGTGCTCTAACTTTGGTCCATAGAGAAAATCAATCACCTCCCAACCAAATTGTCTTTGAGTGAATAATGAATGTGTCTTAAACCTCTACCTTGACTTGCATTTATACTTGAGCTAAACCATAATCTCTCAATAAGATTAATCCAAATCACTAATGTATTAAAAATACACTTTACTAGACTCAACATCTAAATAACAGACTTTCGCTTTATTACTAAAGTGAATTACAAAATAGAATTGACTCGAACAACTTCCGGCATGTTTGACACAAAATCTGTGTAGAAGTTCCTATCTGATCTACAATTTTCAACAAGACTATGGTGGATGGTTCACTTGGACAAATTCTACATCAGGTCAGTACAAAGTTTAGGCTTAGATGGATCATTTGTATGGTCCTCAAGAGGAGATACTGTACTCTGGCCTCAGCAATATTGCCAATCCAGATCCCATACAAACAAGCAAACAAGATCATCCAGGCCCCAGCGACAGGCGATCTCCCATAGACAGTAGTATAGTGCACAATCCAGATCCTCCTCCAAACAGCCTTCTATCTTGAGTTTTCTCCATTCGATCTCAAACGTTAGGAGAGATAGATATTGTGAACCATGACATATTTGCATCATTATTTTGTATTCCGGTTCCTGGATCCATTTTTCCCAAAGCAGATGCCCAATTTAGAGTTTGGAGTTTTTTAGGCTTATGATGAGATCAATATTTTACTTTTTGCATATTGTCTTTTAAAAGAACCATTTCGCTGCTCCCACTTTGTATTGACATCATTTGTACCCAGCAGTCCCATTGTCCTACTAGGTGGTCATTCATTAAACATTAATGAAATTATCTTATATTATAACAGTTTCGAAATGGTGAATCATATGGTGAAGCATTGTTGGGATCATGTGTAGACGCTGTTATCACCCGCCTTGTAGTTGCCTGTGTAAGGTGGATCCAGGATGGATGGTAGAGGGGCAAGCGAATAAGGGGTGGAACCACGACTGCCTAGACTCCCAAATGAATGGTTTTCACGCCAATCAAGGCAGCCTTCACTTTATGTTATCCTAGTCCAAGACAACAATGGGGGAGACCCGGATCTGCTCCCGATAGGAGAGATCAGACCTAGACACCAGAACAGATCAAATGGGGCTTTAAGGTATGTAAGGTGCAAGGTAAATGGAAACCCTAGCTCTAGGGTTTAAGTACTAGCAACTGATGGAGATAACCACTGTCTTGGGAAACGTAACTGTGACAGGGTAAGCAAGGACAGAGTTGGGACTGTCTAGTACCAAGGAGACAGACTCAGTGAAAGATAGGTGACTTGAGTTATCAATGAGTGTTGGCAAAGGGAATGGGAGTGAGGTCAAGTTAAGGCTAGCACTAGCTAGGAGATTAGTGCCTTATGTGCCTTGGGCAATGGAGTCAGCATCAACCCAACGTTTCAGTGAACCCACCTGGGATATACCTTGATCTATGTACCCAGAAAGGAGTTAACCCGAAAAAGTCAGGTTACAGGAAAACCAGCTCAATGGAAGGCTAGCGCTAAGGCTTGGAGAAGCAGATCTGCAGTTCTAGGGTCACCTGAAGGCTAACAACTCAACGGTGAAGGAGAAATGAGATCAGGGTGACCTGATCTACAAACCCAAATCAGAAAATCAGCATAAAAATCAGATCTAGAAAAGTCAAAATCTAATGAGGGGGCTAGGGGGGTTGAAAACCAATTTTTCAGATCTAGGGCAAACCAGAAAGAACTAGCTCATCGTTGGGGGTGTTTTGGAGTACTCAAGCCCTGATCTATCAGCCTATCTTGTCAGATTTCAGAAAAAGTCAAATCCGGAAAAGTCCAGTTTTCAGTGAGGGCGCTAAGGCTGTTTCAGTCAAAAACTCAGATCTAGGTCAAATTGCCAAGAATTTGGATAGCGTTGGGGTTGATTTGGACTGTGTGGGACCCGATTTATCCATTTGTGAAGTCAGAATTCAGAAAAAGTCAAAACCCTAGTAGGTCAAATTTTCAGTGGGGGGTTATGCAGTTTTCTAGCTAAAAATCAGATCTAGGTCAAACTAGCCGGAGTTTGACCAGCGTTGCAGTTGATTTGGTGAAGGAGAGGCCCAATCTATGAAACCCAGAAATGGTTTGGCCAAAGATCAAACGATTCCCAGATTTATTGCTTTTTTGGGTTTTTAGTATTTTAGGAGTTTTCAGAAAATTTTGAAGTAGATCAAGGTACAATGGAATAAGATCTGAAAAGAAGAGACTTACCTGTTAGATCTTACCTGGAAAATCTTGTAGAAGTCTTTAACAGTGATGATCTTTGCTATCCCGATCAATTCTGGAAGATCCCCATGATTTCTATGGCATATGCAAGCTCCAAGCCACCAAAGCGCCCCCTACCCTTCATGAGCAAACGTCAACCACATCAGATTTGCTAATATAAGATAAAGAAACTGAATGCTAAAAGAAAGTAAAACGAAGTAATCATAGATCACAATGAAACTAATGAAAACTCCTTGATCCAAAACGAAGAAAATCGAGCAAGTTGAGGTTCCCCTACAAAAACGCTCTAGCCAAAACGCCCTCCTGTAGACAAAACAATGATAGCCAAAAAAAATATAGATCTCACAAGAATTTCCACAATGCTAGGAAGCTGAAAATTTTCCAATCACCATTTGAGAACATCAAATGCAAAGCAGATCCAGAAAATTTCCACAAAAAAATCTTTCTATTATTCAGATCCAAGAGCCAAAGACCCTTTACAAATGAGAAGTTCTCTCTTTTAAATAGAAATGAGAGAACTCAATCATAACCGAATCCTAACCACTTTCAAAACGAGTGGCTAAGATTAAAAGATGAAATGTTCTAATCAATGGTTGAGATGAGCTTAACATACAACACATGGATCAATATAACCATAATTTACCAAAGTGGGCTAACCCACCCATAAAAGGTAACCCACTCAACAAGAAATCAATGAAAGCACATGGTGGGTCCACGGAGTGTTTGACTAACTCCCTCTGGGTGTCTCCATGGCACAATAAAATAATATAATAATTTAATTCTTTGACTTTTGTGCCTCCTTGAGAAAATCGTGAGCCTCCCAAAAGAGCTCCAGAAAATAATATAAAAATGCCCAAAAATAGATGTGGGCCCAATCAGGAGCTGCAACTGCTAGAGAAGGTGTGGAGGACATCACTCTCATCATCATGACTCATCCCATGTCATTTCCTTGCCTCAGTAGCCCAAATCGATTTCTTCAATAGCCATTTAATCATTTTTTAATCTGCCTCGAGAAACGTAATCCTGCCAAAACAGCCTCCTAAGGTGCCTGCACTGTCAAACTGAGCCCACCAAGCTCTCTGGGATGGGGGTACTATGGTACAAACAAATGACTGCACCTCCCTATGCCCATACAACACCCTAGGAGATCCAACCGAAACATCTCCTTGCTCAAAAGTATCAATCTGTGAAGAAAAACTGCATCAGAAAGGCAAAATGAGCTTGATCACATCTGTAAGTGCCCAGAACTGGAAATAAACTGTCTCCTTAGACTCAGAGAGTCCAAATCCATCTAAGGTGTATACTCATACCGTTCATAGGTCTCTATCTGATCATCAATCATAATCAAATTAACAATATAACCATCTGTGAATAATCAGACACCAATAATAACTCAGACTGTATCCATCCGCTGCAAGTGTTAAAAGGTTAAGACATGCTCTACAACTCATTCAAGTAACAATCACAACAAGTAGCATTCATTTCACTGGCGGTACATCAACCAATACATATATAAGGCTTTATTTATTATTACTCAGACTTAGACTTTCAAGACTATACTCACTTGATAGCTGTAGCTAATTTGCTAGTGAAGGGTGAAGGGTGGAAATGACAAGGCTAAGGCAAAGGATGACTTCCTACTCAACATCATGACACTTTGGACAAGGAAAGGGAATACTCACTATAACCAATGTCAAACAAACAACAACACAAGGAATGGCAGTGCCTCACAAATGGGTGAGTTGTTTAGAGAGTGCTTATTTAGGCATCATGTCTACATCAGGCTTGATCCAAGTTCATTAGGATCAACATTTTTATTCCATGGCCTCTTTGGCCTATATGACCCTTTTGGGACTTCACCAGTGCTTAAAAGCACAGCTAATCGTAGCTTTCATCTGGGACATATTTATTTTAATAAGGTCAACAATTTTTGGATATAGCATATTTTTAACCATTGCTTTTTTGGACCTTTTCTTATACTCTTCAAGGAGTATTTTAGCATTTCATTGCTCTTGCCCTTGTTACATATGTTAATAAACACAGTTTTATAATTTTCATTTTTCATGGGCGCATATTCAATATAGGTAGTACATGAGCTTTCAGTTTTAGCCAACAACATCTCAAATGACTAGGGGGAGTTCTGCACAGTACCAAACATCGGGACAACCGACCAGAATGATTTAGGCATACCATCCAACTTGCCAAAGGCAAGTTCTGTCACCAACTCAGAGCCGAGACACAATATAAACAAGGAGGCTTGTCCAACCAAAGTTCTAGCGGGGAAAAAGGTCCTCCATGCCATAAGTCAAGAAGTCCGCTGGGTTGAAAACTAAAATGGAAGGTAATGGATGGGTGAAAACAATGAATGATGGAGCCAACACTAGCAAGCCAAAACAATGGTGGGAATGACTACCTCTATTCTCCCTAAGGAGGGTAAAACCAATGAGTATAGATCAAGAACTTCCAAGTCTAAGTAAGGACATCAATACATAGTACAAGATACAACCAAGTCCACATAATTATGACCGCCAGATCATGATACCACAAGTTAATACATGTCACAAAAATCAGTATAAGAGCAATAATAACCATAACACAATATAAAATGCTGAGTCATAATCATGCAATATAATCCATCTGAGACACCATGTCTATACGACTCAAATTCAATGCCTAGCATGTTGAAAAACACTGACATGAAGGCTCTAATAACCTCCTAAGGCCGAAACACCAAGACAACTACCCAACTTTGGAGGTGTGAGTGAAAAATTCAGAAATTATTAGTCGTTTGTTCAACAACCAATAATAATCGAGGGGGAAAACACTCTGGGCTAGTCGGCTTGATGCTCAAGTCTAGGAAGCCAAGCCTTTTATAAAAAAATAAATGCAAGGACATTTTTTACAATTTCCCCAAGGGGGTATGAACATGTGTTACAAAAACTTTCAAACAAACTCCCAGAAAAAGGTTGGCAGACTTCTGAACTCAAATCATGAACAAGTGTACTTGTTCTACTTCGTTGGCTGGCTTGAAAAAACCACCAAGTACAACTTAGGTGGTAACACCTACCAAACTCATTTGCGGTCACCAAAGAAACCATGCTCTTAAGGGAATCCCTAGTTAAACAAGCGAATCCACATGAACCTCTAACACCACCCAAACTCCTCTTCTCCTGTCTACAAACCGAAAACCAATGGTAACCAACAATGTCCAAGAGAGGCCGGACAAGGCCTGCATGAGTCTCAGTAAAAAAGATGATGTTCAATGAACCAAGAGCATCGTACATGAGTGTAATATCCCAAATATTGATATTCTACTGTTTTCTATTCTAAGGCTTATTTGTACTCTCAAAATGTGCAGAAATACTGAATAAAAATTTGCATGCAAGGTGTTGAACAAATGGCCCTAAATTATAGCTAAACTAGGGCAAAGATTTTCAGAAAAAAGGTAAACCTATGTTGCAGGGGTACCCGTCCCCAGGGGTTGGGTTCGCGTCCCAGTCTTGGGTACCGTCCCCAAGTCCCGGAAACTGGGTCGAGTACTTCATAGACGTCCCCTAAAGTCCCCGCCGAAGTCCCCAAGTTTCGAGTACCTTTGGCCCAAAAACAGGAAACTTTGCTCATTTTGGGGACTTTGTCCCCTAATTTTGGGGACTTCAAGGAAACTTCAGTATGTGAAAATTAAAAATATATATATATATATATATTTTTTATAAAAAAATTACCTTTACGAAGAGGGACGAGGTAGGTGTGGGTCCCCCTACCTTCTTAAGACCCCGCGGGCCTGTCCACTTCTCCCAACGCAAGGTTGAGTCTTGACTTTTGTTGGATCCCGCGAGAGGAGAGCTTGCTGCGCAAAGGAGAGGATACATGCAAAAAAGAGGCAAGCCAATCTTAGGTTGTCTTAGACTTAAAATGTGTGTGCTTTTAAGTTAATGACATGGCACTATCTAGCTTGGAGGGGGTGGTATCTATTCTTAGATTGTTTCTTCTAGAAGATTGCATTATTCTTCTATGACTCTAAATCTTGTCATTGGATTTTTCTTGTCATAGTTTGTGTTTATTGTTGATCCTTCGTGCAAGTTGATGCATAGACCGTATTCTTTGTCCTTCATGGATGATATAAAAGCTACTTTGTTGATGTTTGTGCAGACGTTTCTATGCATGTGCATATTTCTAATTTTGAAAAACCAAAAGCTCCATCCACTATTGTCATGTTTATACTTAAGGTTCACATGTAGTTCCCACTTTATATCAATGATTTATGAACATTGAAGCAATGTGCATGTTAATTGTACTTATTACTTATTTAAATTGAATACTAGTGAAAAACAAATTGATTTAATTTTCTATCTATCTATCTATCTATCTATCTATCTATCTATCTATCTATCTATATATATATATATATATATATAGTATCCTTGACATACCCAAGTCCCCTGTTTCAAAAAGTGGCGTCCCCGTTCCCGTACCCAAGTTTCCTGGCAACTTAGAGGTAAACACTTACCACTGATAATCAAGCTGAAGATGCTCCAAAGATAAGACCCATGTAGATAACGCTGAGCTGGTGAAGTAATATTGCTTCCTTCCCGGTGTTACCGCCCGGCAGCACGAAACCCTCTCCTCAGCTAAAGGTGACGTTTTTGGTGAAGGAGGTGCCTGATGAAGTTAAGAATTTACCGGGATGTAGATCTTCCCGTTCCAGAGAGAATGATCAGAGCATGCAGGGATTTTGACCCCTCTAAGCAGACTAGCGAATTGGTTCCCTCGTTGAGTTGCTCACACCCCCAACCACACAAAATTGCTGATAACGTCTCTGGATGAGCAAACTAGAAGTTGTTGATCGCCCAATGTAGTAGAGTGACCCTGCTGATGAAGATGATGCCAGTATACAAAAGATAAACTGAGATTTAGAGACTTAACAAGTACTTTGGGGTTTTCCAACTAAATTCCCCAGCTGCAAACAATCTTCCGCTGGATGCCAAATCGCTGTGTATGAATGAAATAAGGATGAAAGATGATGGTGGACCTAAATGGCCTACCCTGAAGGAGACTAGGCCATATATTTCACTGTCGAACCCTCGTTAGCTGAAGACGTCGTCTTCAACCCCAACTGTCGCAGCTGCACGCTGTGCTGCTACTCAAAAGCTCCAAATCAACAATAATAATAATAGATAGCTCCTTTAATCCAATAACCCTTCTTAAATAGAGCCTCATGCGCTTTTAGGGTTTGCAAGTCACTTTTAGGGTTTATGCTTCACTTTTGCATGCATGCAATTCTAATTTGATGTTGACTTTTAAGCCTAAAGAAATAAGGCTTCTTTTATCCGACTGATGACTTTAATATTGAATGAATGTCCCAATCTGTTCTGAGTACCGAATGTCCCCAGTGAATTCCCTCTTATGCAGTACCCGCTCGAACCTATGGGAACTAAGTAGGTTAGTGAGTGTTTTGGTGCTTAATTAGAGGGGGACATTACAATGAGGCCCGGTGATTGTAGAAATAATAGATCAATGCTATGAGCAATGATGCTAAGAAGAAGTACAGGAAATAGATCTTGCTACTAAGAATTCTCACAAGCATACACAGGAAAACTAGAGAGAAGAAAAGAGACTGAATCACATGAATGAAGAGATGAATATTGGTGTGTATCCTTCCATTGAATAATTATGAATAATAGTGTACATAAATAGTACATCCCTCATAGGAAAGTCGAATTGTATGGAAACAACTCATAAAGCTCAAAAAGGCTGACTTACCAAAATATAGCAAACCCCCATAGGTGGATAAAGCACTTGCTAAATCTATCAAGGACCTCACGAGTTGGAAAAAGCATGAGTGAGTTGTCAAGGAGATGGAAATAACATGCTAATCCTAGAAAATGGAGAAAAACTAATGGAGGATGGGTTGGAAACAAAAGCTCCCAGTTTCCTAGTTGACTAGCTTTTATCTTATCCATAGAAAAGTAGGAAAAAACAGAAAAAGTAAAAAAAGCAGAATCTGCTGTAAAGTCCTGTATACTAATTCTGAATCAACCCAGAATCAAAAATAAATCATTCCTAGGATATAGATGGCATGTATTGACTTTAAGGTGCAAGTGGATGCCAACTAATTAAGCTAGTGGGTGAATAATTAATCAAATAATGATTAATTATTTTATCCTAAGTTGTGAGTGGGTTTAATATATTCCAACACCCCCCTATAAGTCTGACTTTGTGATGGTATGACAAAAAATATGGATGTATATGGATGCATATAGGGCCCAGCAACAAGGCTATGGTCACCCTTTAACAATTATTATGTCCATAAAAGTGAGGAAAGAGGCAAAACCACATGGGGAAAATCCTCCCTCAAGATAGGACAAGGCACATAATTTGAAATATGTATGTCTTCAACATATCTTCATCTTTACTTTAATGAGCTGACTGAACTGCTTCTAGATGAAGGACTTGTTGAAGAAATCATGAACTCCATGATCATGCGCTAGAGTGTAGAACCTGCAAGAAGGAAGAGGAGAGACTCCTTGTATCTCATCAACTAATGAAGTAGGAGCATTATCTGAATGCTTCTTTCTGCTGTCAAACTCTGATCTGCAAACATAATCTGAAATGGAAAAGAAATCTGTGCATACTCCTTTCCAAAGAGTACAAAAATTAAGACAATTTATTTCACACCCAATTCCTTGAATAGCTGCAAAATTGTGATGTGAATCACATGTCAATCTTCCAATCTGATGTAGCACCTGTATAGATCTGATATGAGGCTGATAAAACTCCGATATATCAGAAATATTAACATATGGAACAGCAAGGACAAAGTCTTCAATGGCTCCATGAGGATATAGGGCTAGACTAGGAAAATTATGAGCAACTGGGAAAAACTGATAAGTGTAAAAATCTGAATGATGGATGGGCAGAATGAGATGTTCACAATCTTCAAGAAGGCTCTAAGTATTGATGCCAAGAAAAAATAAGGATATGCTGAAGCACATGAGATCAAGTAAGGTAAGTGGTATGACACAAATAAGGCTTGATGTGGCAAAGCAAATATCCTGGAAGTCACTGGGTTGCGCACCATCAATGAGAGAGGTAAGCAAGAGGTGTGAAGGATCTGGCACATAGATCTCAGAATATAAGATAGGAGATTGAGAGAACAATGAACGGGTTATAGTAT
>LPNX010284257.1:100582-114586 GCA_001517045.1 Pseudotsuga menziesii | reverse complement strand
TCTTCATTCATTCATCAGTTATCTAGCATATGGTATAGATCATTGCAGGGACACGTGTGCAGCCGTAAAAGGGGGGTTTTCAGCTGGAAAGCCCTAATCAGCTGTGGGGCCTCCAGATCTCAGTTTCTTTCCGAAACTCAGGCACCATTCTCATCATCAGCATCATACTCCGGTACCCGGTGATTATCAGATCCCTCTGTGCTCATCCGGAACAGTTATCAGCAGTTTCGGGATTCCAGGGGCATGCGCAGCTGTCTCTCAGAAGCAAGTCGCTATCCTTCCTAGAGGACTCAGAAATCACTCTTGTATCAGGCATTCTCTCCGGCACGGAAAGGCTATCAGCCCCGCAAATCCGCAGCTCCATCGGACACCTCCTTCCCTGAGGGCGTCATCCTTTTCTGATTGGGCATCTTGCTGCTGGGGGTTCACCGTAAGCAGAGGAGATCAGTTCATCTCCGATCCAGCTCTCAGTGCTTGCATACTTTCTCCGGAGCAGTCCAGCCGGCTTATCAGTGGTAAGTGTTCATTCTATCTCACAAACCCT
This sequence comes from Pseudotsuga menziesii, assembly GCA_001517045.1. NCBI lineage: Eukaryota > Viridiplantae > Streptophyta > Pinopsida > Pinales > Pinaceae > Pseudotsuga > Pseudotsuga menziesii. The sequence continues at coordinate 114,042 of LPNX010284257.1, read as the reverse complement.
AACCTTAATTTTTCCTATAAAATAGGGATTTTTGCATGGGAGTTTGCATGCCCAGTTGTATCAGTCTTTTTGCTTAGAAATAGAAAATATCGGGATTTGGGATATTACAAGCCACTTGATTGTACCATAGTACCCCCATCCCAGAGAGCCTGGGGGGCTCAATTTGACAACGCAGGCACCCTAGGAGGCTGTTTTGGCAGGTTCACGTTTCCCAAGGTAGATTAAAAAATGATTAAATGGCTATTGAAGAAATCGATCTGGGCTACTGAGGCAAGGAAATGACATGGGATGAGTCATAATGATGAGAGTGATATCCTCCACACCTACTCCAGTAGTTGCAGCACCTGATTGGGCCCACACCTATTTTTTGGACATTTTATTATTATTTTCTAGAGCTTTTGGGAGGCTCATGATTTCCTCAAGGAGGCACAAAGTCAAAGAATTAAAATATTATATTATTCTATTGTGCCATGGGGTACTAGGAGGGAGTTAGTTAACACTCCATGGACCCACCATGTGCTTCATTTATTTCTTGTTGAGTGGGGTACCTTCTTTATGGGTGATTTAGTCCACTTTGGTACTTTATGGTTATATTGATCCATGTATTGTATGTTGAGCTCATCTCAACCATTGATTAGAATATTTTATCTTTTAATCTTAGCCACTTGTTTTGAAAGTGGTTAGGATTTTGGTTCTCTCATTTCTATTTAAAGGAGAGAGCTTCTCATTTGTAAGGGGTCTTCGGCTCTTGGATCTGATTCATAGAAAGATTTTTTGTGGATATTTTCTGGATCTGCTTTGCATCTGGTGTTCTTCGGTGGTGATTGGAAAATATTTTGCTTCCTAGCATTCGAAATATTTTGTGAGATGTATACTTTTTTTAGGGGATCTTTGTCTTGTCTTCAGGAGGGCGACTTCATCTTGGGCGTTTTTGCAGGGAGACCTCAACTCGCTTGGACTAGTTTCGTCTGTGACAAGGGATTTTCATTAGTTTCATTGTGATCTATGATTGCATCTTGTTACTTTTTTGTAGATTATGTTTTTCTTTCATGATACGGCAAATCTGATATTGTTGACGTTTGCTTGTGCGGGAGAGAGGGCGCATTGGTCACTTGGAGCACAACGTTGGTCTTAGAACTCACTCATATCTTCCAGAATTGATTGGGATGGCGGGGATCATCATCAACAAGGCATCTACAAGCATTTCCAGGTAATATCTAACAGGTAAGTCTCTTCTTTTTCAGATCTCAATCCATTGTACCTTCTTTTCTTCAATTTTCTGAAAAAACTCCTAAATAATAAAATCCAAAAAAAATATTTAATTGGGGAACCGCTTGATCTTTGAGCAAACCATTTCTGGGTTTTGTAGATCGGGCATCCCCCTCATTGAATCATCCTCAACGCTGCCCTAATTCTGATTGGTTTTCCCTAGATCTGACTTTTTGACTGCTCAAACCTCAGCACCCCACTAAAAATTTGACTTTTTCTAGAGTTGACTGTTTCCGGAAAATAATTACATGGGTGTGTAGATCAGGTCTTCCTCATTCCAGAACACCCCCAACCCTGAGCTAGTTCCTGCTAGGTAGCCCTAGATCTGAAAAACTGACCTTCAGCCTCGTAGCCCCCCTCATCAGATTTTGACTTTTCCAGATCTGATTTTTCCTGAAATTTTCTGATTTGGGTTTGTAGATCGGGCCATCCTGATCTCATTTCCACCCCAACGCTGAGCTGATGGTCTCCTGGTGGCTCTAGATCTGCAGATCTACCTCTCCAAACCCTAGCGCTAGCCCTCCTCCTTCTGATTTCCCTGTAACCTGAATCTTCTGGGCCAAATCCTTTTCTGGGTCCATAGATCAAGACATATCCTAGGTGGGTTCACTGAAACGTTGTGCTAATACTGACTCCATTACCCAAGGCTGAACAGGCACTGATCTCCAAGCATAGCGCTAGCCCTTCCTAATCTCTTTCCCCCGAAAGTTGACCATTCCTTGATAACTCAGGTTACCTGATACTTTCATATCTTTCACTAAGTCTATATCCTTGGTACTAGACAATCCCAACTCTGTCCTTTCTCACCCTGTCATAGTTACGTTTCCCAAGACAATGGTCATCTTCATCAGTTGCTAGTACCTAAACCCTAGAGCTAGGGTTTCCATTTACCTTACACCTTACGTACCTCAAAGCCACATTTGATCTGTTCTGGTCTCTAGGTCTGATCTCTCCTGTCTGGAGTAGATCCGAGTCTCCCCTGTTGTTGTCTTGGACTTAGATAACATAAAGCAAAGACTGCCTTGATTGACGTGACGACCATCCATTTGGGAGTCTAGGCAGTCTTGGTTTCACCTCCCTAGTTGCTTGCCCCTCTACCATCTATCCTGGATCCATCATACATAGGCAACTACAAGGTTGGTGATAACACTGTTGTCCGAAGGGCTAGCAGCTAGCCCAAGCCCTTATGGGCTGGCCCGTGGGCTACCCTGAGGGTCTGTGCAGCCTCGGGCTGCTACAGCACCCTCACAGGTATGCTTACAGGCTGCCCGGAGGTGCTGTTAGGCCAAAGCAACCCTTGTGGGTCAGCCCTAAGGCTGCCCAAGGGTTGGCCGTGAGCCAAACCCTCACAGGTATGCCTATAGCAAGCTTCCTGTGGGTGTCGGGAGGGTAGTGCCCCTCTGTGACCTTCCTGGAGAAGGAAAAGAGGGCAGCCGTAAAAGAGAAGGTTGCTCGTGAACAAGATCCAGCTACCCAGAAAAACAGAGAGGTTGCCCGTGAATGGTGAAGGTTGCCCAAAGATGTATGTGGTTAAAGATGAGAGTTTGGTGAAACCCTTGGGACAAAAAAAATGGAAGAAACCCTAGTTGAGGGTTTTGCTGAGAGATCTTCAAAATAGCAGCTATACCTGTGAGAGCAAGTGTGTGTGCAATAATGAAATGGCTTGATCTTCTTTTATAACCTTGAGTCACCTATAAGTGGACCAAAATTAGAAAGAACAAAATAATATTATTTTATTCTTTTCTAATTTTCACTTGTACCTTTTTACCTTTCTGTAGTCTAAACGGTCCTTTATGTATTTTTTACTTTTAACAAAAGTCCTTATGTATTTTTTACTTTCACCTGTGGTCCAAAAGTCCTTATGTATTTTTGACTTTTACTTTTAGCCTTTTTCCAAGTGCCCCTGTGGTCATTGCATGTGGTCTTTTAATTCCATTCAAAGTACATCATCATAAACCAAGAGAGTTACCAATGCTTTTATCTCACACTCTATGTGACACGAGGATTAGGGACTAGGGTAACTTAACCAAGGGTAGTTAAGCCTTGGAGAAGTACACAAATCCCATTAATCAAGGATTAGAGTGTCGCACATGCCTAGACCAAGTCTAGGGCTTATAGTGCCCTCCACTCTCTAGGAGAATGGCTACTCAAAACTAAGTTGAATCTACCAGTACTAGACTGGTCCACATCGTGGTCCCGGGCCAGATGTCTACCATTCAACAAAATGGTCGCTCAACACTGGGTTGAGTCTACCCAGGGCAGAGTTGGGTCCATATCATGGTCAAGGACCAGATATCTACCATTCAATAGAATGGTCACTCAACACTGGGTTGAGTCTACACCGTGGTCCTTGAACAGGTGTCCCCATTCTCCTAAGAGAATGGCTCTCGATGCGACTCAAAAAAATAAACAGCCCTACTATCAGCCTACAGGGTTGCATGCTAAAACGCTCTTCCAGTTTGGGCAGTTTCTACAAGGGTCACTCAGATAGTGTAATATACCTAGGAAGATCTGTAAGTCTATAATTATCCAAAACATTGGGTTTTTGTGTTCCCTCTCTATATCAGCACCCCTTAGTTTCCTTTCCACTGCTATAGGTTACAGTGTCCACCTTGATCCCAACTGTTGCTAATGGCTTCTAATTAACAACTTTTGACAAACACTTCATGTATGTTACCGCCTGAAACACACTTATCTGCAGAAAAGTTTCCTAACCACTACGTGTGTTCTTGTGGGGCAACTATGAGTTTAGGACCCGTTGTCACCTTGATTCCTAACTCCTCCGTTTAGACCCAACTCCCAAAGCTCAAGGGGGGTAGTCCCTATTTATTAAGTTTTCAAAGGTTTTGTATTAGGAGTTAAAACTCAGGTAGGCTTATTTAAGTTTAATGACAAGCAATCATGCAATATGCAAAATGTTCAATGACAAGCAAACCTTGCTTTGAAACTTAAACAAATAAAGTTACAAGCAAGAAATAATCCATTATTCACCAAACAAATGCCTATTCTATTTGGGCTATGGAGTCATAGATTTAAGAAATGGTACTTGATTACCAAGGAAGTAGAATTACCAGAAATACAAATAAGATTAAACAATTCACATTCCAAAAGTAATCAATATTCACATTCAAATTATTGAAAAGAACTTTCTGCAAAATAAATAAACAATGATAGAAACCTGCTTGCAAATAACCTGAGTCGAAATGAAGAACTTGAAATAAAATGCTTTGGAATTAGTGTGTGTTGAAAGAAAAGAAAAACTTAGCTAATGTGTCCACCCCATACACTTATCTCTTTTGATTTGAGAGAGACTATTAGGTGCTCAACAAGATAACACAAGGTTCCCTTCTAGCTCCACAAATCAATCCCAAAGATTGTCAGGGGCTCAATAGGAGAACACAAAGTGCCACGAGGCTCTCAACAACCTCTACCCCTCTAGCTCCACGGGTCAACCTTTATTTTCTCAGTTTCAAATGAAATAGATGTTGAGTGCCTATTATTCTAGCCAACACAAATCTTGGCCCTTTCTTATCACCCAGGATCGAACGAACCGGCAAGGGGAGTGAATACGGGGCAAGGATGGGGCATAATTTATTAAACTTGAATTGAAATAACTAACTGAACTTTTAACAAACTAAACTAGCCAGCACGATTTTGCAAGGATGGAAAAACCACTTCACTTGCAAGGTGTGGGCACAATAAATGTACAAATGCTTACAAGGATGGGAAAACCCAACTTCCTTTGCAAGCAATGGATGGTAAGCAATAGAAGTAAAAATACTGAAAATAGAACTAAGTAACAAACTCTAGCCCCTCTTCACTTGCAATGAAAGGGTGGGCAAGCCCAACGTCCTTTGCATGCAAGGCATGGCTGAAAAAAATAAATTCAAATACAACTTGGAAAGTAATAAAAGAACCAAGTCCAAGAGACTCTCTTGGACTTATTACAACAAAGGGTTTTTTAGCAAGAAATGTGAGAGTAAAGAGGTAGGAAAAATGGGGTTTCACCTCTTCCTAGCAATGGCTTTTAAGTCCTTCCTTTTGAATAGCCTTTGCACCCTTTTATGGCCAAAAATTTGGTAGAGTTTCCCCTTGTTCTGTCACAAACTTGCAAAAAACCAACAAGCAAAACAATGGTAAAAAAATGCCCAAAATCACTTTGGGGCACTATGCATGTTAGTGAAAATTTATGTACAAAATTTCTACAAAATTTACCAAGTAACTAACTTCAAAGATTTTGTGAACACAAGAGGTTAAACAAGTTTAAAATGCTAATGGAGAAATTTAAATTGGAAATGGAGAAAATGCCCTTTGCTCTTCAAAGTTTGAAGAAGTGGGGCATCCAATCGAGGAAACCCACTCTCTAATTTAAGCAACCTGCAACTTGAGATATCTTTGCTACACAACTGAAAAGAATGTGAGATTCATATGATGAGCCAAGAAATCATAAACTTCAACCAAGATAAATATGAAGTTCTTAACTACAAAAATGAAATCTCATAATATTTATGGCAAAAATACCATAAATCTTACCAAAGCAAAGAAGTTTGCTTCTTTGGCCTCCCCAAACATAAGCAACTATGAAGCATGGAAGCAAATCACCATAGAGCACCAAAGGACACAAGATTTCCTCCAAAGAATTTTATTAACAAAGTCAAATGGCTGAAAATTACAATGGCCAAAAATGGGAGCAAATGGAAGCAAGAGCAAGAGAGAAAGTAAGAGCATGAGGGATTGTCACCCAAATGAGGAAGAGAAGCCTCCCTAAATAGAAAAAGAGAGGGAAGAGAGGGAATTTGCATGCTTTCCACCTGTCATATGAGAGAGGGAAGGGCCCATGGAGTGGGGGGCGCACTTCTCTCTTCGGGGCAACTCCTGGGGACAAAAGACAAATGAAATGGGAAGGGAAACCCCCTTCTAATTTTTTGAATCTTCATTCTACGCTCAAAGAGGGGGACCACTAAGGTGGGACCTGTTACCACCTAAGTTGTACTTGATGAAGTTTTCAAGTGAGCCAACAAAGTAGAACAAGTATACTTGTTCATTCTTCGGAGCTTAGAAGTCCGCCAAGCCTTTTTTGGGGAAAATTTTGAATTTTCTTATACCACATGTCCGTACCCCCTTGGGAGAGTTGTAATAAATGTACTAGCATGGTGAAGTATGTAAAAGACTCGGTCTCCTAGACTTAGACATCAAGCCGACTAGCCTAGAGTGTTTTTCCCCTTGGCAATTATTTGTTGTTTAACAACGACTAATAATTTCTGAGTTTTTCACTCACACCTCCAAAGTTGGGGTAGACATCTTGGTGGTTAGGCCTTAGGAGGTTATTAGAGCCTATGTGTCAATGTTTATAAACATGCTAGACATTAATTTTGAGTTGTGTGGACATGTTCTAGGTCCCCGTAGGTTTTTGTTCAGTTTCGACAAAAAAACATCCCCACAAAATTAGGCCATTTTTTTAATGGTTTAATTAAAAAATTTGTAAATGTCATAAAAAACTTGATCCGGAGGCAGAATTTGGCGTGGAGGCTCGTTTTCACACTCAAAGCATCCTCTTCACCCTGGGACCCACTTTTCCTATGTTTCGATCAGCTAAACCATCCTGTAAAGCATTTTTTCGCTAAGGATGCATCAAAGTGTCACTTAAATGCTAAAATTGCAACAAATTGGCACATAAGTCAAAATTTAATAAGTCAAAAGTGACTTGATTTATTCATGGGGTGACATGGAAAATGGGTCCCCCATGTCATGCGACCCCTTCTAAATGAATAAATCGTCAACTTAGTATATAACTTGAGGAGATACAAATGAAGTGGTTGGGAGGTGACGCTATCTTCATGGCTCACTCGTGGGTAGTTGCATTGACACTTCATGAAGGTGGCGAGTTGTTTGGTTAAAAGAGATACGCCAACCACAAATGAAGGATGCGTTTAAGTTTGGTATTGGCGACTTGGGGGGTGGAAAATAGATTGGAGTGAGGTCGCCTACCTCATGGGAGGTGGCGCCTCCTCCTTAGTGACCACTCCACTCTACTCAAGTGCATCCCTCAGTGAACTAAATCTCAACTACATTTCTGCCAATGATGGATATGCCACCTGGGTCTCTCTTGGCTATTTAAGCGAGGCAATTCTCCTTCTTTCTGGATGAATGGTGAAACCTCTGCTCCTATGTATTTTCTTTGTAATATTTTCTCTGATTAATGAAAGAAGGCTTTGAACACTTCTTCAGGTCCATCTTGTGTCTTTGTCAGTTGGATGTTCATGGTTTCATGTGCAAACTAAAGTAAAAGCAAAGTAATATTTTGTATATTGTCTTTCTTGTCAAGCTTAGCCTAATGAAGGATTAGGATTAATCATAGGGTTGAAGAGTGTTTTTTCATTATTCAAATTGAAATATCTAGATCTAAGATTTAAGTTCTGTATGCCCATTTGCTTATGAGTATGCTCTCTTTATTTTCGGTTGAGAATTTCACTAATATCTTGGCAAGTCTGTGCAAGTGTGAAGGTTCCTACAAGGATCTCGGTGGATTCGTAAGGGATCTTAATTGCTTGCCTTACCCTCCATCTTATTGAGAGAAGCTTAGTCCATTTGCAAATTTGCAAGCATCTTCAATTGCCCATTTCAAAGAGGGGGCTTTCTTTCACCTTCTTCAACTTCAAATTTTAAAATCAATATTTCGGTTACTTGGTTACTCTCTTGTTGATTAGATCTACCATTTCAAAAAGCTAATGTATTGTTTAGATCTAGTTCATAAAAGTATTTTTACTTAGATCTAAAAGTTCACAAGTCTTATCACATTTCAAGAATAGATCTAGGCATAGGAAGTCTCTTTGGTGCAAGTAGTCAATAGTAGATCTAAAGCTTGCTCTCAAAAGTAGTTTCCATCGAATATCAAAGTTAAATTTGGCATCTAAGTGCACATCATATTGGCTGCCCAAAAAGCAAGCCAAGATCCCAAGGAAAGCTTGCTTTCCTTAGTTATGTTTCGCATTTTTATCAAAAAACTTAGGATTTTTTTTAGAATTTTATTTGGGATGTTCAAAGACACTCTTAAAAGTGTTTTTGAGCATCTTTAGGATTTGATAGCTTGCTGTTTTTGCAGGTTTGGCGATAAAAGAGAAGGAAGTGCTGGCAAATTTTCGAAGATTTGAGCCATTCAAGGCTTCCCGGGACTCTCTTTTTATTTATAGTCAAATTGTTTGACCTTTTGTAAGCCTTTGAATCCCAGATAACAAGGATCAAAGTGCATTTCCTTTCACGCATGTTGTAACCGCATAATAAAAATCTTGAGTAGGCTCCTCATACCCCACTCCCCATCCCCCCTAGGGGGATTTGCATCAGTGTCACTTTTCATGATTTTTTCTAGTTTTGTTTAGATTAGTTTTATCTATTGCAGATCTTTATACTTAGATTACTGTATTGTAAGTATATCTTTATTTTGATTCAAAGTAATACAAATACTAACCCCATGACTTCCCGAGTTACCCGAAAGGGGAAAGAGATGCATGGTAGGATTAATTAGAAAACCGTGTTTGTTTTGTATTGCTTTTACTTTTCTAGTAATTTACTCCCCTTGCTCTCCTTATTAGGGTTTATAAGCTGAAAGAGATTCTCGAGGATTTAATAAACAAGTAAACACCCTGCAATAAAATCCTTAAAAGTTACCAAGGCTCTGTTACGTTGCACTAGTACCTAGTGCACCTTCAGATGTACCCCAGGGAGAGAGAGCCAATTTTTTCGACCAGGAGGGGTGTTATAGAGCAATGGTGGTCATGGTTGGGCCCTTTGGTTCTTCCTTTAGGGGTAATATGGCTTAATAGCATTGTTGACTACCCTTTGCTGGGGTTTTAACCTCGGGGTTGGTGTCCGAGGCTCCTAAGGGTTGATCACTTGGTCACATGGCCCCATATCTTGTTTACTTGCTCTGGTAGCCTTTGCTTCAGCTGTGAGACATTCGTCTCCCTTCATAAACACTCAGGACACCCTCCTAGCCCTTCAACTAGCTAGCGTCTTCTCTCTCTGGCCTTATTTCCTCAGAGGAAGCTATCCTCCACGCCGGACCTTCTTGTTGCTTTGATGAGGACGTTGAAGGATTTTACAACACTCTTGGGGTTGGATGGGATATAACGCCCTCCCTCCAGCTCACTCCAGCCTTTCATTCGGAGTGATTCGCTAATTTGAGCAAATTTTGGCACCTAGGGGAAAAATACCCCACGTAGCCTACCTTAAGCCTACATTAGGCCATTTTTTATTATTATTTTGTTTTAATTTTAAGTTGACATTTTACAATTTCAAATTGACATTTTAAAGGCATGTCGCCCTGGATATTTTTTGTAAAAGTGAGTGTGAGATCATATAAATAGATCTCCTCACTTCATTTTAACATAAGACAGGTGGAATAAAACACTATGCACTTATTCTACCCAACTAGGGCTCTTTGAAGTGAGGCACCTCCTCTTGAGGAAGACGTTTTATGGCCTTTGATGACAAATTCTTGAAGTTTTCTCTAGTCCAATGCTCTTACAAAGGTGATGCTCTGATTTGTTGGCTAAACACTTGCACAAGGAGTGCTTCGAAGGTTTGTTTGATCTCTCTTTGTTAATTGTTGATGAATGATTTATGTTTACGGATAGAATGGTAGCCATTAGGGTTGCATTTGTCTTTTCTAGATCCTTCGTCAACTCTTAGTCACCTTGGTTGTAGAAGTACGTCCTTCTAGGAGTCCTTCTAGGGTTAGAACCTTAGGACTTTAGGGTTAGTCGTAAAACCTAGGCTAAGCTTCTATAGAGGTAGTTTAGTCACTCCTTAGATGCCCTAGGTTAGGGTAGGGTTTTGCTAGGGTTTTGTTCTCTTTGTCCCAAACTTTTTTCTTTTCAAAACGTAGTTTCTAGGGTTAATTCTAGGTCTGCATTTTGCATCTAAAAAACCCTAAAACTTAAAAAAATTCATAAAAAACCATTTTTTGGCCAATTTAGGGCCTCTCGAAATTTTTGGCTCCTAAAATTTCGGGCCCTAAAATTCCACGCCCTAAATTTTTGGGCCCTAAGATTTCATGCCCTAAATTTTCGAGCCCTAAAATTCTGCGCCATCAATTTTTTGGGCCCTAAAATTCTGGCCCCTCCCTACAATTTCACGCCCTAAATTTTTGGGCCCTAAAACTCTGCTCCCTAAATTTTCAGGCCCTTCCTAAAAACTCGGGCCTAAAATTTCGGCCCCTTTCCTCGCTGCTTCCTTTCCTTTCATCCTAACCCTTTTCCCTAACTCGTGGACTGCTCCTTTAGGGTTCGCTTGCATCCCTTTACTCTCAGCCTCCTCCAATAGCCATAGAGTTGTCCCAAAGCACCACGCGGTCTGCTCCTTGCACCCCTTTACACCTGCGCACAGCTTCTGTTCTCCTCCTCTACCTCATGGCCTGTCCCCAACAGCTCTAGGGCTGCTCCAAGTCCTAATTCCCGGCCTTTAGGGTTTCCCTTATAATGGCAGCCCTCCCTATTAGGGGCTGTTGTCCCCTTCTCTTTAATGTCTGTCCTTAACCCTGCATTTAGTCAAACAATCTGCTGGTAAAAAGATTAGTGTTTGTTGGTTCAAATTGATTTAAAAAGGGTGGACTGTTAACACATTTTATACACATTTTGACATTGCCTAAACTCTGAAATATCACAATACGGTTATGCTTACCACCTTGTATACTAATCATCTCATGCATATTATATAAAGTCTGTAATGGCTACTTGAACTATGAAAAGCAATGACACTGCTGCAGAATATTTGTTTATATACTGTTCCACATTACAAGGCCTGAAATTGATACATAAACATTGCCTCAATAGTATAATTACAACTGTCTTCACTAAGCTCATGCCTTAGAATGGATACTTGAACAAATGGTGAATATTCTCTACTAACACAGAACTGATATGTCTCTGAGTGCATGCCTTTACCTCTGCTATATTGTTGTACATCAATGAATAAATGTTGTTGCAAGTATGGTTTACAGTGCATTATAAATGAATACTTGTAGTTTGGCCAAATACTTGCATATCACTATTGTTAAATGATATTAGATGCTTGTTGTACACTTATTACATGATATATGCACAAAGTGATTATTTGATTATTGTCTTGGTGAATGCACTACTGAAGTATATGTACTAACTACACTTATATGATTTATATCCATACTCATTAGTATATTTTCTTCAGTTCTTGAATTGACTCCATAGAGGAAATGGTCACTAACCTCTTCAAAAGAGATATCTTTTAGTGTTTTAGTGTCTTTCCAGAGTTGCAATAGGGCTCTCGAGTCTCCCCTAGGAGGTTTCGACTTCCGAAGTAGTTTGGGAAGAGTGGCTAAGGTGACAGTGGTCACTTTCCCCTCATATGTTTGTCAGTGACTAGCCCTGCTAGTTCATCCAGTAACAAACTCCGTTGTGTATGCTCTGCACCACTACGGTTCGACCGATCAGTTGGATGCACCAAAAGCAACACGGGTGACTAGTTTAAGATAGCCTCACTTTCAAATTAACCTCCCAAGGCGAAAAGCCAATGCCTCGATTTAATCCGTTGCGAGGAAAGTTCACATAGGAAGCGAGAACCACTGGATAGTGACCTCGGGATACCGTCAAGCTACACCCTCGTTGGTGTAGTGTTGAACACATCCCAGAGACTCCAATCCAGCCCAAGTATTCTTCGCATGGAACCGCATCGGATCAGGGCTTTGTACATACTCCTCGTACCGTCAAGTATATCTGGAGTACCCTTCCCCCTATATTAATTCACTGATCTCATTATTAAATTAAAACTGACCAAGAACAATTGCAACACATCTTCAGCACTACAATCTTGTGACTCCATTTTTCAGCATTGGTCTATTTTCCTTATATTGTACAATCATTTGATTCAAGTTTACTCATGTGTTGATTAATTATAATTTGTATGTTGTTGTGCTCACAATCACTGTTGCAAATATCTTGTTTCAGTATTTATTTTTCATAAGAAGAAACTCCTAAATAACCCTCATGCTGACATATCATTACAAAATCCCCTGTAGGGGAGCGGCAATTTCATAGAGAAGAAGAAGAGGAAGGAGCAGAATTGCCCTGCTGAGTCTTCTGGAGCTTGAAAATTCTTTATCTAAGTACACCTTGATCATCTTGACGGTACATGGTACATGGTTTCCCACCTAATCGATTAGGTGGTCAACAATGTGCAACCTGTTGTGACTTGCATTTGACTTGTTTAGAGATGGTATTTGGGATTAATGTTTTTCTCTTTAAATTCTTAGACATCCATGCATAAATTTCTACAAATGAAGAGGCTTACACCCAAGCAATAAACAACCAACATAAAAAAAACATCCAAGCTGCAAATTACAGTTAAAATAACAACAGTACCGTCAATGATGAACACTGTAGCATAATACACTTGAGAAGAGTTAAGATCTGAAAGTTATGAGCTCCAATATATATATATATATATATATGTCGATGTGGATGACTGGGAGTAACCAGCTTGACAAAGACTGCCTCAACGAGTGCCAATAGTGCCTCTTTTAATCTTCCTGTAGGTGTTTATTTAAAATGCAGATAATTAAATGTTTTATAACAGCGCCCTTCCTTTGCTCTGAGTGCTTGTTATTCTCACTATTGATGCCACCAAATGATAAAGAATACTCAAGAACACTCTAAATCCAACCACTACAGTTTCTTCTATGGAAAGTTAGCTGCCGGTGAAGGCCACGAATTCCACAATGGACAACTGTTAAGTTCTGCTACAGCAAACTTTGATGGATGACAATGATGCTGGACTATATGCTCTTCTTTTCTCCTTGAATGTGACTCCACATAACTTGCTTCCCTTCTCAGCCAGTGTGCCCTCTCTCTAACTGTGTAAACATATGAATGAGTGTGCCCCTGTTGAGATACACATAGATAGACAAGTGTGCCTCTGTAATGTCCTCTTCCTTTTAGGCCCTGAGGCCCATACCGCTAACCTATGTGATTCCTGTGGGTTCGAGTGGTTACTGATAACTAGGGAATCAGATCAGGACTGATGCCATCCATAGAAGATCTACGGCATCCTCACTTGGTCAAGAAGGGCCACCTGGGCCAAAGGCCACCTTCATGCATGACCATGCTCTTTTCCATGCTCCATGCATGACCATGCTCTTTGCATGCAAGTCAACTACAAAT
>LPNX010284257.1:53895-97039 GCA_001517045.1 Pseudotsuga menziesii | reverse complement strand
TTTGCATGCACAGTTATTTTGCAAATTTGTATGAGATTGAGTGTGCGAGTCAGCACTATCATAGAACATTAGAGAATATCAGTATTTGGGATATTACAGCCTCCCTTCTCTACAGCACAAACTTCACGGGTGAGAGCGCCCCCATTGTCACATATAGAAATCACTGAGTCTTCTCAGATCTGGAATGTTGGTGATATTTTTAACCACGCTAAAGAAGACCGATGAGAAATTTGGTTGATTTCTCCACAATAGATGACTGGGGCAGATGGTCTCACTGTCGAAACCATTCACCTCTTCCTAGGGTTTCATCCAAGAGAAACCAAAGCTCAAGAGCTCTTGTTTTCGAAATGCAAAATAGACAAGAATGAAAAAATAAGCTCTCATTTGCCTTTTTCTAATTTCACTCTCCCCGTCTTAGTGACTCTTTAACTTCCCTTGGTGTTTCTCCATTTAAAATTTAATAGAGTGACTTTATGGAGAAATCTCCCTCATTCCACCTTTTAATTTCAAGATAAGCACTTTATGACTTAACTTTTATTTTTTCACTCACTTTATCATAAAGTGACTTTTATAAAGTCACTTAAGGTTAATTAACTACTAATGTCACTTTATAAAGTCCTTTTAGCCTAGGTGACATTAATAATTAATTAATTCCCTTTTTCGCCGACTATAGCCTACGGGAACTGGATAGGCTAATGAGTCGCTCGTGGTGACTATTCGGAAAGGGACATTACAGTCCTCCCTTCCTGAAATTGCCTGTCCTCAAGAAACAACAAGTTAGGATGTTGTAATATATGTTCATTCTCACAAGTGGCATCCTCCATATGTCTCCATCTGACCAAGTATTCCCGAATGACCCTGTTTCTCAATTTCCTCTCGCAGACCTCTAGTATCTCTTCCAGATCCAGAATCAATTGTCTCTCCTCATCCAACGGGGGTAGTGTTATCACATATATAGTAGCCAGGCTACCATATTCTATTTTTCAAATTTAATACATTTTTTCAGCCAAATCTCCTACATACGAGATGCTGAGATGAGCAGTTTTGATGGATCATTATTTTATCAATGGACTATAGTATTCTCCCATGTCAAGACTGAGCCTCAGGACACTCAGATTTGAGGACTGATGTAGTCATTTAGTCATTTGCGGAGCAGTTAGTGATGCCCAGATTGGTTCTAGTGTTTTCTCATTGGACAAATGATGGTTCAGATGGATTATTTGCATGGTTATGACTCAGCATTTATTTTATTGTGTTATGGTTATCATTGCTCTTATACTCATCTTTGTGACATATACTAGCATTTAGTATCATGATCTGGCGGTCATAAATATATGGACTTGCATGTATTTTTATTATGTATTGGTGTCCCTACTTAGACTTGGAAGTTCCTGATCTATACTCATTGGTTTTACCCTCCTTAGGGAGACTAGAGGTAGTAATTCCCACCATTCTTTGGCTTGCTAGTGTTGGCTTCATCTTTCACTGTTTCCACCCATCCATTACCTTCCAGTTTTGTTTTTAACCCGACTTACTACTTGACTTATGGCATGGAGGACCTTTCCCCGCTAGAACCTTTGTTGGACAAAACTCCCTGTTTATAGTGTGTCTCGGCTTTGAGTTGGTGACAGAACTTGCCTTTGGTGAAATTGTATGCCTAAATCATTCTGGTCGGTTGTCCCGATGTTTGGCACTGTGGAGAACTCCCCCTAGTCACTTGAGATGTTGCTGGCTAAAACTGAAAGCTCATGTACTACTTGTATTGGAAATGTTTATATATGCGCCCATGGAAAATGTAAATTCTGAAATGTGTTTCTTAACATATATGAGCAAAGGGCAAGAGCAATGAAATGCTAAAATACTCCGTGAAGGGTATAAGAAAAGGTCCCAAAAGCAATGGTTAAATATATGCTATATCCAAATATTGCTGACCTTATAAATTTGAATATGTCCTGGATGAAAGCTGCAGTTAGCTGTGCTTTTAAGCACTGGTGAAGTCCCTAAAAGGACATATAGGCCAAAAAAGCCGTGGAAATAAAATTGATGGTCTTAATGAACCTGAATCAAACTTGATGTAGACATGATGCCTAAGTTGAATAAGCACTCTTTGAACAACTCAACCATTTGTGAGGCACTGTCATTCCCTGTGTTGTTGTTTGTCCGCATGTCGTTATAATGAGTATTCTCTTTCCATATCCAAAGTGTCATGATGTTAAGTTGGTAGTCATCATTTGCTTTAGCCTTGTCAATTTCAACCTTCACCCTTCACTAGCAAATTGACTACAACTATGAAGTGAGTATAGTCCTCCTGAAAGTCTGGTCTGAGTAATAATAAATAAAACCCTATATATGTATTTGGTTGATGTATCGCCAGTGACGTGACTGCTACTTGTTATGATTGTTACTTAAATGATTTGTAGAGCATGTCTTAGCCTTGTAACACTTGAATCAGATGGATGACAGTCTGAGTTATATTATTGGTATCTGGTCATTTACAAGTGATTATATTGTCTATTGGATATTGTTGATGATCAGGCAGAGACCTCAAAAGGGTGTGAGTATGCACCCTAGATGGATTTGGACTCTCTAAGTCTAGTGAGATAGCTTATTTTCAGTTTCGGGCACTTGGAGAGATGATCAGGCTCATTTTACCCTTTTGATGCAGTTTTGCTTCATTGGATGATGTGTCTAAGCAGGGAGATGTTTTTATTGGATCTCCTAGGACGCTATATGGGGGATAGGGGGTGCAGCCACTTGATTGTACCATAGTACCCCCATCCCGGAGAGCCTGGTGGGCTCAGTTTGACAACGCAAGCACCCTAGGAGGCTCTTTTGACAGGTTCACATTTCCCAAGGCAGATTAAAAAATTATTAAATGGCTATTGAAGAAATCGATTTGGGCTACTGAGGCAAGGAAATGACATGGTGTAATGTCCTCTTCTGCTTAGGCATTGAGGACCAACCCGCTAACCTATGCGATTCCTGTAGGTTCGAGCGAGTACTGACAATCAAGGAATCAGCCGAAAACTGATGCCATATATAGAAGATCTAGGGCATCAATATTATATCACCATTGGGTCGAAGAGGGCCATCAGAGCCAAAGGCCACCTGCATGCATGACATCCAGGCATTATTTAATAATGCATGCACCCGATTAAGTCTCCATGCGCATGCATGCAAGTCAACTGCAAATTAGAAGATAAAGTGACCTAATTAGGTCAAAAGTTAGGGTTTTTGCAGCTGAAAGTTATAAAAGAAAGATAAAGTGAATGGAGAAGACACTTATGTGATTATTGATTTGTGGAGTCGAATTGGAGAGCTCAGGGAGCTAAGTTGGGGTTGAGCGCATGCTCAGCTAACTGGTGTATTTCGGCAGCGAAATCTATCTGCCCTAGTTCATCATCAGGCTGGATCATCTAGATTCAGCACTAGTTCATCATCAGGTTACATTCAACAATTATTCCGGGAAGTTGATTATTCATTTAGCCACAGGGTTTTCACCGTCACACCGTATCACAATAGTCAAAGACAAAGCAATTCGTTTTCCTACCTATAGGGCTCAGAACTTCTGCATGTCACTTCCATTCATTCCGAAGCACCTCCCTCACCCTTCCCCTGGAAGAAGGGCCGTTCAGCTTGAGTATCAAGCAAGATATCGTCAGTGCTCCCCTTTCTGGAGGCACTAATCTTCATGGGCGAATTGATTTGAGAAGGCATTCACGTTTTGGGCTAGCCTTCCTTTATTTCTTCCACATGTTGCTTCCATCATCATAAGAGGGGTAGCATAACCCTAGTACACATCATCCAGGCTTTCAACAGTAGCTTATTTATTATTCTGGAGCTTATACAGTTTGAGAGGAGGGCGCAGTCACCTGTGGAGGACGATTTGGTGTATCTCCTTATTCCTCCAGCAGAATCTTTGCATGTTGGGACCAGTCTCTTCACCATCAGTTGATCTATATATTGGTATGTACATGCATTGATTTCTCCTATTTTATAGCATCTCGGTATTTTTCTAGGGCACATATTTGCATGCAACTGCATGCATGCAAAGTGCGGGGTTTGCTTTCCTATTTGATTAAGGAATAAGTCTATTAGCCATCTACAGTATCCACATAAATAGGAAAATATCAGTTTGGGATATTACACATGGGATGAGTCTGTTGTCCGCCAATTGCACACCAGCAGCAGAAATCTTCTGAAAGCTGTCTCCTCACTTGAGAAAGTGGGAGAGGTGTGACCTTAGGGGCAAGCATAGAGCTAGATACTGTCGCCTACTCCTAGCTCCTTCGTTTAGGCTAACTCCTAACGAAGCCAAGGGGGGTAGTCCCTAACAAAGAGTTTTCTATGGCTCAATGTTTAAGTTAATTTTTAGATGTTTTTGGATGCGGATGAGTGTTGTTTAAGAGTTAATGTGATTTTAAATGATTAATGCGATGAATTGAACATTAGACAAAGCAATCCATGTTGTTATCACCAGAATTAAAAGATAGACAAATATTTGAGAGCTTCACGAAATAGATAAAGCATTCACAGATATGATTTATAATCAAACATTCAACGGACAAATGGCCCAAATTATCAGCAGTGCGTACAAGATAGGACCAATGCCTATGGAGTCAACTTCTCAGAGATGCTTCGAATGTAAATATGATGTGAATCCCAAAAGATGCCAGTGAATGTTAGGTTTTGTAAGTGCTCTTGGTAAGTTTTAAGAGTTTTTACTTGTGATCTTCACTTATGGTAGTTGGATGTCCTAACCGGTAATACCTCCAATGGCTCCATTCGAAGACATGACGGACCTGTCTGGGATCAAAGGTAAGTGTTCAATAACTTAACTACCAGTGCCCAGATTGGGTAGCCCGGCGCCCACACTTGGAATTTGCCCACATGCCTCGGTATTTATCGAACAACGCCGGTGTGTTGGTTATGGGGAAAAGTTTTAGTTAGCTTCCTCTTGTGGGGTTTAGAGATCCAATGTCGTTTCTGCGTATTCCGATCTAAGATCGGTTAGAGCATACTCCGGTAAGGAGGAAAGGGGGTTAATTAATTAAAGGGATGTGTGTGTTGAAGATTTTATTAACTTGATTAATTAGACTCTCCGACAAAGAGCGCCCTTGACCTTGTCTTATGACGAAGGTTCAAGAGACTTAGCTAAACTATATGTTTGATGCAAGGATATGCAGTGGAAATGCTCTCCGATAGAGAGTGCTCTTGACTTGGATTACAGCAAGCTCAAGAGACTTTCAAGATTAATTGATTAACTTATTAAACAATGAAAAGACAACTCTCCGATAGAGAGCACTCTTGATCTACAAAATGAGATTCAAGAGATTTCTACTTTAAACAGTTGAATTACTTATGAAAGATACAAAAACTTAAAAGATGAAGTAATCAACCTAGTTAATGAAACAAAATGGGCTAATCTAACGATTAGTATCTACTTTGCAAAAAATGAAACTACTCTAAGTACTCGAAATAAATCTGAGCTAAGAACAAAAAACACTCTTTCCCAAATGGGGAAGAAAAACCAAGTATGGGAGGCCCTATCCCACTTAGCCTTGTTTTATTAATGAAGTACAAATGCCTTTGGAACTTAATCCTTGTCAGGACTTTTGAGAACTAATTTAAGTGAAATGAAAAAACCCTTATGAGTTTGTACAAAGGAGAATGACTTCCTTTTTGGTTTTGGATCCTTGTCTTTGGATCTAATTCTGCTTGCTCTTTCTTGTTTGGTTTTGTTTTTGGTTCACCTGTGAATAAGAGCTCTAAACAAGGATTAGTAAGAGTGTTAGGAAACCAATTTTAACTTGTGATTCGAAAAGATTAAGTGGATGAGAAGACAAGTGCCTTATAAGATGAAACAAAAGATCAAAACAATGGGATGAGACCCAAAATCAAAACCTGGAAAGGACCAGGCAGGCTCACCGTTTTTTATGTAAAATGCACGATTTTTTACGAAACGACTTGGGACTTTTTGCGAATTTAAAATTAAAGATTTTTTAACATTTTAGGCTAATTTCCAGAATCTGGAAAATTGCAGAAAATCAGTAAAAAAACAGCAAGTACGAAATTGCACGTTTTTCAAGAAAAAGTCAAAAAATTGAAAAATAAAATTTTCGAAAAAATTTCGAAAAAAATTCTGATTTTTTAATGAATTTCCAAAATTTAGAATTAGCAGAAAAAAGTCAAAAATCAGCCCAAAAAACAGCAAGCTTGAAATGGCACGCTTTTCGAGAAAAAAGTCAATTGAAAAAATAAATTTTCGAAAAAATTTCTGATTTTTTAATGAATTTCCAGAATTGAGAATTAATGAGAAATACAGAAAACCAGCAAGCCTAAAAATGGAAAATTTGCACGTTTTTCGAGAAAACTCGTGCACGTTTTCCAAGCCAAAAAGAAAGATGGATTTAAAAAGAAAAAGAAACTAGATCTTTAAAAATGGACCTTTAGAAAGATGGATCTAGCTTTGAAATAGTAGATCTAAGGCTAAAAAGCCTAGATCTAACTTAGTAGAATCCAAGCAAGCTTAAAATAAAGATTTAAATGACTTGATAACTTCTACAAAAGTGGAAAAGAGGTAAGATAGAACCTTGAAAATAGAGATCCACTTGTAGTAATCAAAGCAACCGATATAATTTTTTGAAGTTTGTGGTTTGATGGATGAGGCAAGCAAGCCCTTCGTTCCTTGATTTCTTAAAGTAGAAGACTCCCTTGGGCACCTGTAGAATGAATGCATAAACCAAACGAGACCTCTTGTGTTTGGGAGAATACCTGAAAGCCACAAAACTTAAGAGAAAAGCATAGATCAAATAATATTGTGTTAGATTGTTAGCCTTCTAATCACAAGATCATATACTTACGAATCAAAAGAAATGAGCTAAAAATGGTATCACCTTGAACAAGATGAAGCATGGCACACAAATAACTCCCACATGGACCTCCAAAGTCTTCTTGCTTTATTCAAATTCTAAAGATATTACAAATTTTTCCAGAGTGTACTTGTACAAATTCTCCATCCCAATAGAGCTGAAGGAGCCTCTATTTAAACAATGAAAGAGTTTTAAAACCCTAAAACCAAAAAACCAACCCTAACCAGCTTAGCCACCTAACAGAGAGCCCAGACCTAAATCGGAGAACCGGGAGTGAGGGGAGGCCTCCACCCAGGCAAGGCGCCCCCACTCCAAAGATGTGCACTGAAAACAAGCCAAGGATGAGGCCACACGTGTGATGACACCCTCATGAGGAGAGAGGGGTGTGAATAGCTTAAGGAGGCATCTGGATGTAGGTAAGCTCATCCTTTAGGTCTGGCAGGAGCCTGAGCTAGGTTTGGGAAGCCCACTAATGGTGCAAGCTTCAGTCTTCACCTCGATCAAATCACCGGACCAATGAGTGCTCTCCATCTCATCTTTGGCTGGAGATGACATGTCTGCTAACTGATAATAAATTAATTGCTCTCTTAATGATGACTGAAGCTGAGTTATGATAACTCCAATCATCATAAATGCTCCATGAGATGTCATTTAGCCTTTTATTTCACTGAATTTGGATTAATTTGGAGAGTTAATTTTCTCCAAAATAATCATTTTTATCCTCAAAACTGACTTTTTTGAGAAAAAAGGCATTATGTGTCTGATTGCTGATCTGAAAGTTGGTTCTGACTGGCTGGCTGATCAAGAATGATTTTTGGCTTAAGGTTAGAGCCTTCAATCACTAAAATCAGAGTCCGGACGACTTATTTACCACGAACGGGTTTTTTTCCATTTAATTAATGGAAAAAATAATCCAAAAAACTTAGGAAAAGTAATTAAAAAATTAAAAAATTAAAAAAAAAAATTTCCCCATTCGAAAAAGATTTTTTCGAAAAAATTTTATGTCCAGAAGACTTAGGACATGACCATGATCTATCTAAATAATGCCTAGTAGGTTTATAACACTCAATTGGGCTCTAATAACCCCTCAAGGCCCAGAATTCAACATTGGGCATTCCAGCTTTTGAGGAAGCAGGAGAAAACCTCATCAATTATACTCGGTTGAAGGCAAAGCATAATTGTCAGGGGCAAAAAACTCCTTGGAATACCTTATTTGAGATTCTACGTCTCAGGAGACCGAACCACTCAAAAATACCCTACTAGCACATTTTATTACAAACCCCGCGGGGCCATGGTCAAAATTATTCAAATAAAAAAGTGGCTAGCCAATATTGGCTAGACAAGCAGACGAATCAACTGATACACTGGAATCAGACTTTGAACAAATCTGTCAACCGGCGGCTCCTCAGGTAACCCAACTATGGTACAAAAAGGTTGGTAACAGAGTCATAATAATGAGTGTGATGTCCTCCGCACCTTCTCCAACAGTTGCAGCACTTGATTGGGCCCACACCTATTTTTTGGGCATTTTTATATTATTTTCTGGAGCTTTTGGGAGGCTCACGATTTCCTCAAGGAGGCACAAAGTCAAAAAATTAAAATATTATATTATTTTATTGTGCATGGGGCACCCAGAGGGAGTTAGTTAACACTCCATAGACCCACCATGTGCTTCATTTATTTCTTGTTGAGTAGGGTACCCTCTTTATGGATGATCTAGTTCACTTTGGTACTTTATGGTTATATTGATCCATGTATTGTATGTTGAGCTCATCTCAACCATTGATTAAAACATTTATATCTTTTAACCTTAGCCACTCGTTTTGAGAGTGGTTAGGATTTTGGTTCTCTCATTTCTATTTAAAGGAGAGAGCTTCTCATTTGTAAGGGGACTTTGGCTCTTGGATCGGATTAATAGAAAAACTTTCTTGTAGATATTTTTTGGATCTCCTTTGCATCTGATGTTCTTAGATGGTGATTGGAAAGTCTTTTGCTTCCTAGAATTCATGAAATTTGTGTGAGATCTATATTTTCTGGGGGGGATCATTGTCTTGTCTACAGGAGGGCGACTTTATCTTGGGCGTTTTTGCAGGGGGACCTCAACTCGCTTGGATTGGCTTTGTCTTGTATCAAGGGGTTTTCATTAGTTTCATTGTGATCTATGATTACATCTTATTACTTTTCTGTAGATCTAGAGTTTCTTTCGTGATACGGCAAATCTGATATTGTTGACGTTTGCTTGGCAGGAGAGAGGGCGCATTGGTCACTTGGAGCAAAACGTTGAGCTTAGAAATCACACAGGTCTTCTCAAATTGATCAAGATAGCGGGGATCATCACTTTCACGACATCTACAAGGATTTCCAGGTAAGATCTACAAGTTAGTTCCTTTCTTCCGGATCTCAACCCATTGACACATGTTTTTCTTCATTTTTCTGAAAAATCCATAAATAATAAAAAACCAAAAATACCAAACAATAAACCATTCAATCTCTCGAAAAACCACTACTGGGTTTTGTAGATCAGGCATCCCTCTCACCAAATCCTCTTCAACTCTGTCCATATTGTGACTGGTTTTCCCTAGATCTGACTTTCTGACTGCTCAAACCCCAACGCCCCTACTGAAATTTTGACTTTTTCCAGATTTGACTTTTTCCGGAAATTAATCACTTGGGTTTGTAGATCAATTCTTCCTCACTCCAAAACACCCCCAACGATGAGCTAGTTCCTGCCAGGTAGCCCTATATCTAAAAAACTAACTTTCAGCATCCTAGCTTCCCTCATCAAATTTTGACTTTTTCCAGATCTGATTTTTTCTGAAATTTTCTGACTTGGGTTTGTAGATCAGACCATTCTGATCTCATCTCTCGTCCAACGCTGAGCTGATAGTCTCCTGGTTGTCCTAGATCTGCAGATCTGCCTATCCAAACCCTAGCGCTAGCCCTCCTTCTGTTGGTTTCCCCTGCAAACTGAATTTTCTAGACCAAACACTTTCTTGGGTCCATAGATCAGAGCATATCCCAAGTCGGTCCACTCCAACGTTGTGCAAATACTGACTCCATTTCCCAAGGCCCAACAAGCACTGATCTCCAAGCCTAGCGCTAGCCCACTCTTGACCTCTTTCCCCTGAAAGTTGACTGCTCCTTGATGACTCAAGTAACCTAAAATTGTCATATCTCTCACTGAGTCCATCCCTTTGGTACTAGACAGTCCCAAATGTGTCCTTACTCACCCTGTCTCGGTTACCTTTCCCAAGGCAACGGTTATCTTCATCAGTTGCTAGTACCTCAACCCTGGATCTAGTATTACCCCTATAAGCCACTTGTATTTCACTTTGGATCAACCCTCATACAACTAAAGCCCTCATCCAAAGCCATGGTCCACTTAGTATTATCCCCCATAGATCTAGGGTTATCAATTACCTTACACCTTACGTACCTCAAGCCTACTTGATTTGATCTGGTGTCTAGCTCGGATCTCTCCTGTCGGGGGTAGATCTGAGTCTCCCCCTTTGTTGTCTCGAACTTAGATAACATAAAGCGAAGACTGCCTTAATTGGCGTGACAACCATCCATTTGGGAGTCTAAGAAGTCTTGGTTCCACCTCCTTAGTTGCTTGCCCCTCTACCATCCATCCTGGATCCTCCTTACATAGGCAACTACAAGGTTGGTGATAATAGGTAGCTCCATGGATGTCGTGACCTGTTGTCCCAAAACCTTCCTGAGGCAAGTTACATGAAAGGGGTTGTGAATCTTGCTCCCATCTGAAAACTCCAGGTCATAAGCCACGTCTCCCACTCTCCTAGTGACCATGTACAGACCATAGAAGTGAGGCTTCAATTTCTCTGCACAACTACGCTTGAGTGAGGACTAACGGCAAGGTTGAAGTCGCAAAAACACTAAGTCCCCCACCTCAAAGTTGCGCTCCGTCTTGTGCCTATCCGCATAAATTTTTTGTTGGTTTTGAGCCGTCTATAAGTTTTCTTTAAGCACTATAAGGATGTCTTGGCTCTCCCGGATCCAATCCTTCGCTTTTGGAGCCCTGTTATCCCCAAAAGCCATTTCCACAAATAAGGTGGCATGGTACCCATATAATGCTCTGAATGGCGACATGCCGATCGACATGTGGAAAGTGGTATTGTAGCAATACTCTCCCAAATGTAATCATCTGATCCACGCCTTTTGTTTCCCTGTTACATAGTTTCTTAGATAGCCTTCAACCCATTTGTTCACAATCTCCATCTACCCATCTGTCTAGGGATGATAATTGGCGTTGAGAGTCAACTCTGTGCCAACAAACCTGAAGAGTTCCTTCCAAAAAGACTCGATGAACCTGTTATCCCTGTCATTAACAATGTTTATCAGCGGCCCATGTAAACGGAACAAATCTCTAAAAAACACCTCTACCACCTGAGTTGTTATGAAGAAATCGCGAAAAAGTGTGTGAATTTCATCAACCAATGCACCACCACATAAATCATAAATGTAGTATAATCCCTGTACTCGTGGTAGACCTGTGATGAAGTCCATAAAGATACTCTCCCACTTCTGCTCTGGAATGGGTAATGGTTGTAGGAGTCCCACTAGATGGTTTTGTTCATTTTTGTTCTACTTGCAAGTCACGCACTCCCTCACATGCCTTAGTACGTCATCCTTGAGGCCCTTCCAAGAGAACCTCTCTCTAATCTAGAAATATGTTTTAAAATACCCCTGATGTCCTGAAGTAGGAATATCATGTGTGGCCCTTAGTATCTTCGCTTTGAGCTTGGACTATGGTACCAAGTATATCTTGTCCTTGTAGAAAATGACAGCATCCGCTACCTTGTATGTAATGTCCTCTTCTGCTTAGGCATTTGAGGACCAACCCGCTAACCTGTGTGATTCCTATAGGTTCGAGCGGGTACTGACAGTCAAGGAATCAGCCAAAGACTGATGCCATATATAGAAGATCTAGGGCATCAATATTATATCACTATTGGGTTGAAAAGGGCCACTAGAGCCAAAGGCCACCTGCATGCATGACATCTGGGCATTATTTAATGATGCATGCACCCGATTAAGTCTCCATGTGCATGCATACAAGTCAACTGCAAATTAGAAGATAAAGTGACCTAATTAGGTCAAAGGTTAGGGTTTGCGCATGCATGCAAGTCAACTGCAAATTAGAAGATAAAGTGACCTAATTAGGTCAAAAGTTAGGGTTTTCGCAGTTGCAAGTTATAAAAGAAAGATAAAGTGAAGGGAGAAGTTACTTATGTGATAATTGATTTGTGGAGTCGAATTGGAGAGCTCGACGAGCTAAGTTGGGGTTGAGCGCATGCTCAGCTAACTGGTGTATTTCGGCAGCAAAATCTATCTGCCCTAGTTCATCATCAGGTTGGATCATCCAGGTTCAACACTAGTTCATCATCAGGTTACATTCAGCTGTTATTCCGGTAAGTTGATTATTCATCCATCCAGAGGGTTTCACCGTCACACCATGTCACCATGATTAGAGACAAAGCAATTTGTTTTCCTACCTACAGGCTTCAGAACTTCTGCATGCTGCTTCCATCATCATCAGAGGGGTATATAACCCTAGTGCACATCATCCGGGCTTCCAACAGCAGCTTATTTATTATTCTAGAGCTTATACAATTTGAGAGGAGGGTGCATTCACCTGTGGAGGACGATTTGGTGTATCTCCTTATTCCTCCGACAGAATCCTTGCATGCTGGGACCAGTCTCTTCACCATCAGCTGATCTATATACTGGTACATGCATTGATTTCTCCTATTTTATAGCATCTCAATATTTTTCTAGGGCACATATTTGCATGCAACTGCATGCATGCAAAGTTCGGGGTTTGCTTTCCTATTTGATTAAGAAGTAAGTCTATTAGCCATCTACAGTATACACATAAACAGGAAAATATCAGTTTGGGATATTACAGTGGTATCAGAGCTATTTTCCTTGCCAGCTGTGGGCATGCAAAAATTATAAATGAATCCAGGAGACCCATACAACATTACTCACAGGAGACAGAGGTATAGAGACAGAGAAGAGGAGTTAGAGGACATAGATTTGGGGAACAGAGAGTACCAGTTTGAAAAAGGCAAAGAAACAATGGCCGATGATGATTAAATAGCTTTCAATAGTCTCATATCAGCCATAAAAGAACTCACCACTGGGCAAAAAGAAATGATGAGCACCTCAGGCAAATGACTGAGAAGAATGGGCCCACCCCACACAGTCCCTTATTTCCCAACAGTGACAGGGTATCCACCAGCAGTAGTAGGGAGCACTTACATACCAACATGCAGATCCATCCCCATTTATACAAGCCTTTCCGACCTACCATGCCTCAATTCTTAGATAGTCCAGCTGCAATGCCTCTAGCATAAGTAGAACCAGAAGAACCCATGAGTGCCTATCTGAGAGAATATAGGGCTTTAGGAGAGGACTTCCATCCAGCCATGACCTTCACTGACTTCTGCCACTTTAAAAGTAAGAACAAACCCAAAGCTTACAATAGGCCATTCACCCATAACTATGAGTTACAGCGCACCGTAGGGAAACTGACTATCCTTACCTTTGAGGGCACCCGGGGTGGCCCAGCTAGGAATTGGGTGCAGAAGTTGGATACATACTTCCAGCTCAACCCCATGATTAAGATAGATGCCATTAAATTGGCTACTTTGCATTTGGACGGAGAAGCACATGAGTGGTGGTACCACGGGTTAGTGACACTGGGTCACAACACCATTTGATCAAAAGGATCCAGAGGTACACTTTAGGGAGTTGGCACAGCTCAAGCAGACAGGGAGTGCAGATGCTTTTATTTCTGAGTTTCAGAGGATAGCAATCATGGTCACAGATATATCAGAGAGCAGGTTGATTATGTTGTTCACTGAGGCTCTCACTGAACCCTTACAAGGATGGGTCAAGTCTTATAGGCCCACCACCCTAGCAGATGCCATCAGACGGACTAGAGACTTGCAGGATGCAGTGGCCAAAAATAGGTTTCCTCCCAGGACCAATGTTCCTATTAAAGATAAAGAAAGGAAACCATGGCCCAAGAAAGAATGGATGGACAATGATACCCAACAAGACCTTAGAAGAAAAAAGTTATGTTTCACTTGCCAGGAACCATGGATACCAGGTCACAAATGTTCAGGAAAAGGAAAGGCCTACTACATAGAGGCTTATTCCGACAGTGAGGAGGATGAGGATTACCAAGATCAGGAGCAGGGAGAGACAATAGAGACAGTTGCTGAGGGACAGGCCTCAGGAGGTACCATTGCTACCATGACAGGGGTTCCTAGATTCCAAACTCTTCGGATCAGAGGTACCGTACAGGGCCACAAAGTGGAAGTACTAATAGATGGTGGGGCATCCTACAACTTTATTGATGCTGCATGGGTTAAAAAGAGAGACATTCAAACTGAGAGCTTTGATGGGTTTTCGGTAGCAGCAGCAGGTCACACCATGGAGTGTAGTTAGAGGATTCCTAAATTAAAGGTAACACTTGGGAATTATACAGTGATAGAGACATTCTATATGGTAGATGTACATGACATGAATGTGGTACTAGGAGTTCAGTGGTTGTATTCCATAGGGAAGTATTCCACAAATTACCAGACCATGGAGATGGAGTTTACAGGAGCAGAAGGACAAAAGGTGGTATTGAGAGGGATGAATACCTATCCTCCCACAGTAGTGACATCACACAGGATGGAGGCAGTACTTCGGCAGGGAGATATTGAGTGGGTTGCAAAGTGTATGGTTACCTTCAGGAAACCACTAGATGAGGCCACACAACATCCAGCAGATATAGAGGCCTTACTACAGAAGCACAAGGTAGTATTCAGAGACCTTCCAGCAGGTCGACCTCCAAATAGGGTATTTGAGCACATTATTGAGTTAGAGGAGGGGACCCAAGCAGTTATCACCACTCCTTATAAACATCCCAAGAGGTATAAAGATGAGATCGAGAGTACAATCAAGGAACTACTCAAGCTGGGATACATCAAACCTAGCTCCAGTCCCCTTGCATCTTCAGTAGTGCTAGTGAAGAAAAATGATGGAACCTTACGCATGTGCATTGATTATAGGGCACTCAATAAGAAGACCATAAAGAACAAGTATCCCATCCCTAGGATTGATGAGTTAATGGATGAACTACAGGGGGCAAAGTACTTTTCCAAAATTGATCTCCACTTAGGGTACCATTAGATTCGGGTCAGGGAACAGGATGTTCCAAAGACCGCTTTCCGTTGCCACTACGGACATTATGAGTTTCTAGTGATGCCATTTGGGCTCACTAATCCACCAGCTACTTTCCAATCATGCATGAACCATATCTTCAGGGCATAGTTGCGTAAATATATTCTGATATTCCTCGACGACATATTGATATACAGTCAGACTTGGGAAGAACATTTGAGACATCTTGATGAAGTACTTGGTATTCTACAGGAGCAGTCACTATATGCCAAAATGTCAAAGTGTGAGTTCGGCATGCAGGAGATGTTGTACTTAGGACATGTGATAGGGGCCAACGAGGTCCAGGTGCACTTAGAGAAGATTCGGGCAATTTTGGATTGGCCTACACCTAAAAATGTGACAGAACTGAAGGGTTTTTTGGGCCTTTGCACCTACTACAGGAGGTATGTCGGCGGATTCTCATAGATGACCCCACCCCTCACAGATCTTACCAAGAAGGGAGCATTTAGTTGGTCGGAGGCAACACAACAAACATTCAAGAAAATGAAGGAGGTAATGAGTTCATGCCCAGTATTAGCTTTACCAGACTTTTCTCAATCCTTTGTGTTAGAATGTGATGCTTCAGGAGAGGGAATTGGGGCAGTTTTGATGCAGAACAACCACCCCATTGCATTTGAGAGCAGGAAGCTCAAAGACTATGAGCGCCACTATTCGATATATGACAAAGAGATGTTATCTATCCTCCATGCGCTAACCAAGTTCAGGCAGTACTTAGTAGGTGCCAGGTTCAAGGTTAAGACAGATCACAACAGCCTGAAATACTTCCTAGAGCAGAAAGAGCTAAACGAGAGACAACAGAAATGGGTAAGTAAAATTCAGGCTTATGACTTCGAGATTGAGTACATAAAGGGGAAGAGCAATGTAGTGGCCGATGCACCTTCTAGACGACCAGCTACTTTATCCCTTATGAGCATCTCATCAAATTGGAGGTCTCATCTTTTGGTTGAGTACTCCAAAGATAAGTTTGCTTGCGAGCTATTGGATAGACAGATTCGGGATGATAGGTACAGAATCATTGATGATATCATATACTACAAAAACAGAATCTTCTTGGTTCCAGAGTCTCCCCTTAAGAAGAAAATCTTACAGGCATCGCACGATTCACCATTAGCAGGGCATCAGGGGTTTCTCAAAACCTACAGACAGATTAGAGAAAGGTTCTCATGGAAGGGCCTCAAGAAAGATGTGATACAACATGTGAGGGAGTGTAGCTTGTGCCAACAAAACAAAATAGAGCACATCCACCCAGCTGGTTTACTACATCCCTTACCTATTCCCGAGCAGAAATGGGAGAGCATTTCTATGGACTTCATTAATAGGCTACCCAAGGTCCAAGGCAGAGACTGCTTGTACGTAGTAGTGGACAGATTGACTAAGTTTGCTCACTTCTTTGCCATATCATCAGATTATTCAGCAGCACAGGTAGCAGAACTATTTTTCAGAAGAGGTATTTAGACTCCATGGGTTACCCAAGACCATTGTCAGTGACAGGGACAGCAAATTCATAGGAGCCTTTTGGCAAGAGCTTTTCCGGTTAGTGGGGACCGAGTTAGCCATGAGCACAAGTTATCATCCGCATAGTGACAGGCAAACAGAGATTGTTAATAAATGGATTGAGGGATACTTGAGAAATTATGTATCAGGTCAGCAGAGGACATGGATCAAATGGTTACACTTGGGTGCACATTGTTACAACACCACCTACCATATGACCATTAGGATGACCCCTTTCTGAGCCCTGTATGGGTATGATGCTTCCACTTTTGCAGACCGGATATTTGGCGATACCAGGGCCCCCAAGGCCAAGGAATGGATTCAGGAGGGTCAAGATATCCTCAAGATACTCAGGGAGAATATACAGGCTGCTTAGAATCAACAGAAGATATATGCAGACAGGCACAGAGTTGAGCGCAGTTTTGAGGTGGGAGACTTCGTTTATTTACACCTCCAGCCTTACCAACAGTCATCTCTTAAAAAGAAAGGAGCAGAAAAACTCCAACCTCGTTTCTATGGTCCATACAAGATAATTCGGAAGGTCGAAGAGGTAGCATATGAGCTAGAACTACCCCTAGAGAGCAAGATTCACAACGCATTTCATGTCTCCAATCTCAAGAAGGTGGTTGGTCAACAAATTGTTACATCTTCCGAGCTACCTCCCCTTGATGACGAGGGGCAATTGGTTTTGATTCCGGAGCGCATCCTAGAGGTGCGAGAGCGAAAACTGAGGAACAGAATCATCAGAGATTACCTAGTTCAGTGGAAAGATCTGCCTATAGAGGAGGCTACTTGGGAGGCAGAACAGGTATTACAGCACCCAGCTTTATAGTTGCTTGAGGACAAGCAAATTCAAGCGAGGAGGACTGTAATGTCCTCTTCTGCTTAGGCATTTGAGGACCAACCCGCTAACCTATGTGATTCCTATAGGTTCGAGCGAGTACTAACAGTCAAGGAATCAGCGAAAGACTGATGCCATATATAGAAGATCTAGGGCATCAATATTATACCACCATTGGGTCGAAGAGGGCCACTAGAGCCAAGGCCACCTGCATGCATGACATCCGGGCATTATTTAATGATGCATGCACCCGATTAAGTCTCCACGCGCATGCATGCAAGTCAACTGCAAATTAGAAGATAAAGTGACCTAATTAGGTCAAAAGTTAGGGTTTGCGCATGCATGCAAGTCAACTGCAAATTAGAAGATAAAGTGACCTAATTAGGTCAAAAATTACTAATTAGGGTATTCGTAGTTGAAAGTTATAAAAAAAAGATAAAGTGAAGGGAGAAGTCACTTATGTGATAATTGATTTGTGAGGTCGAATTAGAGAGCTCGACGAGCTAAGTTGGGGTTGAGCGCATGCTCATCTAACTGGTGTATTTCGGCAACGAAATCTATCTGCCCTAGTTCATCATCAGGTTGGATCATCCAGGTTCAACACTAGTTCATCATTGTAGGAATATATTAAACCCACTCACAACTTAGGATAAAATAATTAATCATTATTTGATTAATTATTCACCCACTAGCCTAATTAGTTGGCATCCACTTGCACCTTAAAGTCAATACATGCCATCTATATCCTAGGAATGATTTATTTCTGATTCTGGGTTGATCCAGAATTAGTATACAGGACTTTACAGCAGATTCTGCTTTTTTCTGCTTTTTCTGCTTTTTCCTGCTTTTCTATGGATAAAATAAAAGCTAGTCAACTACGAAACTGGGAGCTTTTGTTTCCAACCCATCCTCCATTAGTTTTTCTCCATTTTCTAGGATTAGCATGTTATTTCAATCTCCTTGACAACTCACTCATGCTTTTGCCAACTCGTGAGGTCCTTGATAGATTTAGCAAGTGCTTTATCCACCTATGGGGGTTTGCTATATTTTGGTAAGTCAGCCTTTTTGAGCTTTATGAGTTGTTTCCATACAATTCGACTTTCCTATGAGGGATGTACTATTTATGTACACTATTATTCATAATTATTTAATGGAAGGATACACACCAATATTCATCTCTTCATTCATGTGATTCAGTCTCTTTTCTTCTCTCTATTTTTCCTGTGTATGCTTGTGAGAATTCTTAGTAGCAAGATCTATTTCCTGTGCTTCTTATTAGCATCATTGCACATAGCATTGATCTATTATTTCTACAATCATCAGGTTGGATTATCCAGGTTCAACACTGGTTCATCATCAGGTTACATTCAGAAGTTATTCCGGGAAGTTGATTATTCATCCATCCAGAGGGTTTCACCGTCACACCGTGTCATCATGATTAGAGACAAAGCAATTCGTTTTCCTACCTACAGGGTTCAGAACTTCCGCATGCTGCTTCCATCATCATCAAAGGGGTATTATAACTCTAGTGCACATCATCCGAGCTTCCAGTAGCAGCTTATTTATTATTCTGGAGCTTATACAATTTGAGAGGAGGGCGCATTCACCTGTGGAGGACGATTTGGTGCATCTCCTTATTCCTCCGGCAGAATCCTTGCATGTTGGGACCAGTCTCTTCACCATCAGCTGATCTATATACTGGTATGTACATGCATTGATTTCTCCTATTTTATAGCATCTCAGTATTTTTCTAGGGCACATATTTGCATGCATGCAATGTTCAGGGTTTGCTTTCCTATTTGATTAAGAAGTAAGTCTATTAGCCATCTACAGTATACACATAAACAGGAAAATATCAGTTTGGGATATTACATTGTACCTATTGTCATGTACTATGCCATCCAATATTTCACAAGCAAACTTATTTTTGGAGTACTCCACAAGAAATGGGATTTCCAGTCTATCGAAATCTCCAGCAATGAGCAAGTGACTGACTTCCTGGAAAGGGCATTAGCAACAACATTTTTCTTCCCTTTTACATACTCAATATCAAAATCGTAAGCTTGTATCCTGCTCACCCACTTTTGTTGTCTTTTGTTCAAATCCTTCTATTCCAGGAAGTACCCCAAACTATTGTGGTCAGTCCTCACCACAAATCTGTTTCCCAGCAAATACTATCTAAACTGGCCAAGGCATGCATAATGGTGACCATTTCCTTGTCATAGATAGAATAGAGCCTTTCTAGCTCTCTGAGCTTCCTTCTCTCAAAAGTTATTGGATCGATTTTGCATCAATACTGCTCCGAGGCCAATGCCTGTTGCGTCACATTCCAACACAAAAGGTTGGTTGAAATCTGGAAATGCTAAGACTGGGCAATTACTCATCACCTCCTTGAGAATGTCGAAAGCCCATTGTGAGTCATCTATCCATCTGAAAGCCCCTTTCTTCGTAAGATCTGTAAGGGGTGCAGCTAGCTGTGAAAATCCCTTTACAAACCTTATGTAATACTGGCACAAACCAAAGAAACCTCATAGCTCTATGAGTGACTTCGGTAGAGGCCAATTTATAATAGCCTAGATCTTCTCTTGTTGAACTTACACACCTCGTGCATTGATCACATGGCCCAGGCATAATATCTTTGTAACCCCGTACTCACACTTGGAGGCCTTGGCGTACAAGGACGGCTCCTTCATGATGCCCAATACCTCATCCAAGTGCCTCATGTGGTCCTCCTAAGTCCGACTATAGATGAGTAGATCATTAAAGAACACTAGCAAAAAGTTTCGCAACTATTTGCAAAAAATGTGATTCAAACATGACTGGAAAGTAGCTGGTGCATTGGTTAAACCGAACAGAATAACCAGGAACTCATAGCGTCCATAGTGGCATCGAAAAGTTGTCTTGTGAACATCCTGTTCACAAACTCTGATCTAATAGTACTCGGATTGGAGATCAATCTTTGAGAAATAAACTGCCCTGTGCAACTCATCCAGCAACTCATCAATCTTGGGAATTGGGTACTTGTTCTTGATTGTCTTTTTGTTCAGATCCCTATAATCTATGCACATCCACATTGTTCCATCCTTCTTCTTAACCAACACAACTGAAGATGCAAAAGGACTGGAGTTGGGCCTGATGAGCCCCATAGCCAGAAGCTCTTTAATTTCCTTCTCAATCTCGTCTTTGAATGCCTTGGGATTCTAGTAAGGGGTGGTGATCACAGGTTTGGCCCCTTCCTCCAACTCTATGGTATGCTAAAAACCTTTGTCCAGTGGCCTACCCGGTGGAATATCCCTGAACACTTTGTCATGCTTCCCCACAAGGTCCTGTATGTCTATGTGATACTGTTGGCCATCATGGGAGGTCTTTTGGGTGGTGATCAAGCACTCTGTTGCATATGCTACATGGCCTCATCTGAAAAGTGCCTCCATCATGTGGGATGATATAACTCTCGGGGCTTCATTGAACATGCCCCGCAGAACTACTCGCATGCCATCAAGAGTGTTGAACCTCATCTCCAAGGTTCAGTACTCTGCCGTAATGGGTCCTAGGCTGCTGAGCCACTATACTCCCAAAAACATGTTGATCTCTGCTAGATCCACAATGTAGAAGTCATCTGTCATGATGTACTTCCCCATCGTCAAGGACATCTTGGGAGCCTTCTATATACAGGGCATGATCCGTCCACCTACTACCTGTACACCAAACAGCTCAAACTCCTGGGACTGGATGTCTCGCCTAGCTACTAAGGCAGAGTCAATGAAGTTGTGGGTAGCCCCACCATCGATCAAGATTGTGACTCTCTGCCCTCCAATGACTCCTTTGACACGGAAAGTGTTGAACTTGGGAGTGGCTAATAAAGTAGCGATGTTCCCCCTCTGAGGTTGTAC
Organism: Pseudotsuga menziesii; assembly: GCA_001517045.1. NCBI lineage: Eukaryota > Viridiplantae > Streptophyta > Pinopsida > Pinales > Pinaceae > Pseudotsuga > Pseudotsuga menziesii. Next base: position 75,680 of record LPNX010284257.1, on the reverse strand, counting down.
CGGTGGTTGTTGCACCAGTGGTTGTGTTACCTGTGGCTATTGTACCTATGATTGTTGTACCTGTGGTTGTTGTACCTACGGTCGTCGTACCTGTAGCTGATCCTCATCTAATTCCTGCTCTGACTCCTCATCCTCATCACTATCTGATACCACCTCTATGTAGTGACCCTTGCCCTTTCCCATGCATCAGTATCTTGGTTTCCATGGTTCTTTCCAATTGAAGCACAATTTCTTTCTTTCCAGCCCATTCTGGGTTTCTTCATCCAACCGGTTATTTTTGGATCCTCCCTTTTGAAAAGGTTTCTTGTCCTTGCCCTTTTGAGGCACGAAAGGTTTGGACGGGTACTTATTCTTGGGTGTAGCATCCTCCATATCCCAAGTGCGGGTGATAACATCCTATAGAGTAATAGGATTGAATGCCTTGACCCAACTACGTAACGGCTCAGACAATCCCTCTGTAAAGTAGTGAGCCTTGCCCTTTCCCATGCATTAGTAAATTGGTTTCCATGGTTCTTTCCAATTGAAGCACAATTTCTTTCTTTCCAGCCCATTCCGGGTTTCTTCATCCAACCAGTTATTTTTGGATCCTCCTTTTTGAAAAGGCTTCTTGTCCTTGCCCTTCTGAGGCACGAAAGGTTTGGACAGGTACTTATTCTTGGGTGCAGCATCCTCCATATCCCAAGTGCGGGTGATAGCATCCTATAGAGTAACAGGATTGAATGCCTTGACCCAACTACGTAACGGCTCAGACAGTCCCTCTGTAAATGACATCATAAGCCTGGCCTCTGAAATGTCAGTCACCGTAACTGCTAACCTCTAGAACTCGGTGATGTAAGCGTCTGGAGTCCCTTTTTGCTTAAGTGGAGCCAACTCCTTGAAATGTACCTCTAGGTCCTTGTCAAATCTGCTAATCAATCTCTGAGTGAAATCTAGGTAGGATGTGATGCTTGCATGTCCCAAGTTGACCAATCCATGGTACCACCACTCATGTGCTTCTCCCTCCAAATGTAGAGTGGCGTATTTGATTGCTTTTGTTTCCCTCATGGGGTTGAGCTGGAAATATGTATCAATCTTCTGTACCCAAGCTCTTGTTGTACACTTGCCTGACCCATCAAATGAAGGGATATTCAATTTTCCCATCTTCCACTGCAACTCAAATTTTGTTGCATCCGTCCAAAGCCAACATTAAAAAAAAAAAAAATTCAAGCTGCAAATGACAGTAAATATAACAGCAGTACCTTCAATGATGACACTGTAGCATAATACACTTGAGAAGAGTTAAGATCTGAAAGTTATGAGCTCCAATATATATGTGTGTGTGTGTAACCAGCTTGACAAAGACTGCCTCAACCAGTGCCAACAGTGCCTCTTTTAATCTTCCTGTAGGTGTTTATTTAAAATGCAGATAATTAAAAAAATTTATAACAGCGCCCTTCCTTTGCTCTGAGTGCTTGCTATTCCCACTATTGATGCCACCAAATGATAAAGAATATTCAGGAACACTCTAAATCCAACCACTACAGTTTCTTCTATGGAAAGTTAGCTACCAGTGAAGGCCACAAATTCCACAATGGACAACTGCTAAGTTCTGCTACAGGAAACTTTGATGGATGACAATGAAGCTGGAGCGTATGCTCTTCTTTTCTCCTTAAATGCAACTCCACAGAACTTGCTTCCCTTTTCAGCCAGTGCGCCCTCTCTCTAACTGTGTACACATGAATGAGTGCGCCCCTGTTGAGATACACATAAATAGACAAGTGTGCCTCCCTTCTCTACAGCACAAACTTCACTTCTGAGAGAGTCCCCATTGTCACATACAGAAATCACTGAGTCTTCTCAGGTCTGGAATGTTGGTGAGATTTTTAACCACGCTAATGAAGAACGATGAGAAATCTGGTTGATTTCCCCACAATAGATGACTAGGGCAGATGGTCTCATTGCCGAAACCAGTCACCTCCTCCAAGGGTTTCTTCCAAGAGAATCGGAATCCAAAGCTCAAGAGCTCTTGTTTTCGAAATGCAAAATAGACAAGAATGAGAAGATGAGCTCTTATTTCCCTTTTAATAATTTCACTCTCCCCCTCTTAGTGACTTTTCAACTTCCCTTAACGTTTCTCCATTTAAAATTTAATAAAGTGACTTTAAGGAGAAATCTCCCTCATTCCACCTTTTAATTTCAAGTTGAGCACTTTATGACTTAACTTTTATGTTTCCGTTCACTTTATCATAAAGTGACTTTTATAAAGTCACTTAAGGTAAATTAACTACTAATATTACTTGATAAAGTCCTTTTAGCCTAGGTGACATAAAATATTTATTAATTCTCTTTTTCACCAACTATAGCCTACGGGAACTGGATAAGCTAATGAGTTGCTCGTGGTGACTATCTGGAAAGGGACATTACAGATAGTATTATTGAGCAGAATGTTGGATTTCATGATTGTGCATGGATTTGACTGAGCCTTCATCTGCACAATGACTTGGCATTTTCAGGCACCCATTTGGCTCTTCTATTCCGCCATGCCTTCAAATAGCCCAGCGACTGTGTTTCAGTGATTTTCAGCCTCCAAGGGGTTTTACTGTTTACATGCATATTTCAGCAGGTTTGCAGATTGTTACAACTTACTACTATGGTTTCTCAGCTTATTTGCCTAAGTTTTGGCAAATAATATTACTAAATCCTATCTCAGTGCACTTTATGTTATGAGGACATTGACTGGCATAGTGGCCACACTCGCCACATACATTGCAAATGATCCGAAAAAGATCCTTCTTAGGCTTGCCTCCACTTTTGGCGCCTCCACCTCAAATAATAGACATCTTTCCTTTCACCCCTTTTCTAGAAGTGAGAGCGAAATTTTCCTCATTTTCTTCTTTGTCCACATCCTTTCCTCTTCCGAACTCCTCCTGGCAGCAATCGTCCCACAGCCTTTCCCATCCTGGCAGCTTCTCTTTGGCAACAATTCCTTAAACAAACAGATCCCACTCCATTGGGAATCCCTTCAAAGCTGAGCGTGCCACTTTGCATTAGAGAGTTTCACTCCAATTCTTGTCAACTCATTAGTTATCCACTTGACCTTGGTGAGGTAGGAAGCTACATCCTCATCCTTGAGCATTCTAGAGTGTTGAAGCTTCTCCTTGAGATCCATAATCCTGCTCTCATTCTTAGCTTCAAACATACTCCTGAGGAACACCCACATCCCATGAGTTGTAGACTTTTCACCAATGTGGTGGATGAGATGGTCCTTTACCCCATCCAACAGAAGTCTCTGAGCCTTGATTTCATTTGCCTCATGAACTTCCTTGCTCTTAGGATCTATAGGAACTGTAGTTGCCTTTTCCACAATATTCCACGCCCTGTTATCTTGCAAGGCATTTTTCATCCTATACTTACACTGAACAAAGTTAGAGGCTCCTTCTAGCCTATCCTCATATCTCAAACCTGAAGCCATTCTAGCTTCAAAACTTTCGACCTTGACTCAGAAAACTCTACCTTCCCTTGGCCAATCTACCCAACCGCTTCGAGACCGACTCGCCCCCTTTCGTGACTCTTAGCTGGTCTTTCTTTGTAGCCCTAAACTCAGCGACGATCTTTTCCTCCTCGACACTCTGACTGCAGAATCAACGGCTAGATGCCCAGTCACCTTATTTTGGCGGTTGCCTGACATGATGGTGGCTCTTAGCAGTCGTCCGTTGCTCCTCCTCAAAACATCTTATCTGCAGACCACATCATCGATGGCTATAGATTATGTTGGAACTCCTGACGACCTTTTTCTACAATTGCAAGTCGCGCCTCCTCTGCACTCACCTCGTGCTCCTGGCCAACCTGTTATCCCATTGAGCACGATCCTTCTCTTCTTTGTCGTCGTGAGCTCTACTCCCTGTGGATAGCAAAAGCCACTACGGCCCGACCACGTCACAACCCACTCTTACGCATCGATACAACTGTGCTCTTGTTCTGGTTAACGACTTGCTTGCCACCTCAAACTCCCACCGTCGACTGCGGGCTCCTATCTAGAGTTCTTCGTGCAGCACTTGACCGCTGCAACTCCCAGCAAGTCACAAATCCGTGCTTCACAGTTGGAAACAGCCTTAGCCCAATCTGTCGATTCTTTCACTGGCCCGAGATCACAGCAGCATGCATCTGTATATATGACTCTTAGCCCTCGATTTTCCCTCTCGGTGTCACTACTTCTCTTGAAGACTCACGACTTGGGTTCTTCTCAATCCCTCGTGGAAACCTGCACTTGTCTTAACTTGAGAGTTGTACAGAGCCTAGGCTCTAATACCATGTAAAGATTTTATCTTTAAATCTTAGATTTCATAGTTCTTATCAATGAATGCTACAACTACAATATCAATCTTGTAATCATTAATAAGTTGGAAATTCACTCATAAGATAAAACATGTACAGCAGAATAATAATCAAAACAGCCACAAACATTAAGACAAGTATTTTACCCTGAAACCCCATTACCTATGGGGAAAACCAGCAAATCTTGTGTTCTTCTTCTTATTGCAGGGTTATTCAATTATATTACAACAGTTCTTCCAGACTAACTCTCTGAACTTTACTGTTGACTTAATCCCAACCCCTTCTGCAAACCCTAGAAGAACACACTAGGTCCTCACTCGGCCTTGCATAGACTCGCTTAGCAAATGCCCTAGCTTGGCACCTTGTTACTTGACCACCTTGCTCTCTCTCTCTATAGCTCAGAATGAGACTAACTAGTGATAATTAGCAATGACAAAGACCTCTTACTTTATAGCATCAATTACATCCAAATACCATGAGACACAGAAAACCATGGGCAGGCTCAAACTTAGCCACCTTTACAATTTTGTTTAGTGATACGACTTAGGCCCTTCACATATTTCTAGACACACCCAATGTGGAAGTAACTGGATGAGCTACACAAACTCTAACATTACAAAAATGACTTCAATTGGGCAAGAAAGGCATTTTCTTTTGGGGTGATTTGTGTGATTCTTGCTCTCGTTCCTAGAAGAATTGGCATGCTCTTGCTCAGGAGTATGATCTCATTGCCCCTTATAACTTTTGATTATAGAGTTGAAAGATCTTATTCTGGAGTTTGAGTTATTTAAAATGAATATTGGGATGCCTAGACCATTTTGGAGGGATTGGGCGTGGAGTTTTGGTCACCTGCTTTTCCAGTATGACGCCAATCATCTATATTCGGTGCTTCATCAAAGACAGTCATTATAATTTATCACCTATCTTCAATGTGAGATGGGTAGCCATAGATTCAAAAAAGAGATGGGTGCGTTGGCTTCAGAGCGTTTGGTCAGTTCAGCTTTCTTATAGTTGAGGGTTTTTGTGTGGTTAGTAATCTGAGGGGATCCCCTCTAAAGCTAAATTGGCTAAAACTGGGCTTTCTAATGACCTATATTCGGTACGTCACCAACTAGAGATTGTGAAGCATATTTTTTGGGAGTGTCAATTTGCCAAATGTTGCTAGAGATATCTTGAGTGGTGTTCATCTTTACTTCAGAGCAAGTGCCATTGGCATTCTTATTTGTTTGGAGACAACCACTTTCTTGTTCCTACTGCTCACTCTATAATATTGCGATGCCGGTGAACTTTGGCTTTAATAATTCTTTGGAAGCTCATAGGTAAGCCTGTTTTTGAAAATGAGGTGAGCCCACTGTTTGTTTTATTCTATGTGGCAAGATGAGATACATCATCATCTCCTGGCTAAGGGTGCTCTGTTCATTAGAGGTGCTCAAGCTCTTGATCGCTTAACTTATTCTGATTTTTTATTGCAGCTTTAGTAGCTCTTTGGAAGAGGTTATGATGTCTGTTGTATATGCCCTTCAACCTTTTGCATAGCTGTTTGTAAATATAAAATATATTTTTCAATAAAATAAGAAAACAACCAGATCAGTAATAAAATATTTCAGGACACTTATGTACAAATTTTTTTTAAATGCATCTTATATTTACAAAAAGATGCTCAATTTCTTGATCAACCATCTCATTCTGATTTTTAGTCTGCTTTAGTCTGCTTTAATCATGGGTTAGGGCAGACCCTAACTTAAACTTACCCTACAAGGTCATGTATGTGTGTACAACATTGTCAAGTATCGCTAGGTTATGTATGTATGGGCACTCGCATTGCACTCACGTGTGAATTCAAAAACATAGTACGAATGGATTCATAGCATGTAGAATGTATCTTGCACACATGTATGTGTATTTGGTTGAGGTTAATGTTCAAATGGTTTAACTTTAATTCTCTAAAGCATTGCTAAATACGTCATCTATTGCACTGATGTGTAATTTGGCATAATTACAACCAATGTGCAATAGAAATCGCTTAGAGTTCTTTTGTATATGCAAGTTTGTGAAAAGTGAACCAAAGATATGTTCAACACTTAGACATGTTTAATGTCAACATTCAAGCTCTCCTTAACTAATTAAGGGCACCAATTACAAACTGTAAGGAACATTAAAATTTGCAAATACAAAGTAGTTTCCAAATCTTTTTGACTATTGCAAACATCACAACTTAGTAAGTTAGTTAACTATTTCTACTTAGTCACAACTTAAGCTAAGAGAAATAGAGCCTATAACAAAAATGGTACTTCTATTGCGAGAAATCCTTTTAAATAACAAAAATGCTTGAACCAATGTGTTATGAGGGTTGATATAGTTGTACTCACAGACTTCCAAATGGGCTTGTATGTGCTGTTCATTAAGTATTCCGACAATATGCACAACAAGAAGGGCAAAGTGTTAGATGATAAATGCCTAAGATATAAAGTGCTAAGATTAAATTCAGGTGCTGTTAATAAGCATCTTGACAATTATGATGAAATGGAAAAAGCTAAAGAATGCATTCAACCCAAGTTTACAAACTTGCCACATTACTTGAGACTCGAGAGTCTGACTAAAACTACATATGAGATTTCATCACTCTTAAACAAGTCAAGATTATGGATAAACAAGATACACAAATTATCCTTTTCAAGATAGAAGAGAAATATGAGATATCATCTTTCTTTATTTTTATTGGAAACCCGAAGAAACTAGTTTCAACAATACATGTATTCCTAAATATGCACCTAGCTTGTTCCTCCACATTATTTGGCCTTTTATCCTGTCCATTTGCAATTGTCCAAAATTTCTCACTATGTGAATGTTTCCAACTCTGACTTTCCAAGAGGCTAGTTCTTTTCATTATGTGATTGGAAATCTAGCACCTTGAGAAATTCTTGCCTTCTCTTCCAAGGTTCTTCACTTTATCTTCTCACTTTCTAGTGTTTGTAGACTCAATCCAAGCTACAAAATACTAATAGCAAACACTTAAATTGGATTACCTACTTGCAGCAGTTCAACTTAGTAATCTAGCATAACAAGGGGAGATTAAAAAAAAGTTGCAAACTTGCTTTCAAGGTCTCCAATTTCTACCTTAATAACTTCACTCAAAGTAGAATCTTTCGGTTTCAATGAATTTAAATATGAAATTGACAAATACTTTGTCGAGGTGTTTTTTAATTTTCAAGAGGCCATGCAATGTGCAAAAAAAACTCATAAAGACTTCCATCTTTCAGAAGTCTTATTGTACAAGTCAAATCTATTGTGTGTGCCATAAGAAAGAAACAGATTCCAACTATACCCTTTGGAATAAAGAAAGCACTAGCAAATTTGCTAAGGTATTTCTACTAGCCCGAGATGATAGTAAATGTAGAAATACATGCGAGGGGTTCCTCTAAGTAACATATCTCAAAACCATCAAACAAGAAACTTGGATTAAGCATACCCGTTTGACAATGTCTAGTAGACCATGGTATGGTAAGATGATCCCTTAATTCTAGACTATGCTGAGATGATCTGTCACTAAATCAGCTTTTTCCATTATTAAAGAACAAAATTGGTTTCCCAATAGAGAAATTAGGATAAAATTGGTTTCTCAAATAGAGAACGTTTGTTTCATTATATGCATCATAAAAAGTTTTCAGTGTATCCCAACTTCCAAGTTTCTTGAGAGATCTCTACTTCTTGCACATAAGGTACGAAGTCATCTGAGACTTTTGTACCAATGATTGCAAATTCTTCCCTATCTCTGTCATCTTAAGATTATGGTTCATCCAAATTATTTAGCCTCTCATTTCCATTTGCAACTGTCCAAAAAAATTTCACCATGTTAACGTTTATAACTTTGAATTTCCAAAGATGCTAGTTCTTATCATTAAGTTTGTGTAAGTCTAGCAAGATAGCACATTGACCAATTCTTGCTGTCTCTTCCAAGGATCTTCACATTATCTTCTCCCACTTTCTAGATGATGCATATAGAACACTAATCATTGTAGTGCTTCTAGACTCAACCCAAGCTACAAAATAGCATACTTAAAGTGGATATCCTACTTGCAGCAGTTCACCTTAGTAATATATTATAACAAGGGAAGATTAAAAAAATTGATTACTAATTTCCTTTCAAGGTCTCCAATTTCTGTGTTGAGAACTTTACTCAAAATAGAATCTTTTGGTTACAATAAATTTAAATAATGGTATGAAATTGACAAATACTTTTTTTTAGGTGTTTTTTAATTTCAAGAGGCTATGCAAAGTGAAAAAAGAAGCTCATAAAGACCTTCATCTTTCTGAGGACTTATTATACAAGTCTAATCTATTGTGTGTGCCATGAAGAAGAAACCGACTTCAACTATACACTTTGGAATAAAGAAAGAACTAGCGAATTTGCAATGGTGTTTCTACTAACCCAAGATGTTAGTAAATGTTAGCGTTGGGGTTACCCCGAAAATGTTTACTCCATGTTTTGGGGTGCTTCATAATTTTTGGGTACATGGTGTATGTTCAGCCCCCAAATAGTCTGAGATGGATTAATGCATGGGAGATGGTCTATTATGGATTTGCACAATGGAGACAGCTTGCTCAGTCATTGCTTGACCTTGAGTGGGTGTGTGCTTGGCATTCTTCCAAAGGGCACTAGAATTTTCTTGCTTGCTTGGTGGCCACCTTTCACTGTGGACACATGGAGAGACCCACTTGTTTGGAGAACGCCCTACAAAGTGTGGTGCACTTGGAAGATGGCATGGGGTAGCTTGGATTCCTAGATGGAGGCTTTGAGTTGGCTCAAGAACACCTTGATTTAGATAATGTTCTTGCAGGGGTCGCTGGCCTAATGGAATACATGGTTTAGGAGGAACAATGGAGTCCATGTGAGCTTGGAATGGAAGAGTATGGAGTATGGACACACCTTGAGTATCTACACCCTCTTGGAGCTTGTATTGTGTATGACATCACCTTGGAGCATGACATGTGTACCTTTGAAGTGGAGCACTTCACTTGTGTAGACCTACATGAGATTTTTGTAGGTTATATGTACAGGCTCAAGCCCACATTGTATAGTTGGGCCCCCTTACCTCTCATATATATAGAGTAAGGAGAACGTTCTTCTCAATACTCACTTATGTTCATTCTTATACAATCTTGTGTAGAGATGTGACCTAGAAGAGGAGTGCACTAGTCCTCTCTTGGCTCTTCCTCTGTATTTGATCTATCTCTCTCTTGGTGTTGCTAGGGTTTCATGGTCTTCATGGAGCATCTTGAAATCTAGGGTTACGGTTTATTCCTTCAAGGTTTGAGATTTAGCTTTTGTGATAAAACCCTAAGGTGTATTTGGTGAAGCAGAAGAAGAGAAGAGGACTTCTCGCCTTGGAGGACATGTTGGAGCTGCTTGGTTCAGCAAATGTTTTTTTTGTTTTTCCCTAGCTAGGGTTTTGGAGAGCTAGTGGTTTGTACTAGCCTTGAGAGAAGGCTATGGTATGTACATGAACGTCATCGTGTACCTTCCCTAAAACTGGAACTTTCCCTAGCTCATGTGCTTAAGCTAAGTATAGAACAAAATCTAGCTGAAGATAAAAGCAGCGTACTTCTAAATCTAGAAATCAAACTCCAAAAGAAGAATATCATCTATTCTAAAATTCGAATGCTAAATCTAGAATAGCAGTTATAAAACTGGAAGTTGATGAGGCTGGTGCATGCATGTGCCCTCTCATTCTCCCTCCTAAAAATAACTACAACGCAATACCCAAGAGAACTTAGTATTGCACCCTTATTCTCCTCAATTGTACCTTCATCACTGCACAAGAATCTGAATTGTTGTTATCAGTGCACCTCTATTGTTGAAGAACATTGTTGCACCGTTGTGGGAGAGAATAGTGACTAAAGAGGTAAAAACTAAAACCGACTCTTTGCAAGGAAGTGTTCTCAACCAAACCAAGTCTCGCCCTATATATCTCGAACTTCCCCTTTTCTAGGGGCTTTGTCATCATGTTAACCATATGTGAACCTAAATAAATGTAACCTTGGATCACTGCTCCCTTCTATTCTCTGAAATCTCTTTAGAATCTTCAAGGTATAAATTTCTTGTGAAAGGAAAACTTCATCAACAACTTGCCAACCTCCTCTGTCCTTCATGTCAACTTCGCTAGTCAAGACCTTCATACACGACAACATGACTTGTTTAAAACTTCCTGCAATGATAAACTCGCTTGTATACAAGGCCAATTACAATATAAGTGGATTAGACCTATCAGATAAAGAATTAAAATCTGCACCTAACTTGGAAAATCCCAACTTGAATAAAAACTCATCGATCCTGAAATATCAAACTCCTGTTACATGCAGCAACCCATACAGGGCCTTCTTCAATCTAAATTCATAGGTATCTCACCCATGCACCACAAAACCTTTCGCAATTGAAGCAGAACTCAACAAGATCAACTCCCCCTTTTTGAAAAAACCCTCTAGCAATTGGTGTAACAATCTCATCAAGGTCAACTCCCTATTTCTAAGAGAGTCCTTCTATAACAAACATGCCATACAACTCTTCAATACTCCCGTCGATCACATGCATGGAAACAATCATTGATTACATGGTAGGTTTTGAACTATCTCCATAAAGCTAAAAGGACACTTCTTCATCATGGCATCCTGCCATAGTTGCGCTATTGGATCAGAAAGTAGCCTGTAAAGGGCACCATCTTGAAATTCTTTGGCCAAAACTCAACTTGTTGACAATTGAACTCAACCATACAATGTCAATCTACCATGCAAGAAACTAAAAGAAGAGTATTGAATAAATTAGGAACATACAAGACAACAACTAGCTCAAAACATCACCTACAGTGATGTCGAAAGAAACAAAGCCCGATCTGGTAACTTGACAAGTGGCACCATTCCCCAACTCCACCTGTATGCCATCCACCTATTCTTGAAGTTTATTGAAGGCCATGTGCCTAGATGATCCAATGTCCACATAACACCCTACACCAGAAACAATGTTAGTGGAAAGGCACCATACCATGGAGAAAGTTGTCTCAAGTCTAGATGCTAACTCATCTGTTGATGTATTTGTAACTTCAGAATGTATTCACTTGTATATCTTATGTATTGTACCCCGATGTTTATTCCGGGAAGTGTCTGTAATGTATTTGAGTCATGTCATGCCCCGATGTTCCTATCGGGAGATTCAATAATGTAAACAAGTCATGTAAAGTCATTGTGGGTCACCCTCCTATTGATCAAGGGCTAAAGTCCTCGCAGTTGTGGGGCCCTAGGGTTATTAGCTCTCCTAGAGAAGTCGGCCCTAGTGAGTTATTGTCAAGTCGGGAATTAGTATAAATAAAGAGTGAGCCTCTCTATTTATCACACATTTACTCACACTCAATTATAGCGCATAACTGAGAGAGAAGAAGTTGTTGGGGCAAGAGAGAGAGAGAGAAGAAGTTGTTGGGGCAAGAGAGAGAGAGAGAGAGACTACTCCTGTCGGGAGATCATCTTACTATTTTGGGGTTTTTGCTTTTGGTGTTGATTCTATCTCTGAGGAAGTTGCGGGGTTTTCTCCTTTATGGTTTCCCCAAGGAAAAACTGTGTGTTCATTGTCTCTTATGTTTGATTGTTGTGCTTGTTATTCTCTCAGTTAAAGATCCTAAGATAATGCTAACTTGAATGATAAAAATCTAACATGGTATCAGAGCTAACCTAAGAAGAAGTCATTGTGCAGCTGCAAAAACTAGGGCTTCCTACTTTTTGGATCTCTCTCCACAGATTTTCAGCAAAAGAAGGTGGGCTGACTCTCCTCTCTAGGGCGCATCTTTCTGTCGAAGCAGAATCTGATTCTGAGCATTTTCAGTTTTTTGACTCGACACTGCTACCGAAAATTAGGGCTTTCCACAGAAGTGGAATTTTTGAGTGAGCCCAGGCCTGGATTGATCTCCTCCTTAAAATCGAAGTTTAGAGATCAAGATCAAAGTTTTTGGTTGGACAGAACTCCGAGAAAGTCAAACCCTAATCTACTCCTAAACCAACGCTGCAGAAAATCAGCTCCAGATCGAGTTCCGACATCATAACCTAGTAAGATCTAAATCTTTTGCATTTCCATTTGAGGTTCTCTGTTAAGATGTCTCATCACACCAAACTTGATGAAAAGCTTGAGGAAGCTGATAACTTCCAAGCCTGGAAGTATAGGATCTCCTTGGTCCTGGGAGAGAATGAGTTGCACTCTTACATCAATGAAGAGGTTCCAGTTCCAAAGGGAGATGAGGCTAAGGCCTTGCACAAGAAGAAATTGGTCATGGCTAAGAGGATTATTGTTGATTCAATCAAGGATCACCTCATACGACAGTTGTCCTCCCTAAAGACACCTAAAGCTATGTTTGATGCCCTGACCAAACTATTTGAAGGAAAGAACATAAACTGGAAGATGACTCTGAGAAACCAACTAAAGAATGTAAAGATTTAGGATGCGGAAACCATCCAGTCTTATTTTTCAAGGGTCTCTCAGATCAAGGAACAGCTTGAAGCAGTAGATGAAGAAGTAGAGAATGCAGAAATTGTGATGACTACCTTGAATGGTCTACCTAGATCATGGGACTCCTTCATTCAAGGGATTTGTGCAAGAAAGAAGCTAGTCAAGTTTAGTAGGTTGTGGGAAGAATGCTCACAAGAAGAAGCTCGAATAGCAGATCGAGAAGAAAAGATGGGAAGTGAAGATCAAGCTCTCACAGTACACTCCAAGAATAGCAGAACAAACTATCACAAAGGTAAGTCTTCTCACAAGAAAAGTAATATTAGAAGACCTAATAAAGATTTGTCTAGAATCAGATGTTATACATGTGACAAGAAAGGACACTATGCTAGAGAATGTCCTAGAAACAAAAATGGCTCTCACAAGAAGAAGGGAAACAAGAGAAGACATCATGCTCATGCTGCAGAGGATGATGAACCTTCCACAAAGAGAATCAAGCAAGAAAGTGATGATTTTTCAAGTGATGGAGAATATGTTTTGATTTCCGCTCTCACAGGAACTATCACACATGGAAGCAATGATTGGCTTATAGACAATGGTGCTTCCAAACATATGACAGGATTCAAAGAATCCTTTGTGAACCTATCTGAACATGAGTCACCTCACAAGGTGAAACTTGGGGATGACTACCAGTATCCAATAAAAGGTAGTAGTGAATCCTCCTATAAGCTAGACTTTGGAAAGTCTATGAAGATGAAATATGTATTGTTTGTACCAGGACTAAACAAGAACCTCCTCTCCATATCTGCATTGGATGCAAAGGGCATGAGGGTTGCGTTTGTAGATGGCCAAGTTCTTATGTGGCCAAAAGGAAAGACCATTGATGATGCAGTAGTAATTGGGGAACAAGAAGGAGGTCCATACAAATTAAAGGGCCATCCAGAACAAGCCTTGGTCCATGACTCAGTAGAGCCAAATGAACTTTGGCATAGAAGGCTTGCACATGTGCACTACAGGGCACTACCACTTGCGAGCAAAGCTGTTGAAGGTCTTCCAGAAATACAGACAAAACATGACAGTGTCTGCAAAGGATGTGCAAAAGGGAAGAACACAAAAAAGACATTTCCAAGTAGCGAGAGCAAGGAAAAAGGAATCTTGGAAATCATCCACTATGATGTATGCGGTCCGATGTCATCCAGTTCATTAAGCGGGTATGTATATTATGTTTCTTTTATTGATGATTTTTCTAGGAAGACATGGATATACTTTATGAAGAACAAAGATGAAGTATTCAGCAAGTTCAAGGAATTCAAAGCCTTGATCGAAAACCACACAGAAAAGAAGATCAAGACCTTTCGACCAGATAATGGCAGAGAATTCACATCAAATGAATTCAAAGAGTTGTGCAAAGATTCAGGGATTAAGAGGGAGTTGTCCACTCCATATAATCCACAACAAAATGGGGTTGCAGAAAGGAAGAATAGAACGATCATGGAAGTTGCAAGGGCCATGCTTCATGATCAAGATCTTCCAATGCATCTATGGGCAGAAGCTGCCAAAATAGCGGTGTATGTACAAAACCGTACTCCACACAGAGTACTCGAGAACAAGACACCTGAAGAAGTCTTTTCCAGCAAGAAACCAGAAGTCAACCATCTCAGAATATTCAACTGTCCAGTGTACATACACATTCCAAAAGAAAGGAGGACAAAGTTAGAACCTTCAGAAAAGAAGGGTATATTTGTGGGATACTCTGAAAGCTCGAAGGCTTACAGAATATACTTCCCAGGATTCAAGAAAATCGACATCAGCAGGGACGTAACATTTGACGAAGACTCAGCTTACAACAAATCCAAAAAGAGACCTGAAGAAACAGAAGTACCCAAAATTCATGACACAACCATGACCAAAGAAATTCAAGAAGAAGATCGAGAAATAGAAGAACCTCAAGAACCTGTAGATCCACCTCAGGAGAAGAATCCTCACAAGAGGAAACCTGCTTGGGTAAGAGAATCTATCCAAGGAGCAGAAAGATATGGGGCTCCAGAAGAAACACACAGAGAAAGAAAGAGAACTAGATCCTGCTCTGGTTATGTAGCCCTGCCATGTGACATTATTGATAAAAAACCTTCCTGTTACCAGCTTTTTTGTACCATATTTGGGTTACCTGGGGAGCCACCGGTTGACAGACTTGTTCAAAGTCTGATTCCAGTGTATCAGTTGATCCGTCTGCCTGTCTAGCCAATATGGGCTAGCCACTTTTTTATTTGAATAATTTTGACCATGGCCCCACGGGGTTTGTAATAAAATGTGCTAGTAGGGTATTTTTGAGTGGTTCGGTCTCCTGAGACGTAGAATCTCAAATAAGGTATTCCAAGGAGTTTTTTGCCCCTGACAATTATGCTTTGCCTTCAGCCGAGTATAATTGACAAGGTTTTCTCCCGCTTCCTCCAAAGCTGGAATGCCCGATGTTGAATTCTGGGCCTTGGGGGGTTATTAGAGTCCAACTGAGTGTTATAAGCCTACTAGACATTATTTAGATAGATCATGGTCATGTCCTAAGTCATCTGGACACATGAAAAAATTTCGAAAAAAACTTTTTCGAACGGGGAAAAAAAAAATTTAATTTTTTAATTTTTAATTACTTTTCCTAAGTTTTTTGGGTTAATTTTTCCATAAATTAAATGGAAAAAACCCGTTCGTGGTAAATAAGCCATCCAGACTCCGAATTCGGTGATTGAAGGCTCTAACCTTAAGCCAAAAATCATTCTTGACCAGCCAGCCAGTCAGAGCCAGCTTTCAGATCAACAATCGGACACATAATGCCTTTTTTCTCAAAAAAAACAATTTTGAGTAAAAAAATGATTTTTTATTAAAAAATGATTATTTTGGAGAAAATTAAAACTCTCCAAATTAATCCAAATTCAGTGAAATAAAAAGCTAAATGACATCTCATGGAGCACTTATAATGATTGGAGTTATCATAACTCAGCTTCAGTCATGTCATCTCCAACTAAAGATGAGATGGAGAGCACTCATTCGTTCGGTGATTTGATCGAGGTGAAGATTGAAGCTTACACCATCAGTGGGCTTCCCAAACCTAGCACAGACTCCAGCCAGACCTAAAGAGGTGGTTTTACCAACATCCAGGAGCCTCCTTCACCCATTCACGCCCCTCCTCAGCAATGATGTGCCTTCCACACGTGTGGGCTTGTTTGAGGGTGGATTTCAGTGTTTTCAGTTGGAGTGGGGGCGCCTTGCCTGGGTGGAGGCCTCCCCTCACTCTCGATCCTCCGATTTAGGTTTGGCTCTTCTGTTAGGTGGTCAGGCTGGTTAGGTTATTTGGTTTGGTTTTAGGGTTTTAGCACTCTCTCATTGTATAAATAGAGGCTCTTTTAGCTCTATCAGAGTGGATGATTGATGCAAATAACCTCTGGTGAATTATTGTAATACTTGTTGCTCTTATGCAACCATTTTGAATAAAGAAAGGCTTTGGAGGCTCATGTGGTGTGGATTCCGGATTCATGTGCTTTGATTAATGAGGTGATACCATTTCATTCCTGCTTTTGTTTGCTTATCTATTGGTAATTATAAATGCTTTAGAGGGCTTCTATAAGCACGTAAGAGTAGATCTTTGTAGTTTCAAGTTATCTACTTATTTACTTTCCGAAATTTATAAAGAGCATTGTCTTATTCAGCTATATCTCATGCTTTTTGTGATTCAGAGTAGTAAATAGTACATGTTCTAATCCCCTGCTTTGGCAAGCATGCAAGTTGTTTGATTGCAGATCACTCCATTGCACCGAGTACAAGGATGAGCTAAGTTGCATCTACCTTTCTCGGAATCAAGCACAAGTATCTAGCAGTCGCATATTGATTGAGTTCTAGGGTGCTTTTAGAGATTCAAAGATCCAAGTGGTTCCATCTCTCAGATTCACCCCTAAAAACAAAGTTCTACTTTTCGGTTACTTTGATGCTCTGTTTAATAACAAGTAGATCCAAGCATTAAGTTTCATCTTTATATCTCTTGTTATTATAGATCTAAAATTTTCTTTGTTAAAGAGCTTACCTTACGAAGTTTTAGATCTGGTTTGGTTAATACTTGTAGTAGTATCAATGTCTCATCTTATGCAAGTATTAAAATTGTAATTTCTTAGTGTAGTGTATTGCCTAATCCACCATTTTGCAGAAAAGAAGCTCGCTGGTTTCTTACTTTTCGTGACAGGTTAAGCGGGAAAATTGGCAAAAACTTAAGGAATTAAGTTGTAAAAAATCTTCCATTGTTCCTCTTCTTAATCCCTTTTCTACCGGTCGCTTTGCTTTGTCTCTTTTACCTCTTCTTCATCGCTGCCCCGTTAGTACTCTTTTTACCATCCATTTTTCTCTTTTTTGGACAACCCTAGTGTGCCCTAGCTTTCTTCCCTTTTTTTCTTCTTTTTGCCCTAGTTTTTGGGCTTCCTTTAAACCTTGTTTTTTGCCATTTCTTTTACTTTTTGTTCGCTGTCCCGTTTTGCATTTTTTATGACAGCCACTTATTTTCTCTTTCGCTGCCTCGTTTTCTTCAATCTTGTTCATCCCTTAGCTTCTTAGTTGGCTGCCCTATTCTCCCCTTTCTTTGGTTTTGATTCTTGCTTAGTTTGTTTGCCTTCCTTATCTCATCTTCTTTTGTTTCAGCCCTCTTTCCTTTGCTCCTTTTTACTTTCTTCAAACTTCTTCTCTTTTCCCTTTTCACAGGTTTTCGGAAAGATCTCAAAAGTAAAAAATAAAAGGTACTCTCCTTTTTTATAGGTTATAATATTTGTAGAGTTACTTTGCCTTTATTTAAAAAGTCCTTTCAAGGATCAAAATACTTAAGGCACATTGCATAAAGTTTAATAAAAGATCTTTGTTTGAATGGAGTTTTTAAGTCCCCACTCTCTTCCTCCCCCATTTGGGGAGGCTTGTGTTGTGTGTATGCTTTGATTAGTGCTAGTTTTCATCATTCATTACATTTCATGCTTAGATCACTAATTGTTAATTTATCACTTC
This sequence comes from Pseudotsuga menziesii, assembly GCA_001517045.1. Taxonomy (NCBI): domain Eukaryota; kingdom Viridiplantae; phylum Streptophyta; class Pinopsida; order Pinales; family Pinaceae; genus Pseudotsuga; species Pseudotsuga menziesii. Next base: position 57,856 of record LPNX010284257.1, on the reverse strand, counting down.
TAAGATTGATTACTCAGTTTAATTGTTTATCTTTCTAAGTTAATCAACTACTTAAATCTCTTGAATCTCACCATAAGGTGGATCAAGAGTGCTCTCTATCAGAGAGTTTAAGCAACTAATATCATCTTGTGCTTGTTTAATCAATTAATAATCCATAAGTAAGACTCTTGAACTTGCAGAAACACAAGTCAAGAGCACTCTCTATCAGGGAGCATTTTAGATTTGCATAATCCCTGCATTAGCTTCATATAGATTAGCTAAGTCTCTTGAACCATGGTCATAAGACGAGGTCAAGAGCGCTCTCTGTTGGAGAGTTTTAATTAATTAACGTAATAAAATTCACAACTCACACCCCTTTAATTAATTAACCCTGTTTCCTCCTTGCCGGAGTATGCTTTGACCGATCTTAGATCGGAATACCCAGAAACGGCATTGGATCTCTAAACCCCACAAGAGGAACTTATCTAAAACTTTTCCCCATAACCAACGCACCGGCGTTGTTTGATAACTACCGAGGCATGTGGGCAAATTCCAAGTGTGGGCGCCGAGCTACCCAATCTGGGCACTGGTAGTTAAGTTATTGAACACTTACCTTTGATCCCAGACAGGTCCGTCATGTCTTCGAACGGAGCCACTAAAGGTATTTCCGGTTAGGACATCCAGCGACCATAAGTGAAGATCACAAGTAAAAACTCTTAAAACTTACCAAGAGCACTTACAAAACCTAACATTCACTGGCATCTTTTGGGATTCACATCATATTTACATTCAAAGCATCTCTGATAAGTTGACTCCATAGGCACTGGTCCTATCTTTTACGCACTGATGATAATCAGGGCCATTTGTCCGTTGAATGTTTTGATTATAAGTCATATCTGTGAATGCTTTATCAATTTCATGAAATTCTCAAATATTTGTCTATCTTTAATTATGGTGATAGCAACGTGGATTGCTTTGTCTTATGTTCAATTCATCACATTAATCATTTAAAACTCACATTAACTCCTAAACAACACCCATCCGCATCCAAAAACATCTAAAAATTAACTTAAACATTGAGCCATAGAAAACTCTTTGCTAGGGACTACCCCCTTTGGTTTCGTTAGGAGTTAGCCTAAACGGAGGATCTAGGAGTAGGTAACAGTACCTAGCTCTGTGCCCCCAAGGTCACACCTCTCCCACTTTCTCAAGTGAGGAGACAGCTTTCAGAAGAGTTCTGCTGCTAGTGTGCAATCGGCGGACAACACTTCCAACTATGAAGAAGCGACAGAGAAGAAAGAATGGAAGGATGCTATGATCGAGGAGCATCAATCGATCATGAAGAATGATGTCTGGGATGTAGTTCCTAGACCAGAGGGGAAGTCTGTTGTAACTTCCAAATGGATCTACAAAATCAAGCATGCTGCAGATGGCAGCATAGAGAAATATAAAGCAAGATTTGTGGCTCATGGCTTCTCCCAGAAAGAAGGAATAGATTATGAAGAAACTTTTGCACCTGTAGCCAGATACACTTCCATCAGATCAGTACTTGCTCTGGCTGTAGTAATGAAATGGAAGATACACCAGATGGATGTCAAGACTGCTTTCTTGAATGGTGTAGTGGAAGAGGAAGTGTATGTGGAGCAGCCACTCGGTTTTGAGACACATGACAGGGAGTCTCATGTGTGTAAATTGAAGAAAGTCCTATACGGTTTGAAACAGGCACCTAGGACATGGTACGGCAGAATTGATAACTTTCTATCAAGTTTGGGCTTTACCAAAAGTAAGGTAGATTCCAACCTTTACTACAAGGTTGAAGATGGTAACCCAGTGATACTCCTACTGTATGTAGATGATCTGTTTGTAACAGGTATGGATGGGTTGATTGCTAATACGAAGAGGAAGGTTGCTGCCGAGTTCAAGATGAAGGACTTGAGTATGATGCACTATTTTCTAGTCATGGAGGTGTGGCAGAATGCAGATGGAATTTCCCTGGGACAAGGGAAGTATGCGGTAGAGATTCGAGATGATGGACTGCAAGGCCATGACCACACCTATGGCATCAAACCTGAAGCTATTAAGTGATGCTTCATCAGAAGCAGTTGATGCTACGATGTATCGTCAGATGATTGGGTCCTTGATGTACCTAACGAATACGAGACCAGATATTTGCTTTGCTGTGAACACCTTGAGCCAGTTCTTGACAGATCCGAGACATGTTCACTTGATTGTTGCAAAGCATATTCTGAGGTACCTGAGGGGTACAGTTGATTATGGGCTCAAGTATGAGGCGAATCAGAAGATTACCCTGGACGGTTATGTTGATTCAGATTGGGTAGGCAGTGCCATCAATAGGAAGAGCACTTCAGAGTGCTGCTTCATTATGGGATCAAGTGTGATCTCTTGGTTTAGCAGGAAACAGTCTTGCGTGACACTGAGTACAGCTGAAGCAGAGTATGTCACAGCTTGTTCAGCTAGTTGTGAGGCAGTATGGCTAAGAAAGCTACTATCTGATTTATTTGATCTCTAGTTGGATGCTACTTGTATATATTGCGACAACCAGAGTTGTGTGAAGTTGTCTGAGAACCCGGTGTTCCATGACAAGTTGAAGCATATCGAGATCAAATATCACTATATCAGGGATATGGTGCAGAGAGGAGCAGTGAAGCTCCAGTATGTTGCGACGGACAAACAAATAGCTGATGTGTTGACTAAGCCATTGGCCAGAGTGAAGTTTGAGCACTTCAGGGAGAAGCTTGGTGTTCTCCAGATCGAGGTTCCCTCCAAAGGAAAGTGATGAGTCCGTGAGCCATTCTGACATGGTGAGAGGATTGGTTCCTTCCATGGTCAGAAGTAAGTGCTGAGCCATTCTGATGTGATTGAGGGATGTGTTCCCACATGATCAGATATAAGCGTTGAATGCCATTCTCGGGGAGAATGGAGGCACCTGGTCAGTTACCAGGAATCCTTAGCCTAGGGCTGAGAGCCATTCTGATGTGACTGTGGGATTGGCTCCCAAATGATCAGATGTAAGTGCAGAGCCTTTTCACAGATGATAGTAGGTGTGTCCTACCATGCTGGTGATTGTAAGTGTTGTGCCTTTCCACAGATGATAGTAGGTGTGTCCTATCATGCTGGTGGTTGTAAGTGCTGAGCCTTTCCACAGATGATAGCAGGTGTGTCCTATCATGCTGGTGGTTGTAAGTGTTGTGCATTCTCACAGATGGTAGTAGGTGTGTCCTACCATGCTGGTGGTTGTAAGTGTTGTGCCTTTTCACAGATGATAGTAGGTGTGTCCTATCATGCTAGTGAATGTAAGTGTTGGGCCTTTCTGACATGGTTCTTGGATGTGTTCTTCCCATGGTCAGAGGTGAGTGTTGGGCGTGCCTTTCTGACATGGTGTTGGATGTGTTCCTCTCATGGTCAGATGTAAGTGCTGGGTGGGCCATTCTGACTTAGGGTCAAATAGAAGCGCTATGAAGAAGACCTACATGGAGGATAGCCCTACAACCAGCATGAAAAAGGGTTGGCTCTGTGGAACTTCCTATGACGAGAAGAATCAAGAGATAGCACCAATGATGATGATCCAGATCCAATGATGATGATCCAGATCCAGTGATGATGTTCCAGTAATGATGATCCAGATCCAGATGAAGATGACTTGAAGATGAAGGTGACTTGAAGATGAAGATGACGAGAACTCAATGATGATCTAGATGATACAGAGAAGAAGACCTGTGCTGATAAATTGTGTCGAGAGAATACCTTCCTAGTTAAGAGGGAGTGTTGATGTATTTGTAACTTCGGAATGTATTCACTTGTATATCTTATGTATTGTACCTCGACGTTTATTCCGGGAAGTGTCTGTAATGTATTTGAGTCATGTCATGCCCCGATGTTCCTATCGGGAGATTCAATAATGTAAACAAGTCATGTAAAATCATTGTGGGCAACCCTCCTATTGATCAAGGGTTAAATAGTT
>LPNX010284257.1:2250-42155 GCA_001517045.1 Pseudotsuga menziesii | reverse complement strand
GTCAAGTCATTGTGGGTAACCCTCCTATTGATCAAGGGTTAAAGTCCCCGCAGTTGTGGGGCCCTAGGGTTATTAGAATCTCCTAGAGAAGTCGGCCCTAGTAAGTCATTGTTAAGTCGAGAATGAGCCTCTCTATTTATCACGCACTCACTCACACTCAGTTGTAGCGCATAACTGAGAGAGAAGAAGTTGTTGGGACAAGAGAGAGAGAGACTACTGCTGTTGAAAGATCATTTTACTGTTTTTGGGGTTTTGCTTTTGGTGTTGATTCTATCTCTGAGGAAGTTGCGGGGTTTTCTCCTTTATGGTTTCCCCAAAGAAAATCTTTGTGTTTATTGTCTCATGTGTTTGATTTATGTGCTTGTTATTCTCTTAGACAAGATCCTAAGTTAATGCTAGCTTAAATGATAAAAATATAACATGGTATCAGAGCTAACCTGAGAAGAAGACATTGTGCAGCTGCAGAAACTAGGGCTTCCTACTTTTTGGATCTCTCTCCATGGATTTTCAGCAAAAGAAGGTTGGATTGACTCTCCTCTCCAGTGCGCATATTTCTGTCGAAGCAGAATCTGATTCTGGGTATTTTCAGTTTTTGACCCGACACTACTGCCGAAAATTAGGGCTTTCCATAGAAGTGGAATTTTTGAGTGAACCCGGGCCTGGATTGATCTCCTCCTCAAAATCAAAGTTTAGAGATCAAGATAAAAGTTTTTGGTTGGGTAGAACTCCGGGAAAGTCAAACCCTAATCTGCTCCTGAACTAGCTCTACAGAAATTCAACTCCAAATCTAGATCCGACATCTTAACCTGGTAAGATCTAAATCTTTTGTATTTACATTTGAGGTTCTCAATTAAGATGTCTCATCATACCAAGCTTGATGAAAAGCTTAAGGAAGTTGATAACTTTCGAGTCTGGAAGTATACGATCTCCCTGGTCCTAGAAGAAAATGAGTTGGACTCTTACATCAATGAAGAGATTCTAGTTCTAAAGGGAGATAAGGCTAAGGCCTTACACAAGAAGAAATTGGTCATGGCTAAGAGGATTATTGCTGATTCAATCAAGGATCATCTCATACCACAGGTGTCCTCCCTAAAGACACCTAAAGCTATGTTTGATGCCCTGACCAAACTATTTGAAGGGAAGAACATAAATCGGAAGATGACTCTAAGAAACCAATTGAAGAATGTAAAGATCCAGAATGCGGAAACCATCCAGTCTTACTTTACAAGAGTCTCTCAGATCAAAGAATAGCTGGAAGTAGTGGATGAAGAAGTGGAAAATGCAAAGATTGTGATGACCACCTTGAATGGTCTCCCTAGGACATGGGACTCTTTCATTCAAGGGATTTGTGCCAGAAAGAAGCTAGTCAAGTTCAGCAAACTATGGGAAGAATGCTCTCAAGAATAAGCTCGGATAGCAGCTTGAGAAGAAAAGATGGGAAGTGAAGATCAATCTCTCACAGTACACTCTAAGAAAAGCAGAAGAGGCTCTCATCACTCCAGAGGTAAGCAATTCCACCATAAACATAACACTAGAAGCAATTCATCTAAACTTAGATGTTATACATGTGATGAAATAGGACACTTTGCAAGAGATTGTCCTAAAAGTAAAAATAAGAAGAAGGGAAACAAGAGAAGACATCATGCTCATGCTGCAGAGGATGATGAACCTTCCACAAAGAGAATCAGACAAGAAAGTGATGATTCTTCAAGTGATGAAGAATATGTTCTGATTTCCGCTCTCACGGGAACTATCACACATGGAAGCAATGATTGGCTTATAGACAGTGGTGCTTCCAAACATATGACGGGATTCAAGGAATCATTTCTAAAACTATTTGAACATGATTCACCTCACAAGGTGAAACTTAGAGATGACTACCAGTATCCAATAAAAGGTAGTGGTGAATCCTCATATAAGCTAGACTCTGGAAAGTCTATGAACATGAAAGATGTATTGTTTGTACCAGGACTAAAGAAGAACCTCCTCTCTGTATCTGCATTGGATGCAAAAGGAATGAGGGTTGCATTTGTAGATGGCCAAGTTCTCATGTGGCCAAAGGGAAATACTATTGATGATGCAGTAGTGGCTGGGGAACAAGAAGGAGGTCTATACAAATTGAAGGGCCAACCAAAACAAGCCTTGGTCCATGACACAGTAGAGCCAAATGAACTGTGGCAAAGAAGGCTTTCACATGTACATTATAGAGCACTACCACTTGCAAGCAAAGTTGTTGAAGGTCTTCCAGAAATTCAAGCAAAAATGATGGATTTTGCAAAGGATGTGCGAAAGGAAAGAACACAAAGAAGACATTTCCAAGTAGCGAGAGCAAGGCAAAAGGAATCTTGGAAATCTTTCACTCCGATGTATGCAGTCCAACGTCATCAAGTTCATTAAGCGGGTATGTATACTATGTTTCTTTTATTGATGATTTTTCTAGGAAGACATGGATATACTTTATGAAGAACAAAGATGAAGTATTCAACAAGTTCAAGGAATTCAAAGCCTTGATTGAGAACCACATAGAAAAGAATATCAAAACCTTTCGATCAGATAATGGTGGATAATTCACATCAAATGAATTCAAAGCATTATGCAAAGATTTGGGGATTAAGAGGGAGTTAACTACTCCATATAATCCACAACAGAATGGGGTTGCAGAAAGGAAGAATAGAACAATCATGGAAGCTGCAAGGGCTATGCTTCATGATCAAGATCTTCACATGCATCTATGGGCAAAAGTTGCCAAAACAACGATGTATGTACAGAACCGTACTCTACACAGAGTACTCGAGAGCAAGACACCTGAAGAAGTCTTTTCCAGTAAGAAACCAAAAGTCAACCATCTCAGAATATTCGGCTGTCCTGTATACATACACATTCTGAAAGAAAAGAGGACGAAGTTAGATCCTTTAGGAAAGAAGGGTATATTTGTGGGATACTCTAAAAGCTCGAAGGATTACAGAATATACTTCCCAGGATTCAAGAAGATTGACATCAGCAAGGACATAACATTTGACGAAGACTCATCTTACAACAAATCCAGAAAGAGACCTGTTGAAGAACCTGAAGAAACAGAAGCACCCAGAATTCATGACACAACCATGAACAAAGAAAATCAAGAAGAAGATCGAGAAATAGAAGAACCTCAAGAACCTGTAGATCCACCTCAGGAGAAGAGTCCTCACAAGAGGAAACCTTCTTGGGTACGAGAAGCTATCCAAGGTGCAGAAAGATATGGGGCTATAGAAGAAAATCACAGAGAAAGTGTTGTAGCTGCAATGATTCCCAAATTTCTAAAAATTTTGGACCCTCCTTGTTGATTTTGTTGAAGACCCTTTGTTTCCACTCTGCTACACGTTTGGATTGTTTGAGGCCAGTTTTTCTTGCTTTTCGGGAATTTGTTTGGGTCTGCGAATGTTTGGACTGTAGAACTTGGTAGGTTTCATACTATTTTATCATTGCCGAGGTTTAAAATGGGATCTTTAGTTGCCGTTGTTTCAGAAGACAATTAGAGATTGCGCCGATGACTAAAATCTTTCGTCGATCCCGCGTTTTATTGTTTAAAAAATCTTGCTTTGCGATGTTTTGGAAGGTGTTGTGACTCTGATCGGAGGTTAAGGGTTGATTGTGTTCCGCCGTTGCGGCCCCAAAGTAGACTAACTGTTCGTCGGACTACTTTTCCTTTCGCCGATGTCCTGTTCTATTCTTCTCCGATGATGACTAGTCTACGGAATTTTCTTAACCGTATAACTTCCACCGTTGCGGCTATGTAGCGCTCTAACCATCTGATGCTTTAGTAGATCCGACCTTCGACGTTTTATTGCGCCGACTTTTGGTTTGTGCTCCAGAACCCCTAGACTATGGGTCACTCGCCGTTGCGGCGTTCCAGTGAACTAACTAACCGATGTCTAGTCTTCCAATTCATCGATGGGGATCTTTATACGCCCATTTCTTGATCGTTTTCCCGCCGTTGTTATGAGCTTGTAACTGGTTTCATGAATGACGGGTGTGCTTTGTTTTTATCAAGTTGAGATTTTCACGTGAAAACGCAGTCCCAGATTTTTTTTCTTCTTTTCTTTCAATACTTATTTTATTGGTATTATGGTTTTTTTTCTTTTTCTTTTCTTTCAATACTTATTTTATTGGTATTATGGTTTATGAATAGTCTGGATAAATGATGAGTTTTCATTTGATCGCAGATGGACATAGGAATTTTTCTCAGATCCATTTGAAGACCATTGCGGCGAAGGAGCTGTAGCTAGATGACAAAGCATGCCAAAGCATAGGGAAGCAAAGTTTGTTTCTCGAGGAAAAGGAAATTTGTAGAGCATAATCATTAAGAGCAAAGGCTCAGGCTTGGGCGGTTCGTTAGTTACCAAGACGACCCCATTTCATAAAAGTTGTATCTTGAACGTAACGTTTGAATCATGGGCATTCGCAAAATGACAAAACTATGAGATTAAAATGGTCGGTGGGCAACCCAAAGGTTGGGAGCTTGTTCTTGCATAAAGATACAAAATTTAGGGGGGGGGGGGGGGGGGCTTTTTCCCAGTGAGACTTGTGAAAAACTTGTTGTAAGAGGAACTATTTCGTTTTGCAATAATAAAATTACAATTTAGCCTGTTGGAGAAAGTGTTGTGTGGAATGTTCAAATGTGGTGAAATGAACAAATGTTGAAGAGGAACTATTTCGTTTTCAGTTGTGTTTCATTAACTGTGAGATCGTTCTAACTTTCTAAACCTATGTTCTTGTATGAATGTTCTCTGGTTTATTTCATGATAATTCCCACTATGCGTAATGAATGTTTTAACAGATGACGAGCCATATTGTTGTGCATATCTCCATTCATGTTTATGTGTTTTGATTCTAAGAACAACTATCTATGATTTATCTTAACATATGAGCAGTAATACATTACTCATTAATTGATAATCTTGCTCCCTAGGGACAACTTAGTTAGTCTTGTTTTCTGTTGTGTGTGATTTAGATGCGAGAGAGTTTAAGATGAGAGGTAAGAACCTGCGCATCACATTGTGACCGCTACTCGTATTCTTTATCAATATGCATGTTAGATAGGCACTTGCATACCATACTTAAAGTTAAAAAATACAAAAATATACACGGTGGACCGGGCCGCAACCGATATACCCTTTATTTTTGTTACTTGACCTATGGTAGTCGGACCGCAAACCGGACGGATTCCCCATACCAAACAGTCATGGGCTAGTTGGGAACGTTGACTGGGGAGAATCCCTTGCTATTGTCGCCTATGAATTTCCAGGCCTCAATAGTTTTTGGCGCTAGAAGGAGGGCCACCAATGCATGGTTGGCCGGGGAAATCCATTTCCTCGAAGTTACTCCACCAGTGATAGTTTTGAAAGCAGTTTATTTCTTGATCCGAATACTGAAGAGAATAGAGAACATTTGTATTCTGTAGACAATGAAGTTGTTAATAATCTAAGGAGACACACTAGAGCATATGTGAAGAGTATTGGAGGATTACCCACTATCCCTGATTTACCCCAAAGAGAGTACAAGAAGAAAGACCGTCCCATCTTGGAAGATTCAGTGTTGGTTGGAGATTTGGAAGAATTAGTAGAAGTAGCATTACAGGAAGTTGTTCAGTCGTTGAATCAAGTAGGCCCAAACACACCTTACTGTTCTCCTATGCATACTCCTGTTCTCTCACCTCCTCACTCTCCACCTATATTAATGGCAGGTGTAAATGCAAATCAGCCACTTAAGCCACGAAATCCGCCACCTGCTTGGAAAGCCAGATCGTCCCTGAACTTAACACCTCCGTTGCATGACTTGCCTCAAGTTTTTGAGAAGATGCTGCCTAAATTTGATCCAAATGAGAATATTTTAGTAGATGGCCATTTGCAAAGTGTCTACTTAGCGATAGAAGGATTGAGGGCTGGGGAACATGAAGACGTCGTCTGCAGACTTTTTCCACATACCCTTAAAGGAGCAACAACTTCATGGTATTTTGGTCTGCCTGCTAATTCAATCCTAGATTGGGATACCTTTGAAAGGATATTTAGAAGCAAGTATGCAACCCAAAAAACTCATGTAGCTCTCATGAAAGGGTTGTGCGCTTCAAAGAAAGAAAGAAAAGAAAAGGTGCATAGTTTTACCCAAAGATTTGTAGCTTATCTTAAGAATTTTTCTGAAATGGATAAGCCCTCAGATAAAGTTCTGATTGAGTATTATACTTCAGCTCTAGGGCCCGATTTGGCCATGTTTACCAAAATGAAAGCCAAACCTACGCTAGCAGAGACTTATGAAGAAGCGGAGAGAGTAGAGGCTGAAAAGGAAAGCATCGAAGATTATCCTGAGAAATCAGGGGAAAAAATTGTTGGGAGGAAAGCTTTGTTATTTACTAAGCCTAAAGAGGAACAATCACATGATTTCGAAGGAATGACAAATATGATGCAAAAGCTCTCTAACAGAATAATAGACTTGGAAAAGGAGAAAGAAGCCCAGAAGTTCTATAAGCCTTATTACAAGAAAAAAGAGGACATCAATCAATCCGAACCCCCTCCATAGAGTCCTGCCTCCATGAACTTAACAGAAGCAGGGATGGATAACTTTTGTACCTTCCACCAACAACCCCATTCTGAGAAGAATTGTCCTCAATGGATAAATTCAATGACATTGGTGATGAATCAGCTGTTGGACTCCAAATTGACTGAGGATAATGATGAAGAGAGAAAAGATAATAATAAATTAACAGAAAAATAGGAGGATGACGCCATGGTTTTATGGGACTGTGTATCGTTGTTTAACACTGAAGAAGAAAAGAATCTGAGATATGAAGATATCTCGGAAACGAATGTGACAACAAGAAGCCAAGGGTTAATTAAAGAAAACAATCTTATGCTCCCAAAGATTAAGAGACTTCAAAAGAATGTAAAGAAATTTCAAAAAAACACCTCAGCTAATAAAATTCTGGAGTTTACCGTTACCAGTCAAAATCTGAAACAAATTAACATGCCTGCTAAGCCCATTGAAGAGAAGATCAATAATGTGAAAATGAATCTCGCAGAACATAAGATGGATTATGACAGTGTGGAGGATATCAAGAAGGTAAAGGCAAATATCTCGTTATTTGAGATGTGTAACGTGCCGCAGCAGAAAGAAAAATTATTGAAAGCACTTGAGATATCCACTGTGTCTTAAATCAGCTTCATATCAAATTGTTGAAGGAATATTATTCAGGAAGAATTATGATGGAGTTCTTCTTAGATGCTCAAAGAAAGAAGATGCGAGAAAGGTCATGATAGAGTTACATGATGGGCCTGCTGGAGGACATTTCTTCGGAGATATGAAAACCCATAAAATTCTCAGAGTCAGATACTATTGGCCCACACTGTTCAAGGATGCACATGGCCATGTCAGAAAGTGAGACATCTGCCAGAGGTGTGGTGGAAGACAAGCTAAAGCAGGAGGACCATTAAAGCCTGTGACGATAACAGAACCATTTGAGCAATGGGGAATTGATATCATTGGAGAGATAAAACCAAATTCTTCCTTGCAACACAAGTATATTCTGACAGCAACCGATTACTTCACGCGATGGGTCGAAGCCATTCCGTTGCGTAAAGTGAATGAAGGCGCGGTCATGGACTTCTTGCAAGATCATATTATAACCAAGTTTGGGGTTCCAATGTCTCTAGTTTTCGATAATGCTACTTATTTTTCCTCTATTAGATTAACTGCATTTGCTCATAAAAAAGGGATTAAGTTGCATTATTCTGCAAATTATTATCCGCAAGGAAATGGTTTGGTAGAATCTACAAATAAGAATCTGATTAGAATTTAAAAAAAGATTGTGATAGAAAACCAGAGAAGCTGGCATTCAACATTACCAAATGCTCTTTGGGCTGATAGAGTCACACCCAAGACTTCCTTAGGTGTGTCACCGTATACCCTCATTTATGGAAAAGAGACCATTCTGCCCCCCAATATCATGCTACCCCCTTCCATAATAGCTCAGGAGTCAAGAGGATCAAATAATGAAGTCTTGCAGATAAGAATCCATAATCTTTTGAAGGCGGAGGAATCTAGATCCAAAGCCAGAGAATGTTTTAAGCAACAACAGGAGGTAGTAAAGAGGTGGTTTGAAAAGCACAAAGCTGGAACAAAAGAATTTGAAGTGGGAGATTTGGTTCTTAAGTGTGATCACCCACATGATGAGAAGGGAAAGCACACGAAGTTTCAATAGTTATGGGTAGGCCCTTTCCAGACTGCAGCAAAACTTGGCCCCTCAACCTATAAATTGCAAGATTTACAGGGATGGGAGGAGAACTTACTAGTAAATGGTTTAGTTCTTAAACCTTATTTTTCTTGATTTTTTGTTTTTATTCTTGTTTTGTACTTAAATAAATTGATCCATTTTTCCACTTTGTTTTGTTCCTTTCCGTCTTTGTTTAGTTTTCTTTTGATTTCAATAAAAGAGGCAAACTTTTGGTTGCATGGAAAGCATCAGAGCCTTGGATAAATTGAGATTTTTGGGTATTAGACTGTATCTTATTGCTTGAATCTGATGGAATTTTTTCTAGTAAGTAGTTTTCCTAAATGGCTATGAACACATTGAATTCCGACGTAATCCCTGAAAATAATTCAAAATCAAAAGGTCTGGAATACTATTTCAAGGCTCCATCCATTTCACATCTAAAATGTCCTAGGGGGTGACAGCGAAAGACCCACAGAAAGGAAGCAAGGTAAACAGTTTATTATATATAAATGATCCCATGCCAAGATTTAAAAGCCTAAAGGCTGATAAAGAGTCAAAACTCCTAAAAGAAGCAATACATATCAAACCAAAGCATCGAAACATATGAATACAAATTTGCCAAAAGTTCTTCTCCGTCCGTGAGATGAAAAGTAAATACATCTCTCACACAAAAGGACACTATGGATAGAAGAGCCTGAATAAAATTCAGAAAGAAAGGCATAAGGAGGACTCAAAAGAACAAAAGGTTCAAAAGGCACAAAAGTGTAAAATGGCATGGGAATGGGGAACAAATGAATATTTTTGTTTACCATGTGTTAAAATCCTGTGGTGTCTAAGCTAGAAGCTACCCAAAGACAGAGGTAAAATGAAATTCATCTACATAGCCTCAAAAGAGTTATCTTGACTTTGAGATTTTGGGTTCCATTTCCTAAAAATGGACTATCATCAATGATTAAAAGTACATATATTTGCCGTTATGGGAATCCAGACATCTAGAAGATTTCAACATGTCGGTTTTACTGCTAAACAGTCTGTTACTTAAGGGGGAGTTTGTTCAGAGATCTGGGTTCACCAGTTAGCTGCTAATTGTTGCAGCTGCAACGATTCCCAAATTTCTAAAAATTTTGCACCCTCCTTGTTGATTTTGTTGAAGACCGTTTGTTTCCACTCTGCTACACGTTTGGATTGTTTGAGGCCAGTTTCTGTTGCTTTTCGGGAATTTGTTTGTGTTTGCGAATGTTTGGACTGTAGAACTTGGCAGGTTTCATACTGTTTTATCATTGCCGAAGTTTGGCCGAGGTTTAAAATGGGATCTTTAGTTGCCGTTGTTTCGGAAGACAATTAGAGATTGCGCCGATGACTAAAATCTTTCGCAGATCCTGCGTTTTATTATTTAAAAAATCTTGCTTTGCGATGTTTCGGAAGGTGTTGTGACTCTGATTGGAGGTTAAGGACTGATTGTGTTCCGCCGTTGCGGCCCCAGAGTAGACTAACTGTCCGTCGGACTACTTTTCCTTTCGTCGATGTCCTGTTCTATTCTTCTTCGATGATGGCTAGTCTGCGGAATTTTTTTAACCTTATAACATCCACCGTTGCAACTATGTAGCGCTATAACCATCCGATGCTTTAGTAGATCTGACCTTCGACGTTTTATCGCGTCGACTTTTGGTTTGTGCTCCGCAACCCCTAGACTATGGGTCACCCACCGTTGCGGCGTTCCAGTGAACTAACTGACCGATGTCTAGTGTTCCGATTCGCCGATGGGGATCTTTATATGCCCATTTCTTGATCGTTTTCCCGCCTTTGTTTTGAGCTTGTAACTGGTTTCATGAATGACAGGTGTGCTTTGTTTTTATCAAGTTGAGATTTCACGTGAAAATGCAGTCCCGAATTTTTTCTTTTCTTTTCTTTCAATACTTATTTGATTGGTATTATGGTTTATGAATAGTCTGGATAAATGATGAGTTTTCGTTTGATCGCAGATGGACATAGGAATTTTTCTCAGATCCATTTGAAGACCATTGCGGCAAAGGAGATGTAGCTGGATGACAAAGCATGCCAAAGCATAGGGAAGCAAAGTTTGTTTCTCGAGGAAAAGGAAATTTGTAGAGCATAATCATTAAGAGCAAAGGCTCAGGCTTGGGTAGTTCGTTAGTTACCAAGCCGGCCCCGTTTCATAAAAGTTTTATCTTGAACGTAACGTTTGAATCATGAGCATTCGCAAAATGACAAAACTATGAGATTAAAATGGTCGGTGGGAAACCCAAAGGTTGGGAGCTTGTTCTTGTATAAAGATACTAAAGTTAGGGGGGGGGAAGGGGACTTTTTCCCAGTGAAACTTGTGAAAAAATTGTTGTAAGAGGAACTATTTCGTTTTGCAATAATAAAATTACAATTTTACCTGTTGGAGAAAGTGCTGTGTGGAATGTTCAAATGTGGTGAAATGAACAAATGTTGAAGAGGAACTATTTCGTTTTCAGCTGTGTTTCATTAACTGTGAGATCGTTCTAACTTTCTGAACCTATGTTCTTGTATGAATGTTCTCTGGTTTATTTCATGATAATTCCCACTATGAGTAATGAATGTTTTAACAGACGACGAGCTATCTTGTTATGCATATCTCCATTCATGTTTATGTGTTTTGATTATAAGAATAGCTATCTGTGATTTATCTTAACATATGAGTAGTAATACATTACTCATTAATTGATAATCTTGCTCCCTAGGGACAACTTAGTTAGTCTTGTTTTCTGTTGTGTGTGATTTAGATGCGAGAGAGTCTAAGACGAGAGGTAAGAACCTGCGCATCACATTGTGACCGCTCCTCGTATTCTTTATCAATCTGCATGTTAGATAGGCACTTGCATACCATACTTAAAGTTAAAAAATACAAAAATATACACGGTGGACCGTGTCGCAACCAGTAAACCCTTTATTTTTGTTATTTGACCTACGGTAGCCGGACCGCAAACGGGACGGATTCTCCATACCAAATAGTCACGGGCTAGTTGGGAACGTTGACTGGGGAGAATCCCTTGTTGTTGTCGCCTGCGAATTTCCAAGCCTCAACATAAAGCAAAAGAACCAGGTCCTATTTCGGTTATGTAACCCTACTATGTGACATTATGGATAAAGAACCTTCCAACTATGAAGAATCGACACAGAAGAAAGAATGGAAGAATGCTATGATCAAGGAGTATCAATCAATCATGAAGAATGATGTTTGGGATGTTGTCCCAAGACCAAAAGGGAAGTCTATTGTAAATTTCAAATGGATCTACATGATCAAGCATGCTGTAGATGGCATCATAGAAAAATATAAAGCAAGATTTGTGGCTCGTGGATTCTCCCAGAAAGAAGGAATAGATTATAAAGAAACCTTTGCACCTGTAGCCAGATACACTTCCATCAGATCAGTACTTGCTCTGGCTGCAGTGACGAAATGGAAGATACACCAGATGGATGTCAAGACTGCCTTCTGGAATGGTGTAGTAGAAGAGGAAGTGTATGTGGAGCAACCACTCGGTTTTGAGAGACATGACAAGGAGTCTCATGTGTGTAGATTGAAGAAAGCCCTGTATGGATTGAAACAGGCACCCAGGACATGGTACGACAGAATTGATATCTTTCTATCCAATTTGGGCTTTATCAAAAGTAAAGCAGATTCCAACCTTGACTACAAGGTTGAAGAAGGTAACCCAGTGATACTCCTATTGTATGTAGATGATATGTTTGTAACAGGTATGGATGGGTTGATTGTTGATATGAAGAGAAAGCTTGTTGCCGAGTTTGAAATGAAGGACTTGGGTATGATGCACTATTTTCTCGGCATGGAGGTGTGGCAGAATGCGGATGGAATCTTCCTCGGACAAGGGAAGTATGCAATAGAGATCCTAAAGAGGTTTGGGATGATGGACCGCAAGGCCACTAAGGAAGCTACTGTTTGATTTATTTGATCTCCAGTTGGATGCTACTTGTATATATTGCGACAACCAGACTTGTGTAAAGTTGTCGTAGAACTCGGTGTTCCATGACAAGTCAAAGCACATTGAGATCAAATATCACTATATCAGGGATATGGTGCAGAGAGGAGTAGTGAAGCTCCAGTATGTTGCGACGGACAAACAAATAACTAATCTGTTGATGAAGCCATTAGCTAGAGTGAAGTTTGAGTACTTCAGGGAGAAGCTTGGTGTTCTCCGGATCGAGGTTCCATCCAAGGGGAAGTGATTAGTCCGTGAGCCATTTTGACATGGTGAGAGGATTGGTTCCTTCCATGGTCAGTTGTAAGGGATGAGCCATTCTGTCATGGTGAGAGGATTGGTTCCTTCCATGTCAGATGTGAGTGTTGAGCCATTCTGATGTGACTGTAGGATTGGTTCCTACATGATCATATATAAGTGTTGAATGCCATTCTCTAAATGGAGGCACCTGGTCAATTACCAGGAATACTTAGTCTGGGGTTGAGGGCCATTCTGATATGATTGTGGGATGTGTTCTCACATGATCAGATATAAGTGCAGGTCCATTCTGATGTGATTGAGGGATGTGTTCCCACTTGATCAGATATAAGGGCCGATGCCATTCTCTGGGAGAATGGAGGCACCTGGTTAGTTACCAGGAATCCTCAACCTGGGGTTGAGAGCCCTTTCGACATGTAGGATGGATTGGTTCCTTGCATGGTTGAATGTAAGTGCAGAGCCCTTTCGACATGTAGGCTGGATTGGTTCCTCGCATGGTCGAATGTAAGTGCAGAGCCCTTTCGGGCTGGATTGGTTCCTCGCATGGTCGAATGTAAGTGCAGAGCCCTTTCGACATGTAGGCTAGATTGGTTCCTCACATGGTCGAATGTAAGTGCAGAGCCCTTTTGACATGTAGGTTGGATTGGTTCCTCACATGGTCGAGTTTAAGTACTGAGCCCTTCCTTGGATAGTGGATGGTGTGCCCTGCTATGCCAGAGGATATAAGTGATGTGCCTTTCTATGGATAGTAGATGATGTGTCCTACTATGCCAGTAGATGTAAGTGCTGAGCCTTTCCATGGATGATAGATGGTGTTTCCTATCATGCCAGTGGATGTGAGTGCTGGGCCTTTCTGACATATCTGATTGGATTGGTTCCTCTCATAGTCAGATGTGAATGCTGGGTGTGCCTTTCTGACATGGTGTTGTATGTGTTCCTCTCATGGTCAGATGTAAGTGTTGGGCGGGCCATTCTGACTTAGGGTCAGATATAAGCACTGAAGAAGACCTACATGGAGACTAGGCCTACAACCAGCATGAAAAAGGCCTGGCTCCATAGAACTTCCTGTGACGAGAAGAATCAAGAGATAGCACCAGTGATGATGACCCAGTGATGAT
The DNA here is from genome assembly GCA_001517045.1 of Pseudotsuga menziesii. Lineage (NCBI taxonomy): Eukaryota > Viridiplantae > Streptophyta > Pinopsida > Pinales > Pinaceae > Pseudotsuga > Pseudotsuga menziesii. The sequence goes on along the minus strand of LPNX010284257.1, from coordinate 28,554 downwards.
CCAGATCGAGTGATGATCCAGATCCAGTGATGTTGATCCAGCAGTGATGATCCAGATCTAGTGATGTTGATCCAACACTGATGATCCAGATCCAGTGTGAAGATGACTTGAAGATGAAGATGACGAGATGATCCAATTGATACAAAGAAGAATACCAGTGCTGACAAACTGTGTCGAGAGAATACCTTCCTAGTTAAGAGGGAGTGTTGATGTATTTGTAACTTCGAAATGTATTCACCTGTATATCTTATGTATTGTACCCCGATGTTTATTCCGGGAAGTGTCTGTAATGTATTGGAGTCATGTCATGCCCCGATGTGCCTATCGGGAGATTCAATAATGTAAACAAGTAATGTCAAGTCATTGTGGGTAACCCTCCTATTGATCAAGGGTTAAAGTCCCCACAGTTGTGGGGCCCTAGGGTTATTAGACTCTCCTAGAGAAGTCGGCCCTAGTGAGTCATTGTCAAGTTAGGAATTAGGATAAATAGAGAGTGAGCCTCTCTATTTATCACACACACACTCACACTCAGTTGTAGCGCATTAACTAAGAGAGAAGAAGTCGCTGGGACAAGAGAGAGAGAGAGACTACTGCTGTCGGGAGATCATCTTACTGTTTTTGGGGTTTTGGTTTTGGTGTTGATTCTATCTCTGAGGAAGTTGCGAGGTTTTCTCCTTTGTGTTTTCCCCGAGGAAAATATTTGTGTTTATTGTCTCATGTGTTTGATTGTTGTGCTTGTTATTCTCTCAGATAAAATCCTAAGTTAATGCTAGCTTAAATGATAAAAATCTAACAATACTCAGAAGAATTGTTTCCAACCTATGATCATATGTATTACCCTGGGTCATATAGTCATATGCTAAAGTAAATCACTGTAGGGGTAGTTAATCCCTAAAGGAGACATATAACATTTAGTGACCATGACTAGTAATGCATCACACAGTATAACCACTTTACACAGTAAAGCACACCACTTCACAACATGAGGATATTTGTAGGACTTGATTGCACCGAGAGGCGCTCTACAACCCAGTATGGGGGAGATCTTGTAACGTTACGTAACGTTATTTTTATTAATAATTTTTTTTTATTTTAATTATAGGACAAAATAAATGTCGGCCAGAAAAAAAACCTAATATGGGGGAGATGTTGTAATCTTCCTACCTAACAAAACAATAAAAAAGTAAAAATTTAATTATCCGTAAAAAAATATGGGTGAGGAAAAAAACACAATATGGGGGAGATGTTGTAATGTTTTTACTTAACAAAATAATAAAAAATGTTGGCCTTGCACATGGTTTTAAAACCATAAACCATGTGCATGGTTTTAAAACCATGTGCATGGTTTTTAAAACCATGCACATGGTTTTAAACCATGTGCATGGTTTTAAAACCATGTGCACATGGTTTTAAACCATGTGCATGGTTTTAAAACCATGTGCACATGGTTTTAAACCATGTGCATGGTTTTAAAACCATGTGCACATGGTTTTAAACCATGGTTTTAAAACCATGCACATGGTTTATGGTTTTAAAACCATGTGCAAGGCCTTTTACACAACCCATCGTTTTATTGTACATGGTTTAGGAGGGCCTTGCACATGGTTTTAAAACCATGTGCAAGGCCTCCTAAACAACCCATAGTTTTATTGTACATGGTTTAGGAGGGCCTTGCAAATGGTTTTAAGACCATGTTCAAGGCCTCCTAAACAACCCATGGTTGTAGGAGGGCCTTGCATATGGTTTTAAAACCATGTATGAGGAACTGTTGTAATGTTAGTTCATAACAAAATTAAAAATAATAATAAATATTATATGTGGGCCATAAATAATATTAAATATTAATAATAAAATATTATATGTGGACCTTAAATAAAAGTATGTGTCTTTTGGTTTGAATCAAATCAATGGATACCTACAAAAATATTTGACCCCTCTCGGCACTTGATAGAGCCTAGGATTTGGATCTACGCTGGTATTACTCACAAGTCTAATGCCTTGATATTACTCACAAGACTCATTTGATATTACATACAAGTTTATTGACTTGATATTACTCACAAGTCTACTGTCTTGATATTACTCATAAAACTCAGCTTGATATTACTCACAAGCTTTACAACATCACCACCTCAATCATATGAGGATATTTGTAGGACTTGATATCACTCACAAGTCTATTGTCTTGATATTACTCACAAGATTGGATAATGATTCCTGATGATGTAATCTCAACACTCACTCTTAGCAAGGGAGACATTCTCTGCCATACCAAGCTTATCTCGTAATTGTCTGAACTTCGTCATGGGTAGAGGCTTCGTCAACACATCTGCAATATGCTCATCAATAGTTCTGTACTGAAGTTCTACAATACCTTTTAGGACCATGTCTAGAATGAAGTGATAATTCATTTCTATGTGTTTTGACTTGTCATGAAACACATGATTCTCGGAAAGCTTTATACAAATCTGGTTGTCACAACTGATCATTGTAGGCTCTAGCTTTACACCGAACAATCCTCCAAACAACTTTATTGGCCACACTACCTCTCTGCAAGTAGAAATAACATCAATGTACTCAACCTTTGCGGTGCTTTGGATAACTGAACCCTGCTTTCATCTAAACCATGAAATCATAGAAAAACGCAAGCTGGAACAATACCCAAAAGTGCTCTTCTGATCAACAATGTTTCCACCCTAATCAGAATCAGTATATCCAAGCAATAACACTCCTTAATTGGAGGCATACCTGATTCCATAAGCAATTGTACCATGGAGGTATCTCAAAATGTGCTTACCAACAACCTAGTGTCTGTGTCTAAGATCAGTCATGAACAGACTGAAAATGCTAACTGCTTAGAAAAGGTCTGGCCTCTAATGCATCAGGTACATCAATGAGTCAATCAACTATCTGTATAATGAGGGGTCCATTGGATTTGATCCAGTCTCAGTCTCATGGAGTTTCCTCAAATTGGAATCCATTAGAGTATTCATGGATTTACAATCCACCATGCCAAATTTGTTTAAGATGTCCACAATGTACTTCCCTTGAGATAGAAAGATCTCATCCTTCCTCTGCCAAATCTCAAGGCTGAGGAAGTAGTGCATAAGACCTAAGTATTTCATCTCAAACTCTCTAAGGTAAACTCACTCTAACACTCAACAATCAGTCTTTCCTCTCCAATGAGGAAAAGATCATCCACATATAGGACTAGTACCATAGGTTGGTTCTCCACTACTTTGAAGTACAAGTTTGAATCTACATCACTCTTCAAGAAACCTAGTTTCTGAAGATGAATGTCTATTTTGGCATACCAAGATCGAAGAGATTTATTTAACCCATACAGGGATTTCTTCAACTTACACACATGGGACTCCTTCCCATGTATCACAAAACCCTTAGGATGCTCAATGTAAACCTCTTCCTCAACCCTAACATTGGGAAAGGCAATCTTCACATCCATATGCTGAAGCTTCCAACCCAATACTGATGCAAGTGAAATAATAGATCTAATAGTAGTATACCTGGCCACTTGAGCAAAATCCTCCTCATAATCAATGCCCTCTTTTTGAGAAAATACACAACCAACAAACTTAGCTTTGTACTTCTCCATACTGCCATCTGCAACATGCTTTATCTTGTAAATCCATCTGGAAGCTACAAGTGACTTCCTCTCAGGTCCGGGAACAATGTCCCAAACATCATTCTTCATAATAGAATGATATTCCTCTATCATAGCATCTTTCCACACTTTCTACGTTGCAGGCTCTTCATACGATGAAGGCTCTGAGTCACTACTGTTGCTCATCAATGCAACATATCATGAATACCTATCAAGATGCTTGCACTCTCTATAAGTTCCTACTGGTGCTCCATGCTTCTCAACATTTTTTAATACATATCGACACCATATAACCTCCTCTTTGAAGGAGGTTCATCAACTAGTTCAACTGGTTAATCAATGACAAGTGGCTCTGCATGCTCTATTGGATTTTCCCTCTAAACATCAAAAGGGAAAGAATCATCATCATGATCCTCTAATATAGGAGCCCCAGACTCTTTTGCACCTAGATCACATTCAAGCTCTTTTGACCGCTTGATTGTTGCCTCCTCATGGAAAGTCACATCTCGACTAACCTCAACATGTCTCTCACGAGGTACATAAATTATGAATGCCTTCCAGATCTCACTGTAGCCAAAAAAAGTTCCCTTATTTCCAGAAGGTTCCATCTTGGTTCTCTTTTATTTTGGAATGTGAATATACGCAGGACATCCAAAAATCCAAAGAGGTGATATGTCTAGTTTCTCACTAGTGAACACCTCTTCGGGTGTTTTCTCATCAAGAGCTGCATCCAGATTTTTGTTTTGTATGTACAATGTTGTACTAGTAGCTTCTACCCACAAATAAGCAAATAGATCATAATCATGTAACGTGGCTTTTGTAGCCTCACAAACAGTTCTGTTATTTCTCTTTGCAAACCCATTATGTTGAGGGTTGTAAGAAATTGTTAATTTCCTACATCTCTCGACATCACTACAAAACTCATTAAAAAAAATTGATTTGAATTCTTCGCCATTATCATACCTTAAGGTAGGGATATGCCTACTTGCATGATTCTCAACTAAGGATTTATACTCTTGGAATTTACAGAAGGTTTAACTTTTGGCTTTCATGAAGTAAATCTAGGCCTTACGAGAGAAATCATGAACGAATAAAACATAGTATTGACGCCCACTGAGGGATGGGGAAGACATTGGTCCACATACATTTGAGTGCACTAAATTTAATATGCATTTAGACCTAATATGGCTGCTAAGAAACTTATTTTTAACATTCTTTCCAAAAGCACAACCTCTACAAATAGTGTCATGAACAAAATCAACACTAGGAATACCTTTCACCATTCACTACAAACCAGGAAGTGATATGAAGATGAAGTGTCCAAGCCTCCTCTGCCAAAGCTCGCATGGTATAATAATATGATGAGTCATGCCCGTAATATATTTTCCTGGGACCTTGTAAAGTCCTCCTTCTCAAACCCCAATGACAGTAGCAGTATCAATGTCCGGGTTCTTTCGCCACGAGTATGCTTGATTCTCCATGAAGATGACTCAGAAGCCTTTATCTTCAAGGACAAAAATAGATATTAGTTTCTTCTTCAATCTAGGGAAATAAAGAATGTCCTGCACATGTAGTGCATCTCTTGAATTCAGCTATAAGGATGTGGATCCAACTCCTTGGATTGAGTATGTGGAATTGTCTCTCAATTCTATCATGCATGCAAATTGTTTCTCTTTTATGTTGGAGATTGCGCCATTGTATCCTGACATGTGATTTTATGCACCATTTTTAATCAGTCATGTATCTTTTCCTATGATGAGAGATCAGGACAACACAGAGACGAGCTAATACTCCCTCCTTGTCTCTTTCTCTTCGGGTGCATGTTCTTTGGAATTTTCTTCTACGACAGTGGAGGCATAAAAATTTTCTTCATCCTTCTTCTTTTTATTGCACTCCCTTGCAAAGTAACCTTTCTTTCCACAATATAAGCCTTTAGACTTTTATTTTGCAAAGTTCTTTGTAAACTCTTTCTTCTTTGCATGAAATAATTTATTGGGAGTGAATGGCTTCCTCCCTTTCTTGGTTCTAGGTGTGAGAGCTAGATTCTCCTCCTTATTCTGCACTGCTTTGTTCTGGATGCACCCTTATTCTTGAATGCAATTATGCCAAAGTATTTCGAATTTGGGATGCTCTTCTCTTCCATTTACTACAGCAAGAAAGGTCTCCCATGATGCGGGAAGCCCATCGATGGCGGGTTGAAGAAGATCATCATTCCGTCTCTACATCGATGCTTGCAAGTTTATTCTTCACTTCTGAAATCTTTGTGAAGAATGAGGCCATAGTATCATCTCTTCCCATCTTCATGCTGCACAACTTATTCTTCCAAGCCCTATTTTGAGTAGGGTTCGTCTTTTCATAAAGATTCATGAGTGTGTCAAAACACTCCTTTTCCTTCTTCAATGGTGTGCTCACTGACATGAGGTTGTCCTTCACAGAGTAATATATGATCCTCTTTTTCTTTGCCTTATTCTTCTTATAATTATTTATTCCTACATTTGAATTAGGATATTCAATCACGGTGGTCACAAAGGAATCAATATCATGCTCTTCAAGAATGTTTATCACGCTCACCTTCCATGTATTGAAGTTTGTTGTGCCTTCAAGTCAGTCTTATGGTCGGATGAAGATTGATGCCATTGATTCAAGCTTTGCTCAATGCTTCAAGATTTGCATAGGTTTAGAATGTTTGCACAATACTAATCTCTTGCACGCCCTTGCTCTGATACCATGTCAATGGTTGAGAAAATATGAAGATACTTGAACTTTAAAACTTTTGATAAACAAATCCAATGTGTGTAGATCTCATAAAACAATTCAAACACACAAATAATTCAATCCATAAGACACAAGATGTACCCTGGGAAAACCCTCGAAAATCTAGAGGATGAAAAACCTCACAGACAATCCTTTGAGTATGATAGATAATGGTAGAGGATGATTTTACAACACTTGCATATTTATGGATAAGAGATATCTAAGCAGCACTAGAGAATATAGATCATACAAAATACTCTCATAGCCCTTCCAAGTGCATAACACTCTAATAACAAGCTTATAGTGAATGGTTGCATACCTTTTGGTCACTCTGAGCACTATACACCTTGTGTGCAATCTTCCCACATTACCTATTGTTCCTTCCTTGACTTGGTGCCCAGTTGTTACCTCGTAATTATCTCCCATATTGAAGATATAGGCCCTCCATTAATTAACTAGTGTTAACTTCCTGTAACTGAACTGAACTGAACTGAACATAACAAAATTGAATGTAACTAAACAACTAATTGCTTGACCATTAGTTAGGAGTATAAATGAATGTCTTTAGTGCTTCACAATCAGTGCCATCCATAACAACCATTTTGCATAAATCAAGGAGTATATTCCTTAGTTAACTGAAACTTGTTTTCCACAACTTGGACTTAATTGATGTATTTACAATCTAAGTTCATTGTGTTGAGATTACAGCATCGGGAGTCATTATCCAGTCTTGTAATATCAAGACAGTAGGCTTGTGTAGTCCTACGAATATCCTCATATGATTGAGGTGGTGATGTTGTAAAGTCTTGTGAGCAATATCAAGACAGTAGACTTGTGTAGTTCTACGGATATCCTCATATGATTGAGGTGGACAGTAGGCTTGTGTAGCCCTATGAATATCCTCATATGATTGAGGTGGACAATAGGCTTGTGTAGCCCTACGAATATCCTCATATGGTTGAGTGGGTGATACAGTAGGTTTGTGTAGCCCTACGAATATCCTCATATGATTAAGGTGGACAATAGGCTTGTGTATCCCTATGAGTATCCTCATATGATTGAGGTGGACAGTAGGCTTGTGTATCCCTACGAATATCCTCATATGGTTGAGGTGGTGATACAGTAGGCTTGTGTATCCCTATGAATATCCTCATATGATTGAGGTGGACAGTAGGCTTGTGTACTCCTACGAATATCCTCATGTTGTGAGGTGGTGTGCTTTACTATGTAAAGTAGATATACTATTTGGTGCATGGCTAGTCATGGTCAACATGTGCTAGAAGTATCCTTTAGGGATTAGCTACCCCTAGAGTGATTTACTTTAGCATGTGACTATATGACCTGGGGAAATACATATGATCATAGGTTTGGAAACAATCTTATGAGTATGATATGATAAAGATGATTATTTAATGAAAACACATATGGACCATGCAGAGATATTTAATAAAGCACAGAGAAAGAGAGAGAACTCGAATTGCATATGTTGCCACCAAGTAAATTCGAATTGATCAGATATTAGTTGAGTATTAGTTATGGTAAACAAGTTCAGTTAATTAAGGAATCAACTCCTTAATTTATGCAAGTGATTATTATAAATAAACACTGATGGAGAAGCACTAGTTTTGTTTGGTTACATTCTGTTACTGTTCAATTACATTCAGTTCAGTTCAACTACATTCTGTTCGGTTACATTCAGTTCAGTTCAGTTACATTCAGTTCGGTTACATTCAGTTCTGTTCAGTTACATTCAGTTCAACTCAGTTACATTCAATTCAACTCAGTTAACTACTCAATTAGAGTTAGTTAATTAATGGAAGGCACATATCTTCATATGGAAGATAATTATGGAGTGCCATCTTGACACTAGATCAGTATGGGGTGCATGATTAAAGATGGATTAGTGTTCTAAGTGTTAACAAGTTGTTGCTACATGCAACCATTCTTTTTTTGTTGTAAAACCTAATTTGAGTTGTTATTAAAGTGCTATGCACTTGAGAAGTTAGATACGGTGTTCCATTCGATCTCCACTCTCTGGTGCTCTCTGTGAAAGCAATCTGCTATTTTGTTGTAATCATTCTCTGGTACTTATCAATCATACTCTAAGATCGTTTGTTGGGTTTTTTATCCTCTGAATCAGTACAGGTTTTCCCAGGGTATATCTTGTGTTCTATGGTTTGATTTACGTCTTTGGATTATTGATGAGATTTATATGCACTGTTATTATGGATTAAAGTTTTAAAGTTCAAGTTTCTTCATATTTTGCTCAATCACTAACACACTGCAGGTCTAACATAGGCAATTCGAATCATAACTCTATATCTGTGCTCATCTCATTTATCATTAATTAATTCTGCATGGTCCATGAGTGTTTAATTTATTAATCATATTTATCATATCATACTCAGAATAATTGTTTCCAACCTATGATCATATGTATTACCTCGGGTCATATAGTCATATGCTAAAGCAAATCATTGTAGGGGTAGCTAATCCCTAAAGGAGACTTATAGTTATAACATTTAGTGACCATGCCTAGTAATACATCACATAGTATAACCACTTTACACAGTAAAGTACACCACCTCACAACATGATGATATTTGTAGGACTTGATATTACTCACAAGTCTACTGCCTTGATATTACTCACAAGACTCACTTGATATTACACATAAGTGACTTGATATTACTCACAACACTCGGCTTGAAATTACTCACAAGATTTACAACATCACCACCTCAATGATATGAGGACATTTATAGGATTTGATATTACTCACAAGTCTATTGTCTTGATATTACTCACAAGACTCAAGAATGATTCCTGATGTTGTAATATCAACATAAAGCTCTAAAATTATTTAGAATTTACATTTTGTATTCCAAAATCATAGATTACATGCCCAGTGCAACAATCAATGAAATTCTGGTACAACCTGATAGTGAAGGGAAAATAGGATGTTAGATAGCCAAGATCATGGAATATGATGTTGAAATTAGACATACAAAATTGGTGTAAGGTCAAGGTTTGGCTAGACTTCTTGCAAATTCAAATAGATAGGTTTTAGATATACATTTGGTAGTGAATCGGTTAGATCATGAAGAATTACAAACATAACAAAATAAACAACAAATTTATGACATATATGTTGAGTCTCCATGGTACGGTGACATGGTTTATTTTCTGCTACATTTACAATGTCCCATAGGTTTGAATAAAAATGAATGTAGATCATTAACATTCAAGGCTATGAAGTATGTTTTAATTAATCAAATTTTGTATTGGAGAGACCTGGGTGGAATGTTACTTAGATATTTGGATAGTTTTGAAACTGATTTGGTCGCTACAAAGTTACATGAAGGTGTGTTTGGAGGTCACAAATATTGGAAAGAAACAACATTCAATATCTTAAGAGCAGGTTATTAATGGCCCACCTTGTTTACAGTTGTTTATACTTAGGTAAAATCTTTTATGCAATGTCAAAAGTTTGTTGGTAATCAAAAGCTTCAGTCGTTTTCTTCAAAACCCATTGCAATTAATGCTCCATTTCAGCAGCGGGGTTTAGATTTTATAGGTGAGATTAATTCTCCTTCAAGTGGGAAACATAATTGGATTTTAAGAACCACTGATTTCTTTACCAGGTGTGTAGAAGCATTTCCCACAAGAAGGGAAACTGATAAAGTCATTATCAATTTTTTTCAAGAAAATATTTTTAGTAGATTTGGATGTCCAAGGAAATTAGTGACTGATAATGCTTAAGCTTTTAAGTCTAAGGCTATGCTAGGTTTATGTGAAAGAAATGGAATCATATTGAAACATTCTACACCCTATTACCCTCAAGGTAATGGGCCCTATTACCCTCAAGGTAATGGGTTGGAATAATCCATGAATAAGAATATCATTAACCGTATTAAAAATATGTTATTTAAAAAAAGAGAGCTTGGAGCACTATGTTAAAATATGCTCTTTGGGCAGATTGAGTAACTACAAAAAAGGCTATTGGTACATCTCCCTTTCAACTTGTTTATGGTACAGATGTTGTGTTTCCTATTCAGTTATGTTTTCCAGTAATAAAGTTTATGCAGGACATTGAAGAGCAAAATGAAATTCATAAAAAGGTTTTTCAGATAGTTAAATTATAACAAGAAAGAGAAGCATTAGTGAAAAAAATAGAGGCATATAAGAAGAAGGTAAAATAAAGTTTTGATAGGAAAATTAAAGAAGGTACCTTTATGATGGGTGATATGGTACTTAGATGGGATGCACGCAGAGATGAAAAAGGTAGGCATGGGAAATTTGATAATTTGTGGTTAGGACTTCTCAAAATTGCAAAAAAAATGGGAAACACTACTTTTGTGTTGTAACTTGGAGGGTGAAGAAATTGCAGGCCCAATCAATGTTTGTTTTCTGAAACATTTTTACACATATTGAGGTCATGGGTGACCAAATTTCTTTGTATATGCCATTAAGTTTTCAGATTATGTAGAGTAAGACTCCAACCCAATGGTTTGTACAGGTATGTGTGTTCAGTTTGATTTTAATAGGGTATAATTCTAGCATATTTTGATGTCAAACAAAGGCACTTGGTTAACACATTCTTGAAGTCTCACAAGGAGAGCTTCATCCCCAACCAAAGGCGGGTGTTAGTACTGAAGCAGCTTAGTCTTATCATACGTTTTTTTATTTGCTTTTCTCATTAGTTCACATTTTCCTAGAATTTAACCATAATGCTCAGGTTTTAGTTCATAGTTTGTTTAGTAATCTTATTATTTCTCTTATGCATTTTCATGATTAATGAAATAAATGTGCCTCATATTTATTTAATTCTGTCCCAAGTCTTCAAAAATATGATTTTACAGGTTAAACTAACGTATTTTTGGAGGTTTGCTCATCATTGTTAGTACATACAAATTGACACATTCCGACATCGTAATACATGAAGGCTATACAAACTAGCATTGCCAGAATGTCAAATGATAAAAACAAGCGGTGCAATGCTTGTCCTGGAGCATGCTATGTTTTAATATGGAAAGTTTCCATTCATAATTTATGTTAAGGATTATTCTCCAACTGTCAAACCCATAATTGAGTTCAATTCGATGAATCTAATATACTTATGTGTTATCATTCAATGTTACCCTATTTTTCTGATTTTGCTGTCCATTTCAACTCGAGACACCTGTTCTTTGCTAAGTTCGTGTTTATTCCATATAATTGTAATCTAGCAGGTGCCTAGTAGCTGTCAATATGAAGAAAAAGAACGGTAAACTCTATAGATTTGAGCCGATAAATACACAATGGGTAGAGGAGTTTCCTAAATGTGCTAAGTTGTTGATGGACACAAGATGGTATTCTTTCTTCGAAATAATTAGAGGCTACAACATTGAAGTGACCAAGTCTTTTTCCAAGAATTATACAAGTTCATCCGTCAATTTCTAGTCTCTCAGCTTTGAATTGAATGAGGGTTTAATTGCGTAGGCAACAAGACTGCTTGTTGAAGGTGAGCGTTGGTTCAAGAAGCATCTCTTTGAAACCGATTTGAGTCTATATTTATTGCATGGCTATGAAACTTTGGATTGGAGAAAAGGCATGCACCTCAGTAATGTAAAGCAGGAATGAAGAGACATGCTCAACATCATACAACACTATGTCACCTGCAAGTGCAGGTTTGCCACTATTTTTAGGTATCATCTGAGATTTCTTTTGCATGTAAATGGGAAATATAAGTTACATTTACCCTACTATATGTTCAAAAGTCTTGAGAAGATGGATTCTAGGGTAAAGAACCATCCTAATCATGAATTCACTCCATTTTTCATCACATGGTAGTTCAATTGTTAGTATTAACTGAACTCATGGAACAAAATCTCTCCTAGCAGCATTTTCTATTCTGGTTAGGCTTTGAACCAGAAAAGCTTGAAGCCCAAAATAATCTTAATGTTCAAATCAATAATGAAGAGGCATAAACTTATGTCAATCAATGAAAAATCCCTCATATCATACGTAAAATTCAAAGTGGTCAGAGTACTACAAGAGGACAAAAGAGAAAGGTAGAACAAGAAACAAAACAAACAAATTAAAAGGAGTCCAAGTCAAAGGATGAATCTATTCCAGAACCGATTCAAGAATATTTTAAAAAAAGAGTGTTTCTTGAGTCACAAAATGAAGATATATCTGCCCCAGATACCCCCAAGGATGCAGTATAAAAAGGCATGATTGAAGATCTTTCTTCCAATACAAAAGTTTTAATTACTTCTGCTTCAGAACCTCAAGTAACTGACTGAAGACAAATGACTAGAACTAAAAATAAATTAATAATGAACATGAAAGTTGTTTTAGATTCTAAATTTAAGAAGAATACACTAACCACTATTGAAGATTCTTCAAGTGAAGAAGATCCTCAAATAAACAATGTGGAACATACAGTGGCACAAAATCTAGAGAATATTGAGGAAGGTCTTAGGAGATTTCCAAAAATACTTAAAGAATATCATAAAGATAAGGGTAAGCATAAGTTTTTGGAATTTGAAGTTGGCATGAGTTCAAAGTCTCCAAATATAGAAGCGCTGGCAGAAAGTGTTAATATACAGGAAATGGAGAATTTAGTTGAAGCTCATGAAACTTTGATTATTGAAGAGTAGGATGAGCTTGCTCCAGGCCTAAATGTACAAATCCATGCACACCAAGTGCCAATGGAGACATTATCAGAACTTAAAGTCCTTAAAAAATAATTACAACATTATAAGGCTCAGAATGGATACCTTAATTATTCTAATGATTAGTTAATGCAAGCAAATAGATGGTTAAGAGAAGATTTATAAGAAACTAATGCCAATTACCAAGAATTAATAATAACTGCAAAAGAGGTTTTGAGAAGGAAGAAACTTAACCAGCAACAAAACCAAGAACTCATCAAGCAAAATAAAGAACTTCAAGACAAACTCCAAATGGTGGATGTAGAATACATTCGATTGCAAAAGAGGTCCCAGACATTAGATGGAATTACTATATTAGTGGATGCAGTAGGGCACATTTGATAGTTCATGTTTCAACAAACTCCAAATCCAGTTGTACTGGTCAAACAAAGGATTGAGATAGAGGCTTATAGGATGACTCATCATTATCATATGCTAGTTTATTAGTGATAAATAGGTGTAGGTGGTAGGTTTTTCACTTTATGAGTCAAACTAGTTAGCATGTAGATATTCAATATCATATTTCTTTTATATTTTGAGTACATTCGATGCTTAAAGTATGGATCTTGAACTACTTCTTAAAACTTTCATATGATTATAAATGTAAGAACTAAAGTAAAGAAGAGGACGAGAATTCCTTTTTGGGATTAGGTCAAGAGACATCATAATCATTTGCAATCAAGCATGTTTTGATTCTCTGTAAGTAATTTTGAATATTGTATTTGGAATGATATTATACATGATATGAGACATGTTTATTCATTATTATTGTAAATGCTTATGATCAGTTTGATTACCCTATTTATGATTTAATTCTCTGATAAAGTTTTTATCTTTGAATACTCATGATTAGGCTTGCACTTTACTATATTTCTTGTCTCGAAAATGTTTCTGTCCATGAATATTATTAAATATTAGGTTTTAAATATGGATTGTCTTTATTGATGTTATGTTCATGCAACCTTCTGTGTTACTTACCTATTATATCATTATTAGTTTTTTACTGTTTACCTTGACGTTTATAATCCTGATCCTTATATTTACTAAGAAGCTTACAAAATACAATCAATTCTTAGTCTTAGATTCAATTTATTTGAGATGTCTAGGCTTTGCACTTCCGTAGTCTAGGTGCAAACTCCAATGCAAACATGGCCCTAAATGAAACACCATGAATGACTATGATTACTCTATGATCCAACCCCATCGATGGCTATGGTATCATCACAAAACCTTGATTTTGAATGCACTAGGATCATTTAGACAATATTGATTGGGATATTGACCTTAAAGAGGGGATATAATTAAGATCCATTACAATGTTTAAGGCACCTAGGGCCATGCATTATACCTCAAAACGTTTCATGTGACCCCCCAATGGTATAGTTGGCCGATGAGTGGGAATGTTGGTGCCTTTATGAGGTTTTGAGCATTAAATATGGACATTTGTGCCTGAACATGGTTAAGAGAAGATAACTGAGAACCATAACCCCTAAAGAAAGCTTCTAGGCAACTAGGTCCAAACATGGCATGAAAAAGGACCACACATTCGAACAAGTATATGGTTGAGGAGAAATTGATGTTGTTTTAACAAAAAGTAAAATTTCAACAATTGGTTGGTTGCAATTTTAACTATCAAGAATTACAATTTAAACTATTCAAGCATTATTAAAATTGTAATTTCAACTCGAGGAAAATGTAATTTGGGTATTTTGATAATTACAATTTTTAGAAATCCAACAAGTATAATTGAGGAGAATTCACATTATGTAAAAGAAAACTGCAATTTCAACATACTACAATTTGAATGATCATGAATTGCAATGAACCAACAATTATAATTGAGGAGAATTCACATTATGTAAAAGAAAACTGCAATTTCAACATACTACAATTTGAATGATCATGAATTGCAATGAACCAACAATTGAAAAAATTACAGATATTGTAATTTTTTATGAGAAATTGTAATGTGACCACCCAAAAATTGCAATTTCAACCATTTTCATAATTACATATTGCAATTTGAATATTATAAATTCAACAATAATAAAAAAATCCACAATTTTAAGAGAATGCAATTTCAACAATTCAAAAATTATAAAAATTGTAAAATTTTATCAAAAAATTCAATTTTAGGAATGTCAACATCGAAGAATTAATTGATTGCAATTTTGATAATTACGTTTGCAATTTCATGAATTTTTTCATTTAATTTTGAAATTGCAATTTTGGTATTTGGGTAATTACAAACTTAAGAAATTTAACAACTACAAATTTACAATTCATATTTTTTTAATGAAAAATGATATTTTAACAATCAAGAAACCCAATTTCAATAACCAAGGAATTATTGCAACTTTTAAAAGAAAAATTGTAATAATAGCATCTAGAAATTGCAATTTGAACAATTAATTGATTATAGTTTAGATATTTGTATATTGCAATTCTAGAAATTTTGTATTCATGTTCTAAAATTCCAAGGGAATGCAATTATGAGAGTTCACAAATTCAACAATAAAATTATTAAGGAGAAATTGCCATTTCTACAACTACAAGTTTGAAATTTCAACTCATATGATTGAGGAGAAAGCTGCAATTTTTAACAATAAAATACAATTTAAACAATTAAGTGAAAGAAATTTTAGTGATCAAGATTTGTAGTTTCAAAGAGGGGAGAATTATGAAAGTGCAATTTTACAATAAATAAATTGCAATTTTAACAATTAATTGATTGCAATTCCTATATTTGCAAAATTACAATTTTAGAATCCAAAATTTGTAATTCCAACAATTAATCACAATTTTAATAGTTCCAAAGTCAACAATAAAAATTACAAATTCACAATTTCAACTAGTATATTAAAGATTAAATTCACATCTTTAATGAAAAAATTCAAGAACAAGGGTTCTAACAATTGCACTTTTAGCATCTAGATTTTACAATTTTACAAATTAATGAGAAAATGGAACTATAGCTTAAATAAATTGCAATTTCCACAATTTCATCAATCAATTGATTACCATTCCAATAATTGCATATTTTCAATTTACGGAACTTTTAATTCAAATTATAGCTACAAATTCACAATTTCAATAATTGTAATTGAAGCCATAAGGAATTGCAATTTCAACATCTATCCATTCAAAATTTGATGCATATTTTTTAATTTGTGCACTTGGTTGTATCACGATTATCTAAGACTCTAAAACTCTATGAAAAAACATTTACATTAAAATCACTAAACATAACAACATATAAATAAATCAAAATACGCTGTTGCAACTTTAACTATTATCATCTACATATTTATAGATTAAACATCCTTATACAAAATCATCCACCTAAGCCATAATTTATAATGATCCTAGATTTATAATCTATATCAGTAACAATGTACTCAACCCATTAAAAAAGCACAACATAATAATTTCATAAAAGCATTAATACATCTATATAAATTGAAATTGAGTTGCAATATCATGTTTCACTTTCAAATTATCATTTTCTTGAAGAGAAAAAAAAAGACAACTTAGTATTCAAGGCGAATCAAATTTACAATTAGATTTACACTTAACAAAAAACAAATCCTACTTATAATAATGCAAACATAATGCATAAACTAAACTCTCTTTAATCGTTCCATAACATAGGGTACAAAATACTAATATTGTGTGTACAAGATCTAAATAACCAACACTATAGAAAAAGAAACCGAAAAGAGACAGGCCAAACTGACTTAGTGAAAATCCATAGTTCCAGAGCTAATCAGAGTGAACAAGAGCTAAATAACCAACACTTATCATGTGAACACACAAAAGGCACTTGATTAATTGTTGAAATTGCAAGTACTAGATGGCCAAATTACAAATTTTCATAAAAAATTGCAACTTCTATAATTTTTGGATTTTTGGAATTGTAGCAAATTGATTGTTGAAATTACGCTTTTCTTTTAAAAGTTGTGAATCTCTTCTCAATCATTTATTTGTTGAAATTCCCAAAATTGTAATTATCAAAATGCAAAAAAAACATTTTTCTAGAGTTGAATTTGTAATTTCTTAAAAAGAAAACAAATTTAACAATTTTTTCAATTGTTGAAATTGCAATTCTTGATGGCTGAAATTGCAATCAACCAACTATTGAAATTTCATCTTTTGTTAAAAGAATGTGAATTTCTTCTTAATCATCTACTTTTTAAAAATGTGAATTTGTAGTTGCCAAAACTACAAATTTATTGTTGCATTTATGAATAATAGTTTTCAAAATTGTAATTTCCTTAACTTGAAATTGTAATTTGAATTAAAAAAAGTTCCATTTTTTATAATTCTCCAATTGTCGAAATTGTAACTATTGATTTCATTAGATTGCAATATGCAATATCATGAATTTCAATCAATTAATTGTTGAAATTGTAGTCCCTCAATGCTAAATCTTTCAAAAGTTGAAATTGCAATTTTTTGTTGATAAAATTGCAATTTTCATTAAAAAAATATGAATTTATGTGAATTTGCAGTCATTAGATTGCAATATACAATATCATGAATTGCAATCAATTAATTGTTGAAATTGTTGTCCATGGATGCTAAATCTTTCAAAAGTTGAAATTGCAATTTTTTGTTGATAAAATTGCAATTTTCATTAAAAAAATATGAATTTATGTGAGTTTGGAGTCACTAAAATTGCAATTGCTATTCAATATTTTTTATTGTTGACTTTGGAATTGTCAAAATTGCAATATGCAAATATTGGAATTGAAATCATTTAACAATTAATTGTTGAAATTGCTATACTTGAATCCTAAAATTGCAATTTTTATAACTCTCCAATTGTTGAAACTACAATGCTTAGTCATTGAATTTGCAATCAATTGAAATTTCAACTAGTTATATGACTGAGGAGAAAGTTGTAATTTTTTAACAAAAAGTGCAATTTCAACAATTAAGTGGAAGAAATCCGTTGATCAAGATTTGCAGTTTTAACAAGTGGAGAATTATGAAAGTGCAATTTTATCATTCATAAATTGCAATTTCAACAATTAATTGATTCCAATTTTGATATGTGTATATTCAATTACAAAGTCAATAATTAAAAGATTGTGAAGAAAATGCAATCTTAGTGACTACAAATTCACAACTTCAAAAGTATATGAGTGAGAAGACATCTACATTTTTTTAATGAAACTAACAATTTCAACAATTGATTGATTGCAAATTCAATGACTGAGAATTGCAATTTCAACAATTTGGAGAGACAAAAAATCACAATTTAATTGTTAATTGATTGTGATTTGGACATGAGCATATTGTAGTTGAAATTGCAATTTTGGCAATTTCAAAGTCAACAATAAAAAATATTGAGTAACAATTGCACTTTTAGCAACTACACTATGCAACTACACTTTTGGAATTGAAATCATTTAACAATTAATTGTTGAAATTGCTATACTTGAATCCTAAAATTGCAATTTTTATAACTCTCCAATTGTTGAAACTAATATGCTTAGTCATTGAATTTGCAATCAATTGAAATTTCAACTAGTTATATCACTGAGGAGAAAGTTGTAATTTTTTAACAAAAAGTGCAATTTCAACAATTAAGTGGAAGAAATCCGTTGATCAAGATTTGCAGTTTTAACAAGTGGAGAATTATGAAAGTGCAATTTTATCATTCATAAATTGCAATTTCAACAATTAATTTATTCCAATTTTGATATGTGTATATTCATTACAAAGTCAATAATTAAAAGATTGCGAAGAAAATGCAATCTTAGTGACTACAAATTCACAACTTCAAAAGTATATGAGTGAGAAGACATCTACATTTTTTTAATGAAACTAACAATTTCAACAAGTGATTGATTGCAAATTCAATGACTGAGAATTGCAATTTCAACAATTTGGAGAGACAAAAAATCACAATTTAATTGTTAATTGATTGTGATTTGGACATGAGCATATTGTAGTTGAAATTGCAATTTTGGCAATTTCAAAGTCAACAATAAAAAATATTGAGTAACAATTGCACTTTTAGCAACTACACAATCACAATTTCAACAAGTATACTAAAGAATGCACATTTTTTATTATTATAAAAATTACAATTTCATCAACCAAAAATTACAATTTCAACAACTGAATTATAAAAAGCTATTATCCGTACCTAAATGAACTTTGAGACAATTTGTCTTGATGATGAGCACGACTTTGTGGCTCGAAAGGTCAAGATGAAATTTCAGCTAACGTAGTCTCCCTCTTTCTTCATCATCGACTGCGTATAGTCCAATGTCGTGAATCAAGAGTTGCAATTTCAACCATTAGATAATAATAAAAATTGGAACCAATATGAGGTTTGGTTTACTGCAAATGTAATCTAGTGTAATTTTTTTTTGGACTTAATGGCTTTGTCAATATTTCATAGATTTGGCACAAAGCTGGTCTCAACGCCCAAGGTAAAAATTATAGCCATGCATCATTTATCATTATCTCATCTAATAGTTGAAAGGGAACATAAACAACTCTACATAAATGTACAAATTTTCAGACGTGGGATTTGTTATGAAGAATGCCCACTGTGTAAATATTGACGTAGCAGCCTCTCCACAATTGTTATCCTGATTGTAAAGGGACCCAAAAGAATGGTAACAATATAATAAAAGTTTGGAACTGACCATGATTGCAGCGCTCTTTTTGAAAGATTGTAATAACCTCTTGGCTGCCCAAAATGCCTGTAGGTGACGTTTAACATTGACAAGGATGGAACTCAACATTGAATTTGTCCCCAAATAAGTCAAGACGTCAACCCCACAATTTCAATATGACCTAAAATAGTAAACTCATGCTACCATAGAATGTGATCTCCTTGTATTTGTCGATATGCCCTTGCTTACCACTGTGAAATGCGGTGCAAGAAGTTAGAAACACAATAATTCCAAATGTTATTGGATCTTGGTTCTAATTTATCGACTCCTTACTTGACCTTGGTCAAATATTGGCTCATGTGAAATAGATAGACACTATTTATTTTCTCAAGAACTACAATTAGGGTCTTCTCTCATTCGAATGACAATAAAAAAAACCAACGATATTCAAATTCAATCAAAATTGTAATGTAAGTATTGTATTTAGTTGAGTTTTGACCATGTTACGAGTAATTGTACCCCAGGTAGAGAAGGCTAAATTTTTCGACTAGGAGGGGTTTTATTGCCCAATGGTGGTTATGGTTAGGCACTTTGGTCCTCCCTTAGGGTACTATGAATCGAATAATTATTCACTCACACAATGAATTCACCAAAAGACTTGGTAAATCAGATAAGCCATAAGGCAAGTATATATTAATGATAAGATACGAGATGATATGTTACTAATGATAGCCCCGCCTTAAAGATGGCTTGGGAATTTAATGTTGATGAGACGTCTCATTTCATAACCTAACTTAGTTAACCTAATTATTAATTATTTAATTATTATCTTATTTTATGTTCGTTAGATTGCCACTCTCTTAGAAAGGATTTTGTTCTCAAAGCCTTATAATGTTGTCGTGTCATTCTTTGTGATGTTGTGGCTGGTGAAACATGTCGATACAAACAACTAAGTATAGAGCATAACTTTCGATATGTGGATGGGTCAATCCATCCTAAATTGATTTGTTGTTGACTATTGGGATTCCCTACTGATCTGTCGTCAGGAGCTTTGATCATATTAGTATCATTACCTTTCGACATTTCCCACTTTTTAGAATTTCGGTTTTTATGGTTGGGGTGTCGATAGGGAATTTTCACAATGTCATTTTCTTTTATGAGTGTCATCTTTTGAGCATTGATGTGAGTTGGAAGTTGCATTTTCGTTCCATGAGGTTTTAAGGTTTCATTCTGTATCTTTTCCAACTGCACATAATCATTTTGAAACTTCTTAATCACTTCTACTTGCGTTTTTTTGTCATCTTCAGACTTCTTAAGTTGTTCCTTAAGATCTTTGTTATGACTTCTGATGCAACTATTTTCTTCATGCTTGTCTAGAAGTTTCCCTTCAATGTCTTCCGTAGATTGTTCCGTCTTCCGACTATTTTTCAACTTCTTAATTTTCGTGACTAGTGTTTTGTTATGATTCCTTAATCTGAAAATTTCTTCGGAATTGTTAGATAGTGTTTTATTACTTTTTGCGGTCTCCGACTTATGAGTCTTTTTAGAGTCGTCTTTTTGTTGTTGAAGAACTTTTGTCTGTTGTCGATATTGGTCGATCACTTATTCTTGATTTTCTAATTTATGTCGTATCTGTGTTAGTTCTTTATCCTTATCGTTAACGATTTTGTTCAACCGTGTTATTTCTGCTTCGTAATCGTTTATTTCTTTCTTTATATCTTGATTTTTCAATCTCTGATTAAAATTGTTTTCGTCTTTTAATCCTTCAATTTGTGCACATAATTTTTCTATATGATTTTTCTGGTCAGAAATAATTTTTTCCTTGTACTTTTCTTCCATCTTATGTACTTCAATTATTGCTTCCAATGTTGAATTCATGTCGCGTAAATCTTCGTTGTCTCTTCGATAATGCTTTAACTTGGCTTCTAATTTCTCTATTTGTAGTTGCAAACCAGTTTCCATGGTCTTTGATTTCTTCGACACTAGATGGTCATCTTGACTCTAGATGGTCTTCGATTTTCTTGATTTTGTTCTCTTTGTATTAAGTTAAATAACCTTTTTTTCTTTTCTTTTCTTTTTTTTTCCAAAAAATAATAATTATTTTAAATAATAATAATAACAATAATAATAAATAATAATAATAATAATAATTTTACTTTGATTTTACTTTTATTTATTTTTTTATACCCTTATAACTCTTTTATATGATTACTTAGTATCCGCTAGTCTTTTTAAAACTTTAATAATATTTGTAATGTATATTTTCCTTTTTTTTTTAAATCTCTTTAAAAAAAATTAGTTCACTAGAATATCTCTCGAACTAAAATAAGGTTTATTTGACTCCTTTAGAATATCTCTTGATTAAAGTAAGGTTTTGACTCCTTTCGTTTAGGAATAAAATCGTTAGTTTTGGGAATTTAAATATTTTAAACTAAGCGTCCGACTTATGAAGTATGGCGGCTCTTATTTGAATAGAACCACGATTTGGACAAAACCGCACTGAATTGGACGGTGGTTATCGATATCTTACCAAGATTGAACAACGTTCGATCTGCTTTTAACCTTGATTGCTTCCTTGGCCCTTGTGGCTCGCTCTGGTGCTTGACGACTTCAGATATCACAGTGTCTTAGAAACTTGTAGCATCTACAACCTTCAATGGACAATACTAATGGTCGCGCTCCCTCTTGCCGACAATGAACCTCAAATCGTCGGATCTTACAATCGCTTCAGATCTTTATTAATTGAAAACGTGTTGTTGTTGATCTTCTATTTATCTTGCTACATTACAATTCTGGCAACAAATTTGGTAGTAATGTTCGGCTCTATAACGGACTCCTTATCTATCTCATGTGCCAAACACCGATTTATTTGGGTTGTCGTGTTCACAGAACCTTCTTTTTATATATATATATATATATATATTATTTTTTTTAATATCACAATTTGGCTTTTCTTTTTTATTATCGGCAGCAGGGTAACTTTTTTATTTTTATTTTTATTTTTTATTTTAATTCTTACAAAACAGTTCAAATTCTTGTTTGTCAATTCTTTTTTGCAATTATTTTTCTTGGTTTCTTCAAACTTACAGCATGATGATTTCTTCAAAGGAATTCTGAAAATGGTTAAAAGTCGGTAGACGGTTAAAGACCTAGTGTAATAAGAGATTCTCTCTCAATTGATGAGTGTGGCCAAAGGCCTATTTCATACAAGGTCTGAATTTTTTTTGCCAAAGACAAGCTCAGAGTTGGCTCTAATACCAAATGAGTCGAATAATTATTCGCTCACACAACGAATTCACCAAAAGACTTGGTAAATCAGATAACCCATAAGGCAAGTATATATTAATGATAAGATAAGAGATGATATGTTATAAATGGTATCCATGCCTTAAATATGGCTTGGGCATTTAATGTTTAGGAGACGCCTCATTTCATAACTTAACTTAGTTAACCTAATTATTAATTATTTAATTATTATCTTATTTTATGTTCGTTACATTTTGCTTAATGGCACTGCTCAATACCCTTCATAGGGGTTTTTAACCTTAGGGTTGGTGTTTGGGCCCCCTAGGGGTTGACCATTGGGTCACATGGCTTCATATCCTGTTTACGTGCTCTAGTGGCCTTTTCCTCATGTACGAGACAACCATATTCATTCACAGCCACTTTGGACACCCTCCTGGCCCTTTAAGTTAGTGGGCCCTTGCTCTCCCTGACCTTATTTCCTCAGAGGAAATGCACCTTCTATGCCAGGCCTTTTCATGCTTTGAGAAGGGCGTTGAGGGATTTTATAACATTCTAGGGGTTAGATGGGGTATAACGCCCTCCCTCCATCTCAATCTAGCCTTTCGTTCGGAGTGATTCACTTATTTGAGCATGTTTTGACACTTGGGGGTACAAATACCCCTGGTAGCTTACCTTGAGCATACTTTAGGCCATTCTTTATTATTATTATTTTTAATTTTAAGTTGACATTTTAGAATTTTAAGTTGACTTATTTTAAGGCATGTAGGCCTGAATTTTTTTGTAAAAAGTGAGTGAGATCATATAAATAGATCTCATCACTTTCATTTTAAGACATAACTTATGGGATAAAACACTATGTTACTTTTCTACCCTTGTAGGGCTCTTTGGATGTGATGCACTCCTCTTGAAGAATGAATTTTTCTGGGTTTGACGATCCATAGGGAAATTTTGAAGTCTAAACGGGCCTCATAAGAGATAGAATAAAATGTTGTAAGTTTGTCATTTTGTGGGGAAGGTATATTTACAACTCACATTTTGCATTACAATTTATGTAACTATGATTAAGTTAAAGTGAAAATATATGCACAAATAAAACTAATAAAAAATAATATTTTATATGACTAGAAACATAAATACTTTTGAATGCATAAATGTACTAAAATAAAGTACTCATAAAATAAAATAAAATAAAACATTTTAGTTTAGAATTGCAACCTAAATTAAACTTTTGTAAATAAATTCTAAATTATACTTATTTAAAATAATTTACATTAATAATTATTTATTTTATATATTTAATATAAAATTTTAATATTTATTCTTTAATTTAATATAACATTACATATTATAATAATATAAAATATAATATATATTATAAATATTGTTATATAAAACAAGTGGAATAAGCAACGCAGTTGCTTAGTACCTGCCACTTATGTAAGAAACAATGTAAAGTAAATTAGCATCGGACATCATTCATGGTCATTTGAGATCCAACTTATTCTAAAATTAGGGAGAGAGATTGAGAGAATATCTCAACAATTTTCAACAAATCCCAAACCAAATCTTGAAGTGATAAATGAACAACAAGATATACCGTTGTTCATAGGTTAGTTATTTTTAAATAAAATAAGTAATGTCCACCCATGATTGCTAAAATGAAGCATATGTAATCCTCTTTCTTGTGTAATGGATCATCTCATTTCCCACTATGAATTCCAAATGAGCACTTCCAACTGTCATATGGAATTGAAACCTTCTTTGTGGTATGTATCCTTATTTCTATAGAAAAAGGTATATTTTGCAACACTTATTGGCAAATCTCTTACAACTACATTCCGATTCATTTCATAAGATAAAAAACATGGTCGGTTCTTCCAGTTGCCTTTTCTTAGTGGCCTCATAAATTTGGTTGGGGATGATATTTGTAGTGAATATTTCCGTGAAAAATTCTTAGATGAAACTAATTTTTTGGATCAACATAATGAAAAAATACTTTTTAAATTTATGTTTATAAATATGTAATTAAGTTTTAGCTTTTCTTATGAATGGAATTTGAAATGAAATCATTTTTTTAATTGAATTTGATGCATATTTATTTAGTCATCTACATGAATTTCAATGGCTTTAAAAATTAAGGAATTGCCAATTTATATGAAAATTTTGGATTTAGATAGTATCCATACTTTTTGGATTTAGATAGCATCCCTACTTTTTGGAATATGTAATTCTTAGAAAGGGATTTACTCATTCTAACAATTCTAAACAACTAAACAACTAGGTTATGGAGAAAACTATTGTTTTCTTTACCATGGAACATGGATGCCCATAAAATTAAAAAAATTCTTTTTAGTTACTAAAATCTTAAAAAGTAATGA
Source organism: Pseudotsuga menziesii (assembly GCA_001517045.1). Lineage (NCBI taxonomy): Eukaryota > Viridiplantae > Streptophyta > Pinopsida > Pinales > Pinaceae > Pseudotsuga > Pseudotsuga menziesii. Next base: position 3,221 of record LPNX010284257.1, on the reverse strand, counting down.
AAAAGATCACATCATAAAAACCCAAAAATATAATTAAAAAACACTTATAAAATAGATGAAAACACAATAAAAAACAAATAACAACAATAAAATTGAAAGTAAACATACACCCATTTTTGCTAGAATTCCATAAAACCCCTACATATTAAGAAGACCCTACCTTATTAAAAAAAATAGGGCCCACTAAGTTCGAAACTCATGGATAAATAACAATGACAACATTACAAAAGACCGAAATTATAAAAAAAACATGAAAACCAATAAGCACCAAACCTCTGCTCTACTATGTGGAGTAATGACAAACCTGTACTCTACTATGTGAAGTAGAGACAAAGTGGATGAAATCCGATGTCCATTTGATACCTAAACCTTCTAATCTCCATTGGTTAAACTATATTCTCTTGGATCATCTAAGTATAAAGTCTTAAATTTTCATTATATATATATGTGATAACAATCGATTTTGTTGTCAAAATAAAGGTAAAGCTGCTCTACATATTAAAATAAAACAATTACTTAAGTGTTGTTGGTGCAATTCAGTAACACCGTTCCCCAATAATTCGAAAAATATCAACTTGCCACCATTTCTTAAAAATAGAAGTTTGCTTCATGTCTGTGTAGAATTTCAGACTAATCAACAAATTCTGAGATACCATTGTACCTATAATTACATCACATTAACATTGCTTTATATGTGTTATTGAACTGGCAATCGCTACTTCACAACAATATTACTAATATGGATATGGCCATTGGCCATTACAACAACTTGCCACGAAAGTTACTAGTATGGATATGACGCCGCTGCACAACTAACTTGTAATTTGTCATGAAGGCGTCGAATTTCAGGGATCTGCACGGGATAATCAAAGATGCAGTCAGACCACCCGTTGTCACGAGGGGGTGCAATGTCTTTGTTGACGATCCACGCTGCGCTGTTGCATTTGAAGCCACTGCTGAGACAAACCTGC
>LPNX010284213.1:0-13527 GCA_001517045.1 Pseudotsuga menziesii | reverse complement strand
GTTTCAAGAAATATACCCATGTCTTTCTTGAGTAGTCATCAATAAAGGTTAGAAAATACTTGCAGTCACCAATGGATGATGTCTGCATTGGACCACAAATGTCATAGTGCACAATTTCAAGTGGTGTACGTGCTCTATAGGACATTTCGACTGGAAATGTCTCTCTGTGCTGCTTGCCAAAAATGCAGCCTTCACAAACCCTCTCTGGTCTGTCGATCAATGGTAATCCCTTCACCATATTCTTTGTGTGTAGTAGCTTCAGCCCACCAAAATTCAGATGTCCAAATCTGAAATGCCACAACCAGGATTCATCCTGAACTTCTGTCTAAAATGCAGCTTGCAAATTAGCACTGCAATTTTCTCTCTTGTCGAGGATCTCGAATGTTTCTTCATTTTCTGCCTTGAATGCAGATCCTGTCTTTGTCTTCCCTTTTATGTTGGGAACTATCCTCAATGGAAACAAGCGGTTGCTTGTCATTTGCACTTTTGCTATCAGTTGGTCACTTGGATGCTTGTCTTTGATCACACAGTGTTCATCTTCCATGTAGACTCTGTAGCCTTTTTGTAAAAACTGTCCAATGCTTAAAAAATTATGTTTCAGACCATCAACATGATAGATATCAGGGATATACTTACTCTCCCCCTGTTTGGTTAGAATGTCAACAGTGCCTTTTCCTAAGACAGTGACTTGGACATTGTTTCCAAGTGTAACATCAGTTTTAATTGAAGTGTCTAGACTGGAAAACAGATCTAAATTACCAGTCATATGGTTGCTGCATCCTAAGTCTAAGTACCATATGTCATGTGGATTTTCTTGAACAGCATTGCATTCAAGTGGAGATGTCGATGCCATTAACATTGCACCTGTCGAAGTGCTGGTGCTGGTTGACTGACTTGGGCTTTGTCTTCCTTGGTCATATTGTTTCTTCCTGCATTCACATGCATAATGACCAAACTTCTTACAGTAATGACATTGAATTTTTGATTTATCAAAACTCTGGCCACTTGGCTGACTTGGGTTCTGGTTATCTCCTCTGCCACTGACATTTGCAGGACTTCTGCCTCGTCCTCCTCTTGAAGAACTTCTTCTTCTTCCTCTGAAGTTGTTTCTCCCCCTGCCTCTACCACGGATTATGAATGACTGTGCTGCAAATGCACCTTCCAATGATGTCTGTGATCTGCTGATTCTGTGTTCATGATTGATGAGTGAAGCTTGCAGCTCATCAATGCTGAATGTTGACATGTCTGTGTGTTCCTCTAAGGTCACAACCAAATTTTCAAATCTTGGGGGAAGACTTCTGAGAATTTTTTCAACAACCCTTTGGTCTGATACGGGTTCTCCATGAGATTTCAGTTGGTTTATCAACCCAACAACTCTGGTGTAGAATGTGTCTACATTCTCTGAATCTTTCATGCACAGAGATTCAAATTATTTTCTTAGAATCTGCAGCTTGGATGTCTTTACCTTGGTCAAACCTTGATAGGCAGTCTCCAATGCATCCCATGCTTCCTTGGCATTAGTCTTTGCTGCTATTCTTGGGAGTATGCTCTCATGCATAGCTTGATGTATGAAAACCAGAGCTTTTCCATCTTTCTTCCTCTGTTCTCTCAAGACATCTTTCTCAGCCTGTGTGAGATTGTTATATGCAGCCATGTCTGCTGGTTCTGCATAACCATGCTGAACTATCTCCCAGACATCTTGACCCCTGAATAAAGCCTTCATTGTTAAAGACCAATATTCATAATTCTTTCCTGTAAAACTTGGAGGTTGTAATGAACCGGAAGTGGAAGCCATTTTTAATTTTTAATTAACTTTCCGTAGAAAATTAATTTCCACCTTTTAAGACAAGATTTCTTTCCTAAAATCTTGGGCTGTTATAAACCTTGGTCTGATATAACCTTGCTCTGATATAACCTCGCTCTTATACCAGATAGCCAAAACCGAGCCGACTAAACTTGGGTTTAGCGCTCAGTCAATATTTAAAAGAAAATAATTTCACTTTTTAACCTTTTTTTTTTTTAACTTGGACCTGTTTTTACTGCGACCGCCTTTTTACCGCGATCAAGTTTGTCTGCGGTGCGATCAAGTTGATGCAGTGTGATCAACTTATCTACGGTGCGATCAAGTTGATGCTTGATGCCATCAACTTATCTGCGCATTGATGTGATCAACTTATCTACGATTAAGTTGATGCGATCAAATTTGGTGCGATCAACTTATCTGCGATCAAGTTGATGCGACGGTCAAGTTGATACGATCAACTTATCTGCGATCAAGTTGATGCGATCAACTTCTCTGCGATCAAGTTTGGTGCTTGATGCGACTAGATTGATAGAATATGATTCTTAGTCTAAGGACTTAAGACTTTTACAAATACTTTTCACCTGTGCGTAAGATGAAGTAAAATGACCACATTTACAAATCCAAATAACTTATGGAAAACATATGCCCACATATGTAGGAATATTTGAGTCGAACAAAGTGCGGTAAAACCTGGAACTTTCACGCGGTGAGATTTTATGGGTTCTTGTTCTTTTACTTATCAGTAACAGTAAAAGACATTTAGAGAAGTAAATCTGGAAATATGAGGCCAAATAATCATGAATTCAACCACAAACTATTTCATATATTAACTATGCGGAAATACAAAGTAATACAAACTTGTCTATTACAAACTCGTCCGTCTACAGAGCTTCAGCTCTTCGGCTAAATCACATGCACAGAAGCTTGAGCTTCAACTTCACTTTCTCACCCTGAGTTCCTCTGCTTGTATCTTTTCCTTTTTCTGTCTGTATATCTCTCTCTCTGTTCTGTAAACTAAATTACAAAATGCTTCTTCTATTTATAGGCAATATGAAAATTGCTTCAGCATAAACCGACTTACTTGCTGACTTACTTTGCATTAAACACTGCAATAACTACCTACCTAACAACTTAACTTCTGAAATAAATTCGACTGAGTTACGCTGCCTACATGTGGACTTTTTCTTCTTGTCAGACTGACAGACAAGATCGTGGCTTCTACAGACTCTGACAGAGTCGGCTGGAGATCAAATACAGATTTGCGAATTAATTACATTTTCCAACAAAAACGAGGACCTCAAAAACGGAAGTCCTCGTCACTATAAAACTCTTGAAAACCACAGCTGCAATACTAAGAATACTAAGAAACCACAGCTGCAACTGTTCCCTACCGGCACAGATGAGCCCAAGTGGCTGAGTCAGGACTCTTGCTTATGGGCTTATGTGGAGATATTTCAAGCCTAATACATAAGAACGTTGATACTGCTGGAAAAAGGAAAGATCTAGAGAATCGAGTGAGGGCAGGGCTTTGAACGATTTCGATGGTTTGTGCATGGAAGATCTTTTGGCTGCCGAATCTACCCTCATAAATGTGGTCAATTGGTTGTGGCCTCAGATGACCGTACCGTAGCAAGAGACATCTCCCTTTGGCTCTGTTATTCATTATCCTCTGCAAACTGCCTAGAATTGATTAGATAATTAGCAATAGATCTGCATGCCAATAGGTAAGGTAGGTTTAGCTCATTTCTGGTAGGTCCGAAGTGATGCAAGAAACATGCATAGAGAGCCAAAGGCTTGCTGTTTCAAAGCATTAATAATTTTTAAATGCAGGCCGTTTGATTGGGAATATAATCCAATATATGCTTAAAAATAAAAATAAAAATAAAAATCCCATCTCCTTCTCATCTCCTTTGTTTATTTATATCTATATGGATGGAAATGGGAAGATAGCCAGTGTCAAAAGTGCGAAATTAACCATACATTTGCAAAGAACATGCAAGAGGATAATAATACCCACCCTTTGCAGAAGCCTCCAGAAATCCTCCTCAAATTCAGAGACTAGAACGACACGAAAACTGCAACGTGGAAATGCGACCAAGCTAGCCAAATGCCGCCATACTACCCAGAATCTAATTCTGGTAGCCAAGCTATCCAGAATCCAATCCAATATATGCTTAAAAAAAATCCCATCTCCTTCTCATTTCCATTATTTATATATATGCATGGAAATGGGAAAATAGCGAGTGTTAAAAGTGCAAAATTAACCATACATTTGCAAAGAACATGCAAGAGGAGAATAATACCCATGGTTTCAGAAGCGTCCAGAAATCCTTCTCAATTTCAGATGATGAGGCGACCGAAAGACGCGACTAGAAGGAAACTTCAACAGAAGTAGCAAAGAAAACATACATAGCTATGCAAATAACTGGCGACTGAGCAATGCTCCACACTGGTCGCACAAATATTGAGAAATTCACCTACCCAGAAAAGCTTAAAGCTAAAAGCAAAACAATTAGAAAAGCAATATTGTAAGTCCCAATTTTTGAAAAGCTTAAAGAGAAAAGAAATATAAAAGCTTAAAAAAACAATAAAATGTATAAAGAAAACAATATAAAACTTTAAAAAGAAACAATAATATACAGCTTAAAAATGAAATAATATAAAGAAAAATGGAAAGAAATTTATAAGAATTTTGGTTAATTGTGCTTTCCATTATTAAATGGAATTAATGGGAAATTTCGAGAATCTTTAATTATTGAAATATAGATTATATATTTTGTTTTAATTTATTGAAATTTAGATTATACAATTTTTTTAAATACAAATTGTTAAATTTTTTTTTTGCAGGTGTAAGAAGAAACATTGTAGAATCTCTTTATAAAAATGGTGTCCATTGGCCAAAAAAAAAATATATAAAAGCAATTATTATGTTTACAAAAATCATGTTAATAAAAAAAAATATAAAAAATATATTTAATATTTTAAATAAAATTATAATGCATATACTTTTATTTTTTATCGATATAGAATTTGTAATATTGAGCATTGAAATCAAAACTTTCATTCTTTAACAATACAATTTGCAAAATTACTAAAATATTTTAAGATTAATCATGGTAACAAGGCTTAATGTAACATAAGGGTAGCCCATAGATTAAAATCTCCATTTCATATTACAATTAATTAAATCCTTTGAGATAAGATTATGGTGTTGTGATTCTAGAAAGTCTTAAAATGTAACATATTTAGGTCAATTATTAAGAAAATTATGTATTTTAATTAATTAATATTTAATGAGAAAAATGGTTTATATTAAAGTAAACATTGTATGATAATTTTTGTTTTTATTTTTTTTATTAATATTTAGAGAACATGATGAGAGCATCTCATAAATTCAATTTTCCTATTAACATTTTCAATGGTAGTAAACATCTATTTCTATGATATTAATTTGGGGCAATATAAAATAACTTCCTTTATAATCATGTTAATTGTATCTTAGCTTATGTGATTAAAATGAGAAGTTGTTTATCCACCTCACTCAAGTTCAAATATTGTTTGTGAAATGTTTGCCCTTTTTTGTGCCTTAATTGATGTTGACAATGTACCAATAATATCACTCGTGTAAGTTCTTAAGGCTGAGACAAGATCACTCTTGTCGGATGTTTGACAACCTTGTTGGACAAGCACTCGAAGATGCGATGGGGCATTGAAAATGTGTATTGTCAGATCTTTGGAAACCTCGTCGAGCATGGCCACAAGTCATCGGAAATGCAATGGGGCATTGTATAGTTAAAAAAAAAAAAATTCAGAGGTTGCGACAGGTAAATATTGTCAACGAGGGTGGGTTGTAAATGTATTTTGGTATTCTAGCAAAGAACAATAGTTATACCTTATATCAAAAGGCCAAGCCCTCCAACTTGGGTATTCATCAATTTTTCTTTCTTCTTAGATGTCATAGCAAATTTTTGTTCAGTCGTGAATTCTACATATTGCAAAAAGTGATTATATTGGGTTCCATTGAGTGGATTTTCAATTTTTTTGCAAGAGATTGTATTCATATACTTGCCTAGTAACACAAAGTAACTAGTTTCAAGAAAACTCCACATCTTAGGAAGAGTGGGATGTTACTTGTCAGCCTTTATACTAATGCATATCACCCAATATGACAGACAAAGCATTGTGACACTCATTAACCTCATCCTTAACCCTCCCCTTGTATGTTGCCCTGGTGCATCACTCAAAGGAAATCCAAATTTAATCATTTCAGCTAATAATACATATACAAGCATTCAATTCCAATGATGATTACTTCTAATGACCTGAAGATCATAATATAGTAGTTAAAACAACCACTTTTATTTTAAATAACACTTTAGTAAAAAGCAAGCTGTCAACCCATTGTCTTGAAACCCTCTTGCTCAGTAACTGTATGAGTTATATAAATTCATACCAACAAACTTGTGTCCATCTTTCTCAATATGTTAATTACAATATTATACCAAACAAAATCGATAAAATATTCCTTACTACACTAGAATTTTTTGACAAATACTTCACAAGATGTATGTCAGCAAAACTTATAGACCCACCCTTCTAATGCCGAAAAATTAGAAATGCTCCTCACTTAAATTCGATGACAACTTGATAAAAAAAACTACATTATGAGATTTAAGTTTTCATATGAAAACATCATTTTTTTATAAAAAGGGTCTATTCTTACACAGTGACACACCCCATCATGCAGAAAAACGTGGATACAGTACTAATATATCTGTAAACCTTTCATAGAAGATTTGTGGTCGAATATTTTCAAGGCCAGATGAATTTTAATAAACCTAAATGGTTATTACATTTGTTAATAATATCAATTATTATCTAGTCACCGATAGGTTAATTAACTATTAATTATTAGTTATGATATGGTATTTCTATTTATTAAATAGACATGTCTACTACTCTATCCTCCATATTTAACATGGCTCACTATCTTTGTAAATACATCATTCAAATTATCAAATATATATATTTATAAATAATTTCCAACATATAAGGTTTTAACCTTACATACAATGAATTAATGGTCATATTGGAATGACCTCAGAGAAGAAGCGAGTTGGAGAAGGTCTCCAAAATGATTATGAAGGAAAATGACTGAGAAATTACTAGACATAGATATTGGTGATCATTTGAAGGTCACCTCATGCACTAGTGTAAAAGTTTAAATCTTTTATCTAGAAACATTTTCTTGACCATCATGGTTGTGTTTACAAAGTGGAAACTACAAAGGGGATGTTGACATATTGATTGCTGGAAAAAGAAATGGAGTGACAATTATGGGTGTTAGTCGATATTTGAAAGGAAAAATTCAGGCATGAAGATTATTGGCGTGGATCAAACTAATAATTAATGGTCATATATTGACATGGATCTAACATTGTAGAATCTCTCTATAAAAATGTTGTCCATTGTCTAAAACGAAAATATATAAAAGCAATTATTATGTTTACAAAAATCATGTTAATAAAAGAAGATAAAAGAAATATATTTAATATTTTAAATAAAATTATAATGCATATCTTTTTATTAGTTATTGATATAGAATTTGTAATATTGAGCATTGAAGTCAAAACTTTCATTCTTTAACAATACAATTTGCAAAATTACAAAAATATTTTAATATTAATCATCGTAACAAGGATTAATCTAACATAAGGGTAGCCCATAGAGTAAGATGTCCATTTCATATTACAATTACTTAAATCCTTTGAGATAATATTATGGTGTTGTGATTCTAGAAAGTCTTAAAATGTAACATATTTAGGTCATTTATTAAGAAAATTAGGTGTTTTAATTAATTAATATTTAATCAGTAAAATGGTTTATATTAGAGTTAACATTGTATGATAGTTTTTGTTTTTATTTCTTTATTAAGATTTAGAGAACATGGTGAGAGCATCTCATATATTAAATTTTCCTACTAATATTTTCCATGGTAGTAAACATATATTTCTATAATATTAATTTTGGACAATATAAAATAACTTCCTTTATAATCATGTTAATTGCATCTGAGCTTATGTGATTAAAATGAGAAGTTGTTTATCCACCTTAGTCAAGTTGAAATATTGTTTGTGAAATGTTTTCCCTTTTTCGTGCCTTAATTGATGTTGACAAGGTACCAATAATATCACTCGTGTAAGTGTCTAAGGGTGAGAGAAGATCACTCTTGTTGGATGCTTGGCAACCTCATCGGACAAGTGGTCGAAAATGTGGCGAGGCATTGTATAGTTAAAAAGAAGCATAAAGGAAACAATATAAATGAAACAATATAAAGATTTAAAAAGGAAACAACATAAAGAATAAAGAAACGATATAAAGCTTTAAAAAGGAAATAATATAAACAAAAATGGAAACAAATTTATAATATTTGTGCTTTCCATTATTGAGTGGAGTTAATGGAAAAATTTGAGAATCTTTATTTATTGAAATATAGATTATATATTGTGTTTTTATTTATTGAAATTTAGTATCTACATTTTTGTTAAAATAAAAATTGTTAAATTGTTTTTTTTACAAGTGTAAGAAGAAATGTTGTAGAATCTCTCTATAAAAAAGGTTTCCATTGGCCAAAACAAAAATATATAAAAGCAATTATTATGTTTATACAAATCATGTTAATAAAAAAAGATATAAATAATATATTTCATATTTTAAATAAAATTATAATGCATATATTTTTATTATTTATTGATATAGAATTTGTAATACAATTTGCAAAATTACAAAAATATTTTAAGATTAATCATGGTAACAAGGCTTAATGTAATATACGGGTAGCCCGTAGACTAAGATCTCCATTCCATATTACAATTACTTAAATACTTTGAGATAAGATTATGGTGTTGTGATTCTAGAAAGTCTTGAAATATAACATATTTAGGTCATTTATTAAGAAAATTAGGTATTTTAATTAATTAATATTTAATCAGTAAAATGGATTTATTTATAATCATGTGAATTGCATATGAGCTTATGTCATTAAAATGAGAAGTTGTTTATCCACCTCACTCAAGTTCAAATCTTTTTTGTGAAATGTTTTCCCTTTTTTGTGCCTTAATTCATGTTGGCAAGGTACCAATAATATCACTCTTGTAAGTGTTTAAGGGTGGGAAAAGATATTTCCAACCATTACCCAAATGAGATTATCTCAACCGATTGTAGACAATATTTCATTCATTTTTCTTACTACTTTTCATTCAAAAAAATGTTACTTCATTATTTCTACCAACCACACCAAACTAGTACCCCCGATTGGGTGGTATTTAGAAATAAGGAAAATATGACAACATGTGGCAGGTGCTAAGGAGAGGAATGGACCAACTACACATGTCCATCCTCCTTCTAAAATTATCTCCACCTTGTCGCTCTTAATCAATTTATAAACCACAATAGAATTTGAGCCCAAAATCTGATGGTTGCCATGTTTGAAATTCGAGGATACCATATCAGTTATTTTACAACCTCAAATTTTATTGTTGTTAGTGGAATAACATCGGATATTCGATGACAAGCCAATACCTGTTGATTTTTCAATGTAGTAAGACAAAATATTTCACCACTATGTTGTCGAATGTTCGACATCTGCTCGTCGAAACTCCGACTTCTCCGCGTCGAAAATCAGACTTATCCTCATCAAGAATATGAATTATGCTTGTCAAATGTCAGATAGTTCTTCTGTAAAAATTCAGGATTATGCCGTCAAATTAGAGGAATGATTTGTCAATTTTTTTACGCTTGCTTGTTGGTTGTCCGATGGTCTCGCTTGTCGCAGCTATGGTGGCCTCGTTGGATGAGGCCATAAGGAGTCAGAAAATAGATGGGATGGGGTTGGATTTGCAACGAGTTCTCATCGGTGGTCTGATGATTTCTCTTGTCAAATATTTGGAAACCTCATTGGACGTGGCCACCAGTCATCGTATAGTTAAAAAAAAATATTTTCAGAGGTTACCATAGGTAAATATTTTCAATGAGGGTGGGCTCTAAATGCTTATTGGTATTCTAAAAAACAACGATAAGCTATACCTTATATCATAAGGCATAACTCTCCAACTTGGGTATTCATCAAGTTTTCTTTCTTCTCAAATGTCATAGCAAATGTTTGTTCAGTCATGAATTATATACATTGCAGAAAGTGATTGTCTTGGGTTCCATTGAGTGGATTTTCATTTTTTGCAGGATATTGTATTCATATACTTGCCTAATAGCATAAAGTGACTAGTTTCAAGAAAAATTCACATCGTTGGAAGAGTGGAATGTTACTTGTCAGCATTGATACTAATGCATATCACCCAAGATGAAAGATAAAGCATTGTGACAATTATTAAACTCAGCCTTAACCTGCCCCTTTTCTGTTTCCTTGGGGCATCACTCAAAGGAAATCCAAATTTAACCATTGCAGGTGATAATATATATACAACCATTAAATTCAAAAGATGAGTACTTTTAATGACCTGAAGATCATAATATAGTAATTAAAACAACAAGTTTGCTTTTAAATCAAACTTTAGTAAAAAACAAATTGTCAATCGACTGTCTTGAAACTCTCCTTCTTAGTAACCGTATGAGTTATATAAAGTCATACCAACAAACTGATGTCCATATTTCTCAATATGTTGATTTAAGTATTATACCAAACACAATTGATAAAATATGCCTTACGACACTAAATTTTTGGACAACTACTTCGCAATATGTATATCAGCCAAAACTTATAAACCCACTCTTCTAATGCTAGAAAATTATAAATGCTTCCCTCTTAAATTTGAAGACAAACCGATCAAAACAAAAAATACATTATTAGATTTATTTTTTCATATGAAAACATCAATTTTTTATAGAGAAATTCTAGTCATACACACCCCAGCATGGACAAGAATGTTCATACAGTAATAATCTATCTGCAAACCTTCCAAAGAAGATGATGTTATGAGTAGAACAGAGCTTTCCAGAGCTCATTATTTAATAGCCAGAAATAGAGAAATGACATGTTATTGTTAAATTCTCATCTCAAAGATAAACCTCTGGAAGAATGAAGAATCCAAAAATAACATCCAAAGAATGCTGTTAGGTCTCTCTCGAAGGTTACTCTGCATGAATTCTTCAACAATAATTAATTTTTTCATGTGCCACACATTCTTGGTGTCTTATTTCTGCCCTTTTCCACTTTACAATGAGATGAGATAACGTAATTAGTGTATTAGTATGTAAAACAACAAAATCATTCAATCTTTGTCATCACCTTCAAATATGGATTCTTGGAAAAATAGCACTTGATTTAGCATTTCTTAAGACTTGTTATGCCCATGCATTTCATAAAACATACCAAGATTATTGTTGAAATGATTAGGAGAGTACTAGACCACAAATTTGACAGTTAAATTCCATGCTTGTCAAAGTAGTCCTGTGTAGCAAACTTCTCCCAATTCCGTCCAAGATAGTAATTTAATTTTTCAGCAAAATAAACACCCATAACTGCACACACATGGTTTGAAAATCATGGAAAACCATGATGTTAATTGAAATGATGATCAATATTTTACCATATATTTGCTATAGAATAAGGCTTTCAAATTAACCACCAACATATTTTCACGCATAAATTTACACAAGAAAAGTGTAAAATACAGCACCACTTCAAATAAAAAAGGAACAAGGACCAAGAAAAAACACACTAATAATGAAAAAAGAGTTGCACTAATTAAAATAAGAAGAGAAAATAAAAAGTAATTTAAAACAGTATATATCTCTTTAGATAGAAATCAACAAATATGAGTGATTTCAAGTTTCAACATTGAAAGTGATATACATGGTATCAAAAGGTCGTATAAGTAGAAAAGAATGACCCTTGAAACAAAAGTATGAAGAAAAAAAACATAATACTATCTACTTATCATCCAACTAAGCACTACTCAATTTAAGATCATTCAGGTCTGCAAATACATCGAAAAGTCCAGCAGCATAACTATGTCGATAGATTCGAGTATTTCCCATAGAATTGATTGGTTTGTAGGTTCTTGTAGCAAGAAAGGAACTTGGTTTGTAGGTTCTCGCAGCATCACAGTGAGGGATTCATCCGCCCATCGTATCTAGATGTTTGTACAAGATTCTTCCTAATCAAAATTTTTAGCATCAAGCAATAACAGTTGGAGCAACAAATTATTTCTATGTCAAAATTCAGGTTATGAATTTTCTGCTTTTTTAAGTTCTATAAAGTTTAGCATTTTTATTGTAATGAGGGTTTAGTTAGAGGCCTAAGAGAAAGTTGAGGGGCAAAAATACTTGTATGCATCATTATAAACTTGTGGTCATATGTCTCTGTAATTTATTTTAATTAAATATTTCTTAGAGATTTATATTAGATTGTGAGTCTCTTTGTTCTTCATTGTATATCTTCTTACTTGAATGAATGTAACTTGTTGAGCTTCAATAATTTCTCACAGGTTTCCCATTTTCTATGTTTCTTTCAAGTATTCATCCAATAATTTGTCGAATGTACTTCAGCTTAGCTAATGTTCCATCTCATGAATAATCATACATGATCGTAGATGTATGTATGTTCATGTTGGTTTCCTTTTCTTTAATCTTTAATTATTCACATTACTTATATATAATGTTAACCTTGATCACATTTGATTTATATAATGTCTACCAAGGGAATCCATGTCCAATGATCTTTCCCCATTTCCTTTCTTGTTCTCCCTAATTGATCCAATACTTCAATTAAACAATCAAATCATCTTTTAAGATGTGTTAATCAATCTCTTGAAGCATTCATTGACCAGACTCCAATGCAAACATCTCCTGGAGATGTTGCTAGGGAGAGAAGGAACAAAGACATACTTCCATGGGCTATACAACAATGAATAGATCCATTCTTTGACGGTGAACAAGGAGTGTTTACATAGTTTCAACTGCAATTTTTAATTCGGTGACTCCATGAAGTAAGAATCTAATGACAATCTCATTTTTTTTATTCCTCAAAATATGAATGGCAAGTTTAGTTGTGTATCTAGTTTCTTCATCAAATAAGATGACAGATATTGTGGTAGACTCTTTTTTTCTAAAGATGAATGGAATGAGGTCTTTCCTTTAGCTATGTCTTCTTATTTGAATCCTTACAACATTTTTTATGGAAAAGATATATTTATTTGTTTATAACAAAATCTTCTAGAGGAACTTGTAAAATAATATGAAAGTTTGTTGGTTCAAAAAAGGTTCCATATTTCTTCTTGGCATAGTAGCACTTTTAAATATTGTTATGATGATTAACATGAAGAAATTCTCCATTATGGAAAAAAATTTGATGCATTTTTCATTGATCCAAATGTTTCAAGCATTTTTGGTTATGATGCAATTGATGTTCCAAAAACTATTAAAGATCAATCGATCCATCATAATTATAATGACAATGACAAGGAATACTTCATAGAAGAACGAATGTAACTCCTTAGTAGTAATCCAACATATGATATTTTTGAATCCGACTCACGGGAGGAGCATTTGAGCATGATTTATTTCTCACCAAACTATGACCAACAGATTGTAGATGGCATTGATCCCTTAGTTTCCAGTCTTGAATGAGAAGTTGAAATGAGCATCCATGGAGAAGTGGGAGATGAAAATACAAAAAAATAGATTACTTCTTTTGAACAACAAAAATA
>LPNX010284186.1:2309-19535 GCA_001517045.1 Pseudotsuga menziesii | reverse complement strand
AGGCTTCAGCCAGGTCACAAGTATTTTCTGCTAGGAAGGCTTTCCAAAGAAGTTGGCTGGCATCACTTTGACACTATTGGAAGAGAAGAGGAAGGCAAAGGCTAACATATCATATGAGAGAAGGAAGCAATCAGCAAAATGGGTCGTAGTTTATCAGCCTCACGCTCACGGTCTGAAATATTTATGAGCGCCCCATACGGGGGAGCACCATCCAGCTGAATTAGTATATTAAAGCAGTATATTACAGTATATTACACTGCTACCCACGCAATATTTATATCAGTATATTACACGCAGGACTGCACAATATATTAACGCAGTATATTAACACAGTATATTAACACACCAAGACGCTAGTCTTCACACCAATTCTTTGCGCAGGAAGCATGCTCCACGCAGGATGGTTTCTCCAACGCAGTCGATAGGCAGCAGAGCATCTCCAGATTGAAGGCATGCAGCATACACTGAAGGGCATCTCCAGATTGAAGGCACGCAGCAAAACGCTATGCACCACGCAGCATAAACTTACTCTCAACACCACGCACCAGGCATCACGCATTCTCCAAATCAACACGCTGCAGCATAAACCACCGTAACAAAAACTTACAGCGTGGAAGAATTAGGGTTTGCAGCAGAGAATCACCTTAACATAAACGCACATAATGAATGCACGCAGGGGCAGACTGGCAGGCAGTCTGGCAGCCAGGAGGGCGCAGAAAATGCAGCAGGCGTTATGGCAGACAACCTGGCTCTGATACCACTTGTTGGTAATAACTCCCAATTCGTTAATCTATTCATGGCTAAGCATTCATTTATACATTCATGTGACGGTTTATTTCACCTTCCGTCCAGCCTTTTCGGCTTCCAACTATTCCTATTTATTTATTTACAATATTATAATCCCTAACGGATTATATTCTAACAAAAACCAATGTAAATGTGAAGGATGGTTCTAGAATGGAGGGAGAGAGAACACGGGGATGTATAAGAGGCTATACAGGGTGATCTAATGGCTCAACAAGCTCTTTGTGCATGTGGGCTATACAATTTTTGGTGTCTTGGAGGCTTAAGGGCCAAACCAAGACTGCTGCAAATGCTAGTAGACTACAGAGATCCTGACTCAGAGTCATTCCATATCGATAGTCCATCACTATAGAGGTGGAGGACATATACTTCATTACAGGATTGTCCCGACGGGGGGAAGTGGTGAACCTATGTTCTCATGGGACCTGAGGTGGCCTCACCATTGATGATTATATTGCTATATACTGTTATCTAGACATGAACAAGGCTGGGATTCAGATACCAAAAAAAGACATACATGTACTAGGCCTGAAGGCCATACTATTGACACTCGGCAGGATAGGAGGGCTAGCCTCACTCCACTAGGCCTTACGGCCCTTGATGTTCTATGCAGTGGAGTGCATGAGACTCACAGCTTACAATTGGAGTACTGCATTGCTGAGTAACATGAAGCAATAGCTCAGTGACAGCAAGATGGGCAGGGTATGAAATTTCGGTTTTAGTAGTATACTGAGCACGTTCTTCTTCGAGCGTGTTCTGGGGCTCAGACCTAGAGTTGATGTTCCTCCTCATGAGGTTCAATATCTGGCCCAACAACATTGGGAAGATGCGATGCGTAGAATGGGTGGAGGTAGGGTGTCCAACCCCTACCCAGCTGATTTCTTTCCATGGTGGCAGCGGCAGATAGTTTCCATAGATGATTACCCCTATGCAGGGATAGATTTTCGGGGAGATCTTGACATTCCCTTAGCACCAGGATCAGCATATAGTGACATTGGTAACGAATCCGAACCCTCTTTTTAATTTTTTTGTGTTTTTTTATTTATGGAACTAAAAGACATGTTTTTGCATGATGACACATAGTGACATCCTATCATGTGTGTGCAGATGTAGGACCACGGTGGCCTGATGGTTTCCCTCATCATAGATGGAGGGGAAGAGGAGATGACATTATGGGTGTGGATGCAGAGTGGATGCTCCAAAGTATCCACACAAACTTTGTGCAGCTGAAACATAGGGTACCCATGGTGCAAGTCAAGGACTTGCCTAAGGCCATGTAGCATCAGGTGGTGGGTGTACCATGAGCATGGGTGCAGTTGTTTTCACAGCTAGCTAGAGCCATGGTGACTTTCCACAATCAGAACCCCCCTCCTCCTCCCCAACTTAGATACCTAGGAGTGAAACATTTTTGTACTACCGTGTATTATATTTTGGTGGTTCAAAAGCCCCATTTTTGTATTATGACACTTATGTATTGTTACATTTTGGATGTTTAATGAAAGTTTTTTATGATGATTTATTTTATTTATTTACATGTGTAAAAATGTATGTTTGTAATGAGCTTATGGTCTATGAAACAAATGCCAATATAACACATAGTTAGCATATGAGTCAGCAACTTCATTATAAATTCTTGGAACATGTATGTATGTTATGTTGTGAAATTTCTGTTCTAACAATCTCACATGTAAGAATCTTCGTAATAATGTTGGATCCCTAACGTGATATAAGCCATTCAGTTGTGACACTATTAACTGTGAATCAAGACGTACCTTAAGAGAGAGAACACCATGCGAAATGGCATCCCGTAGAAGCTCGATAACGCACTATATTCAGCAACATTGTTTGAAGAGGGCCATAAAGATACACCTCCTAAAGATAATACCTGACCCGTAGGAGTATAAATCACCCAAGCAGCAGAGGCTAAGTGTTGAGTGTGATGACTAGCACCATCATCGAATCCTATATAGACAGAAGACTCGATTGACATCTTCCATAAGAAACGAAAGCTAACCAACAAACCTAATCACCATAAAAAAACCTAACTATGCAAAATATTGTACAATGATATACAATAATCAGCCCTAGCTGAGGAGCATGCATAGTACTTTTTGAGATAGAGCCCATTTCTAGGCTCAGCCACGGCTGTCCCCTTGTAATCTACTAGCTCATAGGCACCCTTATCTAACACACATTTGACAACGTAAGGACCATGCCACATGGGGTTAAACTTTCCTGCCCCAAAGGGTTCTTTAGCTTGATCCCACAAAAGTACCAAATCTCCTTCACTAAAATTCCTTGAATAGACAAAATTATCATACTGGACCTTAACGCAACACTTATTTACCATTAGAGCCACTAAGGCATCTCGGCGCTGCTCATCAAGCTGCTCTAAGTGGACCAAACGTTCCTCCAATGGTGAAGTGTTTGGTAAGAGCTCTATGGCTATCTTCAATGAAGGGATTTCACATTCACATGGAAAGACAGACTCCACTCCATGTACAAGCTGATATGGAGAAAAACTAGTGGTATTCTTAACCGCGGTTCTATAAGCCCACAAAGAAGGATATAACATGTTATGCCAGTTGGTCTTGCTTTATGCGATGGTTCATTGGAGAATGGACTTAAGTGATTTGTTCACTGCTTCAACTATCCATTCACTTGAGGTTAATAAGAAGAGGAATGCTCCTGCTTATACCCTAACTTCGAGGCCAACTCTTCCATCATCCGATTGTGAAAGTGCCTACCATGGTCAGTGACAAGCTCCTTCGGAATACTGAACCGAGTAATGATCTAGTTCAATATGAAATGCACGGCTGTCTCACTATTGAATTTAACTGTGGGCATAGCCTCAACCCATTTCGTGAAATAGTCAATATCCACTATAATATGATGATGCCCCCTAGCTAAAGCTAGGTTGCAATCCATGAAATCAAGCCCCCACTTAGTGAAGGGACTGACGGTGATAATCGGATGTAACGGGGCAGGATGTGAGCGCATATTGTGTGCAAACACCTGGAAAGGGTGGCACTTCTTAATTGCATTGACATAATCCTTAAAGATCGATATCCAGAAATAACCTTCTCTCAAGATTTTTTGGGCTGTACAAAGCCCAGATAAATGACCACCACACGCTCCTTTGTGGCGATCATTCAACAGAAGCTCAGCCTCCTCATGAGTTAAACAAAGATGTAAAATGGAATCTACCCCATGATGGTATAATGTGTTATCCACTATAAGGTAGTTCTTGGATACGTGACATAACTGTCGTCGTTCATCTCGTGAAAGGTGAGTAGGGACCTTCAATGTTTGTAAATATATGATGATATCGCCATACCATGGATCCAAAGTTGAGATTAGGAAAATGTGCTCATCGAAAAACGTATCTTCACAAACTTCCTCTTCCTCCTTGCTTGGGAAATAAGATATAAGCTCCACAAAATCAATGATTTTTTCAAGTTTGTCAAAACAAACTCGAGATCAAATTCTTGCAAGATGACAATCCACTTATTATACTTTCCCCTAATCATCCTTCTAGTGAGGATGAACTGAAATGGATTGACATGGGCTACCACCAAGTTCTAGTGAAGGAGAATGTAGTGTCTCAATCTTTGAAGCGCATGAACGGTAGCTAAGGCAAGTTTCTCCACATGGGAATATTGGATCTCTGCATCTATAAGGTTTCGGCTCAAATAATATATGACATGCTCATGGAGCTCCTCATCCTCTTGAACCAAAACCATACCAATCATCTCCATGGACGCGGCCACATAGAGCAAAAATTCACGTCTATAGTCAGGTGGAATAATCATGGGGGCCGATGTTAAGGCTTGCTTAAGTACATCAAAGGACTCTTGGGCTTGCTAATCCCAACAAAAGGTAGTGTACTTCTTCAAAATATGCATAAAGGCTCTAGTCAAACTGGAAAAATTAACCATGAATCTCCACAAAAAAATTTCCATGCCTTGCAAACATTGAAGATGTCTAATGTTTCTCGGGGGAGACAATTGAAGTATTGCCTCAACCTTCAAGGGATTAACTCTTATACCCTCCCTAGAGACAATGAACCCTAATAAGCAACCAGACTTCACACAAAAGATGCATTTATGAGGATTTAACCTAAACAAATAATGGCGGCATCTTTCAAACACTAATCTCAAATGGTAGGAATGACGCATCCTCTGATGAGAATGAGTAGCAAGGTCATCCAAAAAAACTTCAATAATCTATTTGAGATCATGGAAAATCAAGGTCATAGCTTGCTAAAATGTGGCTCTGGCATTTTTAAGGCTGAAAGGCATCTTCTGATATGCAAAGGTACCCCAAGGACAAATAAATTCAGTTGTATGTTGGTCCTCAGGTTTGATCTGTATCTGATTGTATCCAGAAAATCCGTCCATAAAGGAAAATACCTCACTTCCCACACACTCATCCAAAATTTGATAATTAAATGATATGGGAAATTTATTCTTAGGACAGGCACGATTCAAGTCATGAAAATCAGTGCATATATGGATCTCTCTTTGCTTCTTATCAACTGGAACGGGGTTTGAAACCCACTCCATCAAGGGAACGGGATAGATAAAACTGGCATTTAACAACTTTTCTATCTCATCCTTAATCACGGGTGATTTTCTAGGATTCACCGCATGTAAGCATTATCGAACAGGCTTAGCATTGGGATAAGTTTTAATTTCATTTTCAACAATACGAGGGTTGATACCTGGAATTTCCTCATATGACCAAGAAAAGACATCACAAAACTCTTTGAACAGCTTGGTATACTCTTGAATCTCAGTGTGGGAACATTATGCCCCAATATAGACTTTCTCAATCTTGCCAGGATCATGAAAGATATTTATAGGGATGGTAGGAGATATATTCGCCATGTTTCCATCAGCCATCGTACCAGGAGAGCTCAATGGAACCACCGGACTACCAATTCTCTCACTAAGAATCTCCCTAAAGTGTTCACACTCCAAACGGTCAAGCTTAGGAAGAAAATAAGATCTATGATGTAACTCTTCCCAAGGTGGCTCAACCCCAGACATGTCCTCAATAATAGCTTCATCTAATGGAAAAACACCATTAAGGCAATCATGTGCATAAGAAGACTCAACTGCTCATGCAAGCAGCACATATGGGTCCTCGTCCTCCATCCATGAAGATGAAGGACTAGGCTCTGCAACACATTCAAGATTCGCTTGGTATGCTTGTTGGGCTCCATATTTATAACATTTTCTTGCAGGTTTTTGAGACGTTTGTTTACTTTTCCGCATGTGCACACCGGTGAAGCTCATCCATTAGCTATTATTATGATAATTATTTTAGCTTATGTTGTTTATATATATCACATTCCTCCTGTACAAAAGATGAGCAATTTCATGATTATCCAAATGGTATTCATCCGATTTTATGCTACTCAAAGAAGGCCATGAAGAAGAAGTGTTTTGTAGTGCTTTGCGAAATGGAGGAAGTCGCTATGGCTCATGTAGCATGGCCAAAATTAACAGCTGCTCTATGCTTGTCGTGAACTTTGAATACTATCACTTTGTTTTTTCGGAAGCTAAAATATTGAAGGATTCAATGCTATATGATACTTTGAAGGAACTTGAATTGAAGGCGAGACAATATGAGTCATTGCTCAAGCTGATAAACAATTAGGAATATTTCCCAACGTCAATGCTGTCGACTGGATATAACATTCATGTATCTCATGTATCAGTGATTAAATGATCAATGCCATGTGTTTACAGCCACACAAAGAGACATCCAAGGAAAGTAACACGGATGCTGAAGGTAGGTTGACATTGGCAGATGCTTTGGTTTATGCATGCAGAGAAGGCATTTATTTCTACGAATAGGTCAAGATCTCTTTAACACAAATGATGGATAGCTCCCTTATGTTAATCCATCTTCTCACCTCCACGTTTTGATCTTTTACATTCTGAAAATTAATGTATTGCCTTATCTCATGACACTTCGTGTCATGAGATTAAGGCGTTCCTAAAGATTAGTCACGTAATTCTGTTATGTATTTATAAATGTAACCATATCACAAAGGGCGCAGAGGCATTCGGTTACCCATATAATCGATATTTAACCCATCAAGAGGTGCAGGGTAAGGGGAGAGAAACCGTTTTGTAACCACTTGCCTATCTAGGGCGCAAAGCCATGAATTGTAACTGAGCTGAAACGTTATATAAAGAGCTGCTATGCTCGAGAGATGTAATAGAGATAGATGGAGCATAGATTAGATAGAAGAATAGAATATAGATAGAATTTCCAGTGCTTATATTGTTCTTATTTCTTAATAAAGTAATTAGAGTTGTTTATGGATACGATTTCTGTCATTAGAAGTTTGTTGTAAGCTATTCATTCTTTAGTATCCATTGATTTAAGAATCGATATGTTGACAACGAAGGCAGGGCCCCCTTCGATGGAAACAGAGCGGTATACATTGCATTTAGCATAGATTCCATCTTCAGCTTTAAACGTTATCTCTAAGCAAGAATTCGATTTCAGTTACATTATCAGCAGTAGCACTTCATTCGATTTCATTTACAGAAGTAGCATTTCATTCGATTTCAGAACAGAACTAGAAGTTTCATTTGATTGCAACAGAGGGTTTAGCTTTTCAAGATTCAAGTTTAAATGTTATCTTTTTCAGCCATCGATTTCATCTTTTAGTTGTTCAGTCTTCTTATCGATTTCATAGTGCAGAAGTAACAGTAACATTCAAGAACTAGTCTCGATATCTCATGAAATAGAGAGGTTTCATTTGATTGCAATAGAGATTTTCATTCCATTATGAAATAGAAGTTGTTGAGTTGTGTGGAGTGATAAGTAGCAGAAATGTAAGCATTATTTCTAGCCATTAATTTTCAGCCATTGTTTTACATGCATATGATCATTTTTAATTAGTGTAGAACCATTTTATGAAATTGGTGCAGAACAGAGTAGTGCAGAATGAGTGCAGAACAGAGAAGTGCAGAATGAGTGTAAAACATAGCAGAATAAAGTAGTTTCTTTCCAGCAAGTTTCTTTTAGCAGTTCAGAAATCAGTTTGACATTCTTTAAACTCCCTCTTCAACCTTGCATTTCTTGTGCTGGTTCCTCTAAGTCTACCTTCCTGGGTTGACAATTAAATGTTGGTTCATATGTTATATATTTAGCTCGACATTTTGGCGCCGTTGCCAGGGAGGTACTAAAAAGGATTGGAGAGTGGGTACTGCATTAATAGAAGGAAAAGGGGAGTTGCTTCAAGGTAAGCTGGTATTTTGCTCATTTTATGAATTTGTTGTCTGAGAAGTTCAGGTAGATAGGATTCTTTTACAGTACACAACAAGGTGGAGGGGAAACATTAAGACGCAAAGACGAATTCACTATGGGATTCCCATGGTGTAACAGCCTGCCGCATCCACTTTAGTGGGTTGCCCCAAATTCTTGTTGTTTCCTTCTGTAGCAGAGTCTTCATTTCAGTAGTGCTAGATTTGATTCAGTAGTTGATTTTGTCAGTATAAGAGGGTGTGCATTTGATTCAGTAGAAGCACTTTTCCTTTCAGCAGCGAGTGCATTTTATTTTATTTTAAGCTAGTGTGGGTTTCAGAATTATTATCAGTTGGTGTGACTTTCAAAGTTTTTAGACAACCCCCTACAACAAAAGAAAAAAATCACAAAAATTGACTAATGGATCCAAGATTGAATGAACAGAAGAAGGTATTGTTGCAAGAACTTTCGTGCATCTTGCAGGAACTTGAAGAGATCTCTGCAGCTCAAGAGATGGAGGAGGAATCAGTTGATTCAGTGGTTCTGTGTGAACATCTTTTCCAACCTGCAGAGAACAATGGGCAATTAGAAACTCCAGCAGCAACAGAACATGGTATGAATAATCATATTGACCAGTGGTTTCAATATGTTTTACAGCCTTCAGATGCTCTTCTTCTTTAGCAATTCTTGGACATCAAGCAACCTGTGTTGCTTGCTCAACATGCCTTGGTAATTATGCATCTATATCTCCTATCAAAGGGCATGAATGCATTACTGATTCTGCTAAGACGGTGGCTACATTGGTTATTTTCCTATACTTAAAGAAATGTTTCATTTCTTTAAGTAGGTAGGTAGGATAGTGAATAAAAGATAGCACCTTTAGATAGTTTCTGTTTTCTGCAAATAAAAAGAGAATCAACTGGCATAAGAAGTGATTGAATATTTTCTATCTAAATGATGAATGGATGAGTTGACAGACTATGCTCAGAGTACAGGGAATCTTCTCAGCAGTTCCTATTAATCAAGCTGGACAGTTCTCGAGACTGTTAACATTCTATTACCATGCCAGTGTTAAAGAGGTGAATTTGTTTGCATGAGGACATGCAAAAGGATCGGCATGGGGGGGATTTCGGGCTCCGGATTTATAACATTTTCTTGCAGGTTTTTGAGATGATTGTTTACTTTTCCGCATGTGCACACCGGCGAAGCTCATCCATTAGCTATTATTATGATCATTATTTTAGCTTATGTTGTTTATATATATCACATTCCTCCTGTACAAAAGCTAAGCAATTTCATGATTATCCAAATGGTATTCATCCGATTTTATGCTACTCAAAGAAGGCCATAAAGAAGAAGTGTTTTGTAGTGCTTTGCGAAATGGAGGAAGTCGCTATGGCTCATGTAGCGTGGCCAAAATTAACAATTGCTCTATGCTTGTCGTGAACTTTGAAGACTATCACTTTTTTTTTTCGGAAGCTGAAATATTGAAGGATTCAATGCTATATGATACTTGGAAGGAACTTGAATTGAAGGCAAGACAATATGAGTCATTGCTCAAGCTGATAAACAATTAGGAATATTTCCCAACGTCAATGCTGTCGACTGGATATAACATTCATGTATCTCATGTATCAGTGATTAAATGATCAATGCCATGTGTTTACAGCCACACAAAGAGACATCCAAGGAAAATAACACGGATGTTGAAGGTAGGTTGACATTGGCAGATGCTTTGGTTTATGCATGCAGAGAAGGCATTGATTTCTACGAATGGGTCAAGATCTCTTTAACACAAATGAGGGATAGCTCCCTTATGTTAATCCATCTTCTCACCTCCACGTTTTGATCTTTTACATTCTAAAAATTAATGTATTGCCTTATCTCATGACACTTCGTGTCATGAGATTAAGGCATTCCTAAAGATTAGTCACATAATTCTATTATGTATTTATAAATGTAACCATATCACAAAGGGCGCATAGGCATTCAGTTACCCATATAATCGATATTTAACCCATCAAGAGGCGCAGGGTAAGGGAACCGAAACCGTTTTGTAACCACTTGCCTATCTAGGGCGCAAAGCCATGAATTGTAACTGAGCTGAAACGTTATATAAAGAGCTTCTATGCTCGAGAGATGTAATAGAGATAGACAGAGCATAGATTAGATAGAAGAATGGAATATAGATAGAATTTCCAGTGCTTATGTTGTTCTTCTTTCTTAATAAAGTAATTAGAGTTGTTTATGGATACGATTTCTATCATTAGAAGTTTGATGTAAGCTATTCATTCTTCAGTATGAATTGATTTAAGAATCGATATGTTGACAACGAAGGTAGGGCCCCCTTCGATGGAAATAGAGCGGTATACATTGCATTTAGCATAGATTCCATCTTCAGCTTTAAACGTTATCTATAAGCAAGAATTTGATTTCAGTTACATTATCAGCAGTAGCACTTCATTCGATTTCATTTACAGAAGTAGCATTTCATTCGATTTCAGAACAGAAGTAGAAGTTTCATTTGATTGCAACAGAGGGTTTAGCTTTTCAAGATTCAAGTTTAAATGTTATCTTTTTCAGCCATCGATTTCATCTTTCAGTTGTTCAGTATTCTTATCGATTTCATAATGCAAAAGTAACAGTAACATTCAGGAACTAGTCTGGATATCTCATGAAATAGAGAGGTTTCATTTGATTGCAATAGAGAGTTTCATTGCATTACGAAATAGAAGTTGCTGAGTTGTGTGGAGTGATAAGTAGCAGAAATGTAAGCATTATTTCCAGCCATTAATGTTCAGCCATTTTTTTACATGCATATGATCATTTTTAATTAGTGCAAAACCATTTTATGAAATTGGTGCAGAACAGAGTAGTGCAGAATGAGTGCAGAACAGAGTAGTGCAGAGCGAGTGTAAATCATAGCAGAATAAAGTAGTTTCTTTCCAGCAAGTTTCTTTTAGCAATTCAAAAATCAGTTTGACATTCTTTAAACTCCCTCTTCAACCCTGCATTTCCTATGCTGGTTCCTCTAAGTCTACCTTCCCGGGTTGACAAGTAAATGTTGGTTCATATGTTATATATTTAGCTCGACAATGCTATCATTGCTGTAGGAAGCGGCACGTCCGCTTCGATAGGCTTACTCAAAGGAATCAGTGTAGGAAGAATCCAAGGATCTTCCATATGGGTAGTGAGAAAAGACATCGATCTCAATGAAGATGAAGCACCATCGAAACTAGACCCTATCATAAGAACGAGTGCCGGACAACTAAAGCTTCCCATAAGGGATGGATACATGCCAACACCCACACTCCCAGTTGCCGGATGAGAATGATCCATAATTGGGATAGAAGCTCTCGATGATGCAGTAACACTCGAATTTATAAATGATGTCTGATCAATCATAACAATCTTCCCATTAAATGGAAAGCATACAACTTGAAATAGAGAATAATCTACGGCTTACATACTATACATCCAATTCCTACCCAGTAATAGATTGTAGTTGAGGGGCACATCAACCACCTCAACCTCAATCGTGATGGTCTACCCTCACAAATGGACCTTAAGAGAAGGAAGAATTCTGTGCAGCCAAAATGATCTACCGTCAAAAGAATTCAACATGGTAGCGGATTTAGACAGCTCAGGGGAACCTAAACCCTTCCAACAAGACAAAGACATCACAGAAGTAGCAGTGCCTTCGTCAATCATAGTGCGCTTGATGGTCATGTTAAGACATTCTACATGAATCAAGAGAGACACATAGTAAGGCAAGAAAGGTTGTAGTCCCGTAGTTTCAAATTTGATGACGGAGGAAGAGTTATCATCATTAACACCAAGAGCAGACCCCAAATCCTTCCTTTGCGAAGGACAACTCTGAGGTACTTCAAGTGCAGACATCGCACAAGGAGTGTGGCCCAAATCCTTGACAACTGAATAGTTCTAGGCAGCTCGGGCATTAGGATTGTTTCCTAAATGCTTTAGGACTCACTTCAAAATGCGAGGTGTGACTTCAGGTTTATCCATAGGGTTTTCAATATGCAAACGACTCTCAAGTGGAGTAGGTTCCTTTCTAAGGTTTAGTTCTGACAAACCATAGTCCTTCGCATAGGTCACAACCTTAGTAGCATGCACCATATTGATGCAACCATGACCACTACTGGCTTCCAGTGGATATTGATCTCCACCAGACCGATCATGGGTCCTCAAGTTCATGTTTTGATTATGTGGTAAAGGGTTGGTCAGCACAGCTGGGCCCTATGCTATGAACCTCGAGGCGTCTTCCATACGAGGGCACAAGTGAGTGAGGTGGTCATCCTTACACAACTTGCAAGGAAACTTAACCTTACCTTTATACTACTTGTCCCCCCCAACATTGTGGACATTCTTGTCATTAGAATTAGCATTTTCATTCCTATTCCCACCCTTACGATTGTTCTTACCATTTTTCTTATTCCTTCTGGGTTGCTAGTTACCCTTTTGGTCTGACGATTGCACTGAAAGCACATTAGCCGTTTGGGTGGGTTGAGACAAAGCCATGGCTTTTCCTGAGGTAGATTGGTTGATAGAAAATTGACTCACCTGTTGCACAACCAAATCCATAGGTTTTGTACTCGTACAACCAAGAATGCCATTAGCATGTGGTCCATATCTAGGTCATATCTAGGTCATCGCACAAAACAAATGCCCCCCTAGGTAACTCTATGTACCATTTCGCTGCAGGCCCAGTGAGGGTGCATTGAAACAGCCTTAAATGGATCAAGTCATCGTGTAAGGAATTAGAAGAGCAGCAAAGGTGAAATGTAGTAACATGTTCACTAGGATCTTCCCCTGGTTTTCCCTCCAATTTGGGAATGTCTGAGGGAAGCTTGGTAGGGACAGTCGGCAAAGTTGGGTCATGAGATACCAGATCGTTCATTAGTCTCGACAAGTCAGGTAAATAACATTGTTAGGAAAGGGAGCCTAGTTTTAGCATGTTTATGCCACACTTCCTGATAATTTTGGTTCACATAAGGCTGACTACCATAACCACCATGGCCATGGCCATAGTATCCTCCTCCCGTTTGACCCGTGTAGGGTGGCATGGAAGAACCATAATGTGGTGTACCTTCACTATTTGGAGCTACAAAGCCATAATTCAGGGAGTAAGAAGGTTGTTGATACCTGTACCCATAAGGTGAATAAATCTGTGCATACTGCAGTCCATAATATTTTCCATGAGAAGTTCCATAAGATGTCCCATGAGAAAATCCATAAGTAGGAATATGGGGAACTCCCTGTGATAGACCATAGGACATTCCAAAAGTAGGAATATGACCTCAAGAGACCATAGGAGGTAGTTGACTCTGAGACATGACTACATGAGTAGTAGCAGTACGAACATGACTAGTAGCAACATTCCAGCCCGAAGGACCATGTGAATGAGGGGGAGGAATAACATTCGAAGAACTAGGAATAGAGGATGAAAGGACATGTGAAGTGTTGTGAGTGGTATTCCCTATAGTCATTCATCTTGGTTCTGGTATCCGAATAGGAATACTAACACCAAGTCTAGGATGAACATGTGATGTAGCCTCCACCACCGGGATGGAGGGTGCAATGTGACTCATGCTCCCAAATCTCTCCACATGGAAAGGAATAGGAGTGCCACCAGGCATAGTGTTAGGTTCAAACTCTAACTTGACATGGTGTGCCAGATCATGTGCAGGGACACCATACATGCCATAACTAACATAACTAGTGCTTGCAGGTTCATGATGAGTCTCGTTTCCTAGCATCCAATATCAATGACCTGTGAATGAGGGATCATACCTAGAGTGTGTAGGTATATCATGTGAAGGATCATACCTAGAATGTGTAGGTATATCAGGTGAAGGATCATATATAGGAGTAGGTTCTTCTTCCCAAACCTCTTGAGGTGGAGAAGACAACTCATGAATTTCATCTTCATGATCTCCCATCATGTGTGAATCAATGTGAGAAGTAGTCCACCTGGACTGTCTATTTCTCTCTCCCAAAGGAGGAGGAGATGTAGAAGGTGAAAATTCCTGTTAAACAACGAGAATGGCAAAGTGCCACACCCAAATCCACAATGACTCAAAAAATGAAAAAGACTCCTCTAGTTACGCAAACCCTAAGCAAGCTAGTGTGCATAGAGCATACACCTATATAATCTAAAGCCAAACACAAGAAAACAAGGGTAGGATATGTGAGCTCTCGAATGAAGCAGGTATGTCTCACCTAGGAGAGGCTTGAGACTCCCATACACAACAAGCAGAGGTTCATAACCAATTATTGTGTCCCTTAGCTTCAACGCATACAACGACTGTGCCGTCCGACCCCAACCTGGCCGGGACACCTGCAGAATAACCCCTGTGAAGTACCCCCTCAATAACCTGGGTAAGGAAACTAAGGTCACCTCAATATAATCAATGCTCAAGTGGATAGTCGCAAGAAGGATTGACTGTATGGGTAGGGTAGCAAAGCCCGAAACTCTCGAAAGAGCCCCCAGATATGAATACAATCTTGGAAATATCTTCGATGCTACTCAATTATGACTAGGGGTCATCCCAATCAATAATTGCTCACACTACCTCGTCCTTAACACCCTTGTAAGAGATGGATCCTGAGAAACACTAATCGCTCACACTGCTACTACGTGAAATGCAAAAGTTTTGTTCAAATTACAAATGCAATCATTCCTATATGAAATCCTGACTAATACTTCTCTAAGAAAACCTAGTGCAAGTACCATCCAAAATGCAAAGTACAATTTTGTTGTCCTCGATGGTCCTACTAGGAGAACCACTTGTATTACTTTGTACCCCGATGCTTCTAATTGGAAGAACTAATAAGAGTCATGAGGTAGTCCCCTATAATTATAAAGGTGGTTCATTAGCACCCCAGTGTGATTACTTGAGACTACATGTGTAACTCGAGCCTACATGCTAGATTTAATTATTAAAGTGAATGGATGAATATAAATAGAGGTGTAGCACTCCTCATTTGGAACACACACTCTCACTTGTGTAGTGCATTAGTGAAGGAGAGAGAAGTAGCTGGAGAAGGAGGAGGATCAATCTTTGATCACTCTTTTGGTTTTACCTTTTATCTTTTGGGGCATATATATTGAGGAAGCTTTTGCTAGGTTTTTCCCTTCAGGGTTTTCCCAAGATAAATCTTTGTGTTCTTTTTGTATGGTTGTGCTTGTCTATTTTTTAGTGATCTTATAGCTTATGGTTATGCTGATATGATGCTATATGTTTTAAGATATATAATAATAATAATAAAAATTGACATGGTATCAGAGCCACCCTGAAAGAAGACATTGTGTAGCTACAGAATCCATGGATTCTTACTTTTTGGTTCTCTCTCCACATTTGATCATCAAAATAAGGCTAGGCTGACTCTCCATTGAAGGGCGCATCTTTCTGTCGAAGCAGAATTTGATTCCGAGCATTTTCAATTTTCGCTGCGGGGAATTAGGGATTCTTATAGAAGATAAATTTTTGAGTGAGCCCAGCATAGGATTTATCTCCTAATAAAAATCGAATTTTATAGACTTGGTTCAATATTTTTGGGTTGGTTAAACTCCAAGAAAGTCAAACCCTAATTTGACCCCGAGCGGGAAAATCCGTAAATACTAAAACTGATAAGTTTTGGCACGTTCACTATATATCAAGATTGGAGAAATTACGTGAGATGAAAATTTCTGAGGAAAAATATAAAATCCCGATGTATACTTGGTCAAAAATTCAGATCCATATTCGCTATATTCTGGTATATATGATCCCTCCAAGTTAGCGTTTCAGCCTCTTCCAGGATTCATCCCTAAACAGGACACCTAGGGAGAATTACTATATATTGGGATAAAAAGGTCCAAATGAAATTTTTTAAGCTCTTATAGAAAGCTAATGGACTTTAATTTCTGTGGTCTGATTTTCAGACTCAGAAGATGAAATCGTGACACATGGCAGTTCACACAACTTCGTTGTTCTGAACAGTCCTGTAACAGATCATTTTTGGAAAATGATCATAAGTCCCAATTGGTGAAACAAATTCTGATGAAACCTATGGTGTTGGAATAGGGACAGGCGATACTACCTCAGTGCAAAGTTTTATACACATAGGAGTATTAATTTCGGAGATAGTGTAGAAACAGTATCAAGCATTTCTGCAGGAGAAATTGGAAAACTAGGGCTTCCTGTTCCAAGAGCTTCCCTCCACTGTTTTCAGAAAAGGAGTACATTGGACATATCAACTTGAAGAGATATATATTTCTATCCAATCAGATATGAAAGATTCCAAGTTTTGAAAATAAGGGTTTCTCTGACAAACACTAGATCAGCTTGCTCCGGAACCAGGACGGACACCTCAAATTCGTAAGATCTAATATTTTGCTATTTCCATTTGAGGTTCTCATTAGCTTGATGATAAAACTGGTGAAGTCGACAACTTCCAAGAATGGAAGTATTTGATCTCTCTAAATAAATTTAATTGGACACCTACATGAGAAGAAAGGTTCCAGTTCCAGAGGGAGATGAGGCTCAAAGCCTTACACCAAAAGAACTTGGTCAAGGCCAAGAAGATCATTGTTGATTCAGTCATGGATCAACTTGTACCAAAAGTGTCTTCCATAAAGACACTAAAAGAGATGTTTGATTCCTTGACCAATCTATTTGAATAAAATAACATACATCAAAAGATGACCTTAACAAACAAGTTGAAGAGGTAAAAGAAGAAGTGAAGAATGCAAAAGTTGTGATAGCCACCTTGAATGGCCTCCCATGATGATGGGATTCATTCATGCGAGGAATGTGTTCCAAAAGGAATTCATTACTTTCAGTACTGTGGGAAGAAGAAGAAGCTTGACTCATAAGAAGACAAGAAGAAGATGGGAGAAGTTGAAGATCAAGATCTCACCATTCAAAGAAGATCCCTCAAGCAATGAGGAATATGAAGAACTCAATTCTTGAAGAACCTCTTATCCATATTATCATTTGGATAAGAAATGATGATGTCATGAATAAAGAATATGATGAATTATAAGGACCAAGAAGGATTCTACCCACGAAACGAATAAGAGATAAGTATTCAATTGTCATTTCATGATATTGTGTTGTTATGCATTTGATTATATTTAGTTATGCATGT
>LPNX010284145.1:0-12873 GCA_001517045.1 Pseudotsuga menziesii | reverse complement strand
TTTATAATTAGATAATAATTGCCTTAAATAACTATGTTTCATTTGGGTACTGTATACTACTGAGACACATTGAATGGTAGTTCCTTTTATCACTACTTACTGTTGTATTGTGGGCTGTCATACTGTTTATTTTATATCAGATATTGTTTATTGGAGAATGATTGGTTAATGGGATGCACCCGGCAAATAGGGACTCGAAGGTTAATGAAATGGGATGCACCAGGCAAATAGGGACTTGAAGGTTTTTTATATGCAAAAAATTAGTTGTCTCAGGTTGTCTAAGAGTATTAAAAAAAATTGTAACTGCCATACTCCAGGTCCGATTTGTGTTGCTTGAGATATTAAAAACTAGATACCCAAACGTGAATAATTACAACATTATACATTTACTGTTAATAAGTGGTTAAAATGTAAAAAATTTAATAATATTGATTCACCCACCCCCTCTTAGTATTGACCATTATTCCAATAATTAGTATCAGAGCAGGTTCCTTTAGTACACTTTAACCACTGGAAGGGAGATCCT
This sequence comes from Pseudotsuga menziesii, assembly GCA_001517045.1. Taxonomy (NCBI): domain Eukaryota; kingdom Viridiplantae; phylum Streptophyta; class Pinopsida; order Pinales; family Pinaceae; genus Pseudotsuga; species Pseudotsuga menziesii. The sequence goes on along the minus strand of LPNX010284145.1, from coordinate 12,347 downwards.
ATTAAAAACCACTATGGATCAACAAGAAGCGATGGATTCCAACAGAGCTCCAACACTTAATAAAGGAGAATATGCAATATGGAGAAAAAGGATGAGTGTATACTTACATTCATTAGGATGCAGCGTATGGAATACAATTACCTCTGATTACATCCTAGCAAAAAGAGTAAGGACTACATCTCAGAACGAGTCCAAGAAAAATAACTTAATGGCAATGGAGGCCATACTTGATGGATTACCTCAACCCATCAAAGAGAATATAGGGAAATGTATCTCAGCTAAATAGATCTAGGTCAAATGGGAGAAACTTTACTCAGTTGAACAAAGAGGAGAAGCAGGACCTGTTATCCTTGAGATTGATAGTGAAGATGAATAAAATCTATTCACGGGGACAGTAACTTCAGAAGATGATTCAGATATGGAAGGAGAGGTGGATCTAAAGGAAAAATTCATAAGTTCCCTTGAAGAATTGAGAAAGAGCAGGATGAATAACAATTCTTTGAAAGAAAAATTATCAAAGTTTCAAGAAGAGAGGAATTCAAAAGAAGAGGAAGTCAAGGCCCTCCAAGAATATCTACACAATTCAAGATAACAAATGATGGCTAGCATGGAAGAGGCCAAGAACTTGCAACAAGAAATTCCTAAATTCAAGGAAGAAATAAAGAAGATAAAATATCAGTAGACTATTAATGAGAAGTTCAAGGAAAGTACTAAATTCCTCATCTTACAAAGATCCCCCAAGGATTAAATAGGTTTTGGATATAATCATAAAGAATCAAGCTCCATCACTCAAGAATATGTTTACAAGGTTAAAATTTGGGATGTTGTTTCAAAAGACATATCCAGGAAGCAGAAGAATCACAAAGAAATGAATTCCAGTCATCATTATTTTGCTCATCCTCCCAAGATGAAAACTTTTAGAAGACATTCCAATGAAAAGAGTCATTACAGGCAGAAAAACTAGAGATTCTCCAAACATACATTCTATGGATATTGTCATTGTTTTCACAAGTTTGGTCATAAGGATGATGATTGTAGAATCAAAGAAGAAGATCAAGGTATAAAAAGGAAAGAAGACACTAACATATCAAATGGAAAAATCCCTTATTATATGTTTCATATGTCACAATATTGAACACTTTGCAAAACATTGCAACAATAGTATCTGCAGACCTTCCAAGGGAACTTAGAAAAAGGTATGGAATATTAAAACCAAGAAAAAAAGAAATGAAAAACCATAAGCAGAGTACCCCATGGAAACATGTGGAGAATAAAGGAAGACTCCAAAGATATAGAAGAAAATATTTCAAACATTAGTGAGGTCTCCAAATATGATGATGAGCATAATAGTGCCATAAATAAGGATGGCATCCGTTATGAGGAAAAACAATATGGAGATGTAACAGAATACGTCGATGAATATGAAGGTGATGAAGAAGGATATAGTTATGATTGTTGGATTCTTTTCTAAATATCTCTCATGATTTAAAGAGAACATTGAAAATAACATTCGGAGAGATCATATACTCAGGGGGAGTTAAAGTCAGAAAATTCCAATTGGTATAAAAAAATTCAACTGGTATTTGATGTTGAAGTATGTTGAAAGCAATCTTCATCAAAGACAATAGATCATCAAGGTTAAATGATAAGATTGGTGTATTGTTGAAATAGAGAAAGTGTAATATCTATGAAGTAACGTGAGAACAATAAAATGTGTGATTCATGAATACCATGATGTCTTCAATCAAATAGAAGATAAATATTTTATGTTCACTTAGAATTTGAATTCATGACACATAAAAATTGTTGATAGTGGAAGAAAACTTAAGTCTGATCTGAAAAATAAAAAAAATCAGTCTATTGAAAAGTGCCAGGATGAGTAAAAATAACAATGAAGATTGTGAAGGAACAATGGGTATTTTAAAAATATAGTTATCAGTGTAAGGAAGTTCTTTCTAAATTTGTCTCTCAAAATTATTGCAAATCCTGTTATTATCTCATACCAAGGATTATGTGAAGACCTCTTAAGAAGAGCGAGTTACATAATAGAGTTTATTTTTAAAGGAACAATGTAATATTGAGTCTAAACTCTGTCACGAAAATGTTGACAAAGGAGAGGAAGTACAGGGATAGGGGGATCCCATGAATCTATCATTCAAGAACCTATTGCAAGAAAGGTAATGTTAAGATAAATGATAAATTAGTTAGTACCAAGTCCAGTTAACAAAGGGGAGATATGATGATAGGGGGGGTTTTTAGAAAGGAAAAAGCAGGAAATCCTATATTAAAATAGGTACAACAATGGAATAATAGGTTATCCTTTGTCATTGTTGTCAAAGGGGGATAATGCTTAAATGTTTCCATCAATTCCAATGGGGGATATTGTTGATTATATAGTTTTCATTGATGTCAAAGGTGTTCACAAATGATAAATGAATAACCAATAGATATGGTAGCAAGAGGAGTTCAGTAATGACAAAGGAATAACCAGGGATATGATGGCAGGACAAACTCAATGAAAGACAAAGGTAGTGATGACATGACATAGATGATGATATGGAAGATATGATGACATGGCATGGCATGGAGTATATCATGATGTGGCATGGATTTGAAATCATTGTTGCATTATGACATCGTTCTGGAGAAATATGGTAAATTGGTGAAACCAGGAAATTGACTAAGTATGGAATAAATAGTCAAAACTAGTCTATTAGGGATTCTTAGAGTGAGATAAGACATAAATCGATTGATCAATCATTGTAAGGATTGATGATGAACCTATACGCCTAATTCTGTGCATGTATTAATGGTTGAGATGTGGTAAGAGAAAATCCATGATTGTGGTTGAATTTTGCAAGTTAGAGTTTCGAATGAGATAAATTGATAATTATCAACCATATGCTTAAAGATCATGTGGTACATATTAAATATGGAATAAGATCAATAGCCAAAGAATATTTTGCTGATTAAAGAGATAGGAGTATAAAAGGTGAGTCAAGTTGCGAAATTAGAACTAATCACTAAAAATCAGATTGAGATCAATGACCGATATCGATCATTAAAATAGATCGATGTAGCATAACAATTTCATTGAGTTGAGTTGCGTGATTTGGAAAACTTTTGATGTGCATGAAATATGCTTCATCACATTTGAAGTCTATCATTGATCTGGTGGGGACACAGATCTAACGGTCCTCATGGATTTCACAAAGTTAATTAGAAGGTGAATTAACGTTCTGGATGGGGGTGAAATTTCATTAAGAAATAGTTTACTGACGACATGGACGGTCCCAATCAGTTAAGATAAATTACAAAATCTGATCTTGAGAACATCAACGACGGTGAATGATTTCCACAAAAAGAAGAGGGGAGATACACAAATATGCATTAGATCATAGATCGACAGATAGAAATGAACCCACAAAGAAATCAATGGTTCATAAGAAAAGTGGAAGATGAGAAATCAAGGTATAGAATAATATGGGTTTCCGCAACCCAAAAGTATTGAAGGAGGAAAGCGGAAGGAAAAGAATCATGAAAATACTTTGTGAAATGTCATAGTTCCACTGTTTAAATTGTTGTGCCATTTATATATTCAAGCAATGAGTACAAAATTATTATTGCAGCAAAAGGAGAATGAAGATACACACTAAAAAAATCAAACCACACAGGAAACAGATGATTATAGCTTATATAATTAAAGTATCATTTCCATTAATCAACTTGGTGTTACAATAGTGTTACATAAGGAAAATAATTCAAATAATGAGGAATGAATTAAAATCTCCCAACTGGATGTGACTTTACCTAACTGACTAGATAACTCAGGATGCCTTGATCAATATTGGAGTCCAAATGGTTAACTCTAGATGTCTAATCAACTCACATAATCAGTAATAAATAGTTAACTTAGTCTAACAGAAGTGGTAGGTGAGCAAAGGCTCCTTATCCACATGTAGCCATGCATAACTAGTGCTAATTGAACTGATTGTGATATAAATAAATGTAACTAGAAAATAACTAAGCTTAACTAGTTCCAAATCCAACTAACTGAAGCAGGTTGGTGTCGGGACTCCCCGTGGCTCCTAAAATGTATGGATTGGACTAAGAGGAGCCTAAACTAATGCATGCAAGTGCAGTCAGTGGAAAATAGCCTCTATCAGTGTTCCCCACACTATAGTAACTAGTACATGTGCCCCCGTTAGGCCAAGTGGGACAAATGGTACTAGTGGGCTCAATTAATTAAATAAAACTCCTAAGTTAGGATAAAATAATCTAATAGATGGTTTGGTCAAGGGAGAATTATAAATCCTAACACCCCCCCTGAATCCTAAATTGGATAACTATGGGCCTTGGAAATAGGGCCATAAGTCACCCCTATACAATCTAGAAGATAAAATGATTCTTAATACAATAGAGAAAATAGGGGAAAACCTCATGGGAAAAACACCCCTCAAGATAAGCAGAAATCAGGAAATACAAGTTAAAAACTTGTGAAATATTTTGCTGCAATTTGTAGCAGTAATGCAGTATTCTGGTTCTTCTGTGCAGCAGCATCCTGAATCTGTACATGTGAACCTATGATTCCAAACAAATTGATTATTTTTGGATGGATCTTCCTCTTTGAAAGAAGAATACTATGCTCAACTGAATCAGGAATATAAACAACTTAAGGATGAAAACTGGACCCATGTAGAGCAGCTGAAACCAACTGATGAGAGAGAAAAAGGTGCTTGAGATTTAGAACCATGTGAGGAACACCCAATAAATTGATATATTGCAGCCTTTAAAATCAAACCATGTGAGGAAAAATAATCCCTAAGTGTTAGGAGCAAGTGTCCAGGTCGATGCAGAATGTCTCCAACTTTACTAGTTCTGTGAGGAGATGAGCATGTGATCAAAAAGGTAGGTAGAGAAGCTCTGGGATTATGGAGAGAGAATTATTGACATCAATAATATGATATAGCTTCATAAATAATGAATAATTCACAAATTATAATATCAGCAATATCATAAGAGAAAACTAACACTAAATCCTCAGCAAGAAAATTGAAGGAGACTTGCGGTGCTTGATTTCTCACACCAAAATTATTGAAACCAGTTACAAGAAACATTGTAAGCTATTAAATATTAAAAAATGAACCAAATATCATCATATCATAAAATAAATCATATCCAAATATGTTCATATCATATCCAAAACTGTGCTCCACCGAGATGGTAGATGCACAATTTTCTCCTTCTTCAAAATTATGAGTTTTGGTGCATGCAATCATGTAGGAATTTACTGGAAGTTATAGATTAATGAGATTGAATGGATCACTTCTATAGTCTGAAATTATTTCCAAAATATCTAAATATTTCCAAAATATAATATCAGCAAACTCATGAGAGAAAACTGACATCAAATCCCTAACAGAAATTTTGAAAGAGATTTTTGGTACTTGATTCTTCACACCAAAATTGATGAGAAAAACTACAAGAAGTAATGAAATATATTGAGCCCTAGAATTGAGTAATATCATATCAGATACAAATAATATCATATCATATCCAAATAGGTTCATATCAGATCTGTTGATGTAATTGTAACTTCAAAATGTATTCACTTGTATTTCTTATGTATTGTAACCCGATGTTTATTCCAGGATGTATTTGTAATGTACTTGAGTCATGTCATTCCCCAATGTTCCTATCAAGAAGTTTATATAATGTAAAAAATTCATGTCAATTCAAGGTGGTTAACCCTCCTATTGTATACGGTTTAAAGTTCCCACAGTTCTGGGGCACCAGGGTTATTAGACTCACCTAGTGAAGTCGGCCCTAGTTGGGTTTAGTCAAGTCGGGAATTAGTATAAATAGAGAGATAGCCTCTCTATTTAACACACACTCACTCACACTCAATTGTAGAGCATAGTTGAGGAAAACAAAGTCACTGGGGCAAGGAAGAAAGAGGTTACTGCTGTCAGGAGATCATCTTACTGTTTTTGGGTTTCACTTTGGTGTTGATTCTATCTCTAAGGAAGTTGCGGGGTTTTATCCATTTATGCTTTCCCTGAGGAAAAACATTGTGTTCATTGTCTCTTGTGTTTGATTGATGTGCTTGTTGTTCTCTCGGTTAAAGATCCTAATGTTATGCTAGCTTAATGTTAAAAATATAACATGGTATCAAAGCTAACCTGAGAAGAAGACACTGTGCAGCTGCGGGAACTAGGGATTCCTATTTTGTGGATCTCTCTCCACATATTTTCAGCAAAAGTAGGGTGGAATAACTCTCCTCCCTAGGGCACGTCTTTCTGTCGAAGCATAATCCAATTATGAGGGTTTTTCGGTTTTGGACCCGACACTACTGCCAGAAATTAGGGATTTTCATAGAAGTGGAATTTTTCAGTGAGCCCAGAACTGGATTGATCTCCTCCCCAAAATAGAAGTTGGGGATCAAATTCAAAGCATTTGGTTGGACAAAACTCAAAAAAAGCAAAACCCTAATTTGCTCCTGAACTAGCACTGCAGGATTTTAGCTCCAAATCTAGATCCGATATCTTGACCTAGTAAGATCTAAATCTTTTGTATTTCCATTTGAGGTTCTCAGTTAAGATGTCTCATCATACCAAGCTTGATGAAAAGCTTAAGGGAGCTGATAACTTCCAAGCTTGGAAGTATAGGATCTCCCTGGTCCTGGAAGAAAATGAGTTGGACTCCCACTTCCATGAGGAGGTTCCAGTTCCAGAGGGAGATGAGGCCAAGGCCTTACATAAGAAGAAGTTGGTCATGGAAAAGAGGATCATTGCAGATTCCATCAAGGATCACCTCATTCCACATGTGTACTCCCTCAAGACACCTAAATCCATTTTTGATGCCCTAACCAAACTGTTTGAAGGGAAGAACATAAATCAGAAGATGACTCTAAGGAACCAGTTGAAGAATGTCAAGATCCAGAATGAGGAGACCATCCAGTCATACTTCACAAGGGTCTCCCATATCAAAGAACAGCTGGAAGCAGTAGATGAAGAAGTGGATAATGCAGAAATTGTGATGACAACTTTGAATGGCCTCCCTAGGTCATGCAATTCTTTCATCTAAGGAATCTGTGCTAGGAAGAAGTTAGCCAAGTTTAGTAGACTATGGGAAGAATGTTCTCAAAAAGAAGCTTGGATAGTAGCTTGAGAAGAAAATATGGGAAGTGAAGATCAAGCTCTCACTATACACTCCAATAAAGGAAGAAGGGAAAAGCATCATCACCAAGGTAAGCATTCTCATCAGAAAGGTTCATCTAAACTCAGATGTTATACATGCGATGAAATAGGAAACTTTGCTAGAAATTGTCCCATGAATAATAATGGATCCAATAAGAAGAGGAACTCCAAAAGAAGACATCATTCTCACACTACTGAGGATGATGATCCTCCCAGAAAGAGGGTAAAACAAGAAAATGAAGAATCTTCAAGTGAAGATGAATATGTTCTGATCTCCACTCTCACGGGAATTGTCACTCAAGGAAGTAAAGATTGGCTTATTGATAGTGGGGCTTCCAAACACATGACAGGTTTCAAGGAATCCTTTCAGAAACTATCTGAACATAATTCACCCCATAAGGTGAAACTTGGGGATGACTACCAATATCCCATAAAAGGTAGTGGTGAATCCTCCTACAAGCTAGATTCTGGAAAGTCTATGAAAATGAAGGATGTATTTTTTGTACTAGGACTAAAGAATAATATTCTATCCATATCAGCATTGGATGCAAAAGGCATGAGGGTTGCATTTGTAGATGGCCAAGTCCACATGTGGCCAAGAGGAAATACTATTGACGATGCAATAGTAATTGGAGAACAAGAAGAAGGATTATACAAATTGAAGGGCCATCCAGAACAAGCTTTGGTCCATGACATAGTAGAGCCAAATGAACTTTGGCACAAAAGTCTTGCACATGTGCACTACATAGCACTACCACTTTCAAGCAAAGTTGTTGAATGTCTTCCAGAAATTCAAGCAAAACATGAAGGAGTCTGCAAAGGATGTGCGAAAGGAAAGAACACAAAGAAGACATTTCCAAGTAGCGAAAGCAAAGCAAAAGGAATCTTGGAAATCATCCACTCAGATGTGTGTGGACCAATGTCATCAAGTTCTCTAAGTGGGTATGTATACTATGCTTCTTTTATTGATGACTTTTCTAGGAAGACATGGATTTACTTCATGAAGAACAAAGATGAAGTGTTCAGCAAGTTCAAGGAATTCAAAGCCTTGATCGAGAACCACACAAAAAAGAAGATCAAGACTTTTCGATCAGATAATGGCGGAGAATTCACATCAAATGAATTCAAAGACTTATGCAAAGAATCATGGATTAAGAGGGAGTTGTACACTCCTTATAATCCACAATAGAATGGGGTTGCATAAAGGAAGAATAGAACTATCATGGAAGCTGCAAGAGCAATGCTTCATGATCAAGATCTCCCCATGCATCTATGGGCAGAGACTGCTAGAACAACAGTGTATGTACAGAATTGTACTCCACATAGAGTATTCGAGAAAAAGACTCCTGAAGAAGTCTTCTCCTATAAGAAACTAGAATTCAGCCATCTTAGAATATTCGGCTGTCTAGTGTACATACACATTCCAAAAGAGAAGAGAACAAAACTAGATCCTTCAGGAAAGAAGTGTATATTTGTGGGATACTCTGAAAGCTCGAAGTCTTATAGAATATACTTCCCAGGATTCAAGAAGATCGACATCAATAGGGATGTAACATTTGATGAAGACTCAGCTTACAATAAATCCAGAAAGAGACCTTCTGAAGATCCTGAAGAAGCAGAAGCACCCAGAATTCATGATACAACCATGAATGAAGAAACTCAAAAAGAAGATCGAGAATTTGAAGAACCACAAAGACCTATATATCCACCTCAGGAGAAGAATCCTCACAAGAGAAAACCTGCCTGGGTACGAGAAATTATCCAAGGTGTGGAAAGATATGGGGCTCTAGAAGAGAATCGTAGAGAAATAAAGAGAACCAGATCCTGCTCCAGATATGTAGCTTTACTATGTGATGTTATCAATAAAGAACCTTCCAACTACGAAGAAGTGGCAGAACGGAAAGAATGGAAGGATGCTATGATCGAAGCATATCAATCGATCATGAAGAATGATGTTTGGGATGTTGTCCCAAGACCAGAAGGGAAGTCGATTGTAACTTCCAAATGGATATACAAGATCAAGCATGCTGCAGATGGTAGCATAGAGAAATATAAGGCAAGATTCATGGCTCATGCCTTCTCACAGAAGGAAGGAATATATTATGAAGAAACCTTTGCAACTATATCCAGATACACTTCCCTCAGATCGGTACTTTCTTTGGCTGCAGTGATGAAATGGAAGATACACCAAATGGATGTCAAGACTGCTTTCTTGAATGGTGTAGTGGAAGAGGAAGTGTATGTAGAACAACCACTCAGTTTTGAGACACATGATAGGGAGTCTCATGTGTGCAGATTGAAGAAATCCCTGTACGGTTTGAAACAGGCACCCAGGACTTGGTACGAAAGAATTGATAGATTTCTATCCAGTTTAGGGCTTTACCAAGAGTAAAGTAGATTCCAACCTTTACTACAAGGTTGAAGATGGCAACCCAGTGATGCTCCTACTGTATGTAGATGATCTGTTTGTAACAGGTATGGATGGGTTGATTATTGATACGAGGAGAAATCTTGCTGCCGAGTTCAAAATGAAGGACTTGGGTATGATGCATTATTTTCTAGGCATGGACGTGTGGCAAAATGCGGATGGAATCTCCCTCGGACAAGGGAAGTATGCAATAGAGATCCTGAAGAGGTTTGGGATGATGGATTGCAAGGCCATGACCACACCTATGGAATCAAACCTGAAGCTATTGAGTGATGCTTCATTAGAGACGGTTGATGCTACGATGTATAATCAGATGATTGGGTCCTTGATGTACCTGACGAACACGAGACCAGATATTTTCTTTGATGTGAACAACTTGAGCTAGTTCTTGAGAGATCCAACAAATGTTCACTTGATTTCTGCAAAGCATATTCTAAGGTACCTGAGGGGTACAATTGATTATGGTTTGAAGTATGAGGTGAATCAGAAGATTAACCTAGAGGGTTATGTTGATTCAAATTGGGCAGGCAGTGCCATCGATATAAAGAGCACTTCAAGGTGTTGCTTCAGTATGGGATCAAGTATGATCTCTTGGTTTAGCAAAAAGCAATCCTGTGTGGCACTGAGTACAGTTGAAGTGGAGTATGTTGCAGCTTGTTTAGCTAGTTGTGAGGCAGTATGGATGAGGAGGCTACTGTCTGATTTATTTGATCTCCAGATGGATGATACTTGTATACATTGTGACAACTAGAGTTGCGTGAAGTTGTTAGAGAATCCAGTGTTCCATGACAAGCCAAAGCATATCGAGATCAAGTATCACTATATCAGGGATATGGTGTAGAGGGGAGCAGTGAAGCTCCAGTATGTTGCGACGAAGGAATAGATAGCTGATGTGTTGACAAATCCATTGGCTAGGGTGAAGTTTGAGTGCTTTAGGGAGAAGCTTAGTGTTCTCCAGATCGAGGTTTCCTCCAAAGGGAAATGATGAGACCCAAAGCCATTCTGACATAGTGAAAGGATTGGTTCCTTCCATGGTTAGATGTAAGGGCTGAGCCATTTTGTCATGGTGAGGATTGGTTCCTTCCATGTCAGATATGAGTGCTAAGCCATTCTGATGTGACTCTAGGATTGGTTCCTACATGATCAAAAGTAAGCGTCGAATGCCATTCTTGTAATGGAGGCACTTGGTCAGTTACCAGGTAGTTCAGTCTGGGAGTGGGGGCTATTCTGATATGATTGTAGGATTGGTTCCTACTTGATTAGATGTGAGTGCATGCCCTTTCAAAAATGCATGTTTGATTGGTTCCTCGCATGTGTTAGATGTAAGTGCAGAGCCCTTTCGAACATGCATGTTGGATTGGTTCCTCACATGTGTCAGATGTAAGTGCAGACCCCTTTCGAACATGCATGTTGGATTGTTTCCTCACATGTGTCAGATGTAAGTGCAGAGCCCTTTTGAACATGCATCTTGGATTGGTTCCTCGCATGTGTCGAATGTAAGTGTAGAGCCTTTTTGAACATGTATGTTGGATTGGTTCCTCACATGTGTCAAATATAAGTGTTGAGCCTTTTTGAACATGTATGTTGGATTGGTTCCTCACATGTGTCAAATGTGAGTGTTGGGCCTTTCTGATAGGGTTGTGGGATTGGTTCCCACATGGTCCGATGTGAGTGCTGGTGTCACGTCCCCGTCCCTCAACCGACGAAGAGGACGCGACGAACACATCAACACATCCAGGAAAAACGCCCCATGAACATAATCAAATGAAATCAATGCTGGAATTAAGCATACATAGATGCATTTTTCTTCAATCATACAGTGGAAGCAAACACACACATTCCAGCAATCTCCATGTTCATTATAATTCATTTAACATCAATATGATTTGCAGAGATGGAATAACAACAACACTTATCTGTTAATGAAGAATTCACCCGCAACCAGCTACGTCGCTGCAACGTTCTACCCAACCATAGGCCAGCTTGCTCATTAATCTCTCAGCAACGCTGCCACCCCCGAGCTGGGCATGATTCCTTCTGGATAAGGGTCAATTGCAGGCTTATACATAGCCAAGGGGACATAAAACAATGAATTAACACTGCTGGGTTTCACAGGATTTCAACAAACAAGCCAAGCCAGCATAGTCCAACTTCCAACCACTGCATACCAGCAGCAAAACCACTTCATTCACTGCCCCGATTTCTGCGTGCAATACCAGCCTGCGCGTGAGGGGAAAATGGCCTCCTCTATGCACGTGAATCCACAAGCCATCGGGAGGATGAACAGACCATCGACCTCTGCGCGAGGATGAACAGACTAGCCATGGGAGAGACCTGTGCAATGTAAACAATCCGAACCAACAAGGAAAGGAACAGACAATGGAGGCCCTGCGTGAGGAAAAATGGCTCCGTTTTTTTCTGTGGATGCACACACAACAGGAAGGATGCAATTTGCAGTTCGTGGGTGCTCAGCAACTCATGGGGAGAGGAAGAAAACCTGCGTGAGACCCAAAAACGCCCAGAGCTTGTGCGTGAAGAGCCAACAGACAATTCGTGGGTAGAGGTGAACAGACTGTGGAGAGAATGCACGATGGGCACAATGAACAGGCGTGTGTGGAGAACAGAACAGGCAGGGAAAGCATGGAGTCGTGGGTGGAGTGTGGATGTGGGCAAAGGACTGACAGTCCTGCCACCCCACTCCCAAAGGCAATAACTGCCCA
>LPNX010284073.1:194167-239271 GCA_001517045.1 Pseudotsuga menziesii | reverse complement strand
GGGTTTGACCTGTGAGCTAGGGGTGGGCTTTGCTCCCACCTGTTGAGCGCAACAGCAATCCCTCTTCGGTTTGAGAAGAACTAGATCGGGGTAGTCACAGCACCGGATCTAAAACTTAATCCAAGAAGAACAACTTTAATAAAATCAACTAAAATAAACCAAGAGACAATTCAAAACCGGTTCTACAACATCTTCTATTTTCAAGCACTCTTTATTTCCAACAATCCGCACTACAATTTTTTATTTCAGCACTTTATTTTGCAGTTGCATCTATTTACTTTCAATCTTGTAAATGGTCATGTGGTAGATGCTTAACTGCTTAAGTTCTTTCCATACTTTTACTTTACTGCTGGTTTGATAACTTTCATTTATTGCATTTTTAGCCATATTGTAAATCTGGTTCACGATCCATACTGGTAGATAATCTGTACATTGTTGAATGTTTTATTTCCTTATTGTCTATAATTATTTGGTTTATTCATATATTTCATTGTTAAATACTTAAGCCATAAGTTCAATCATAGCTTAAATCTCTAAATTGTTTTTTTGTAATCTTGTAAAGTGGTAACTTATTTTGACTCCATTATCTAGGCACTGGTCTTGTTTTATATAAGGTCTTAGCCTCATTTTGTAAACGATCCCTTTAATTAATCCTTAATTAATTAATAAACCTGGAACATAGTCTTTCCATAGGGACTACCCCCCTTGGCTCTGTTGGGATCTTGCCTAAACGGAGGAGTTGCGGACTGAGGTGACAGTGGTCCCCAGCTCTCACTTGCCCCCAAGGACACACATAGCAGGTTGTGACTTTCCTGCACCTTAAAGTGTGAATTAGGCGGCAACAAGGCCAAGCATTCAAATTTCATACTATCATAGAAATCAAAGATCAAAAAATTTCAAAATTTTAACGCAAAGAAAATGACAAATGTTTAATTTACAAACTAACAAAGAACTTAGAAGGTTGTAGAACCTACCTCTTTGGCTCCCGCTCTCCAATGGTGGCAAGCGGCAACCTTCTCCTCTCCTTTCCTCTCCTCTCCTCTCCTCTCCTCTTCTTCTCTTCTTCTCTTCTCTTCTCCTCTCCTCTTCTTTTCTTCTCTTCTCCTCTCCTCTTCTCTTCTCTTCTCTTCTGTTGCAAAGTGACAATGAGGTAGGAGAAGAGGGCTTTATCCCCCAAAGCCCTCCTCCTTCCCTCCAAAACCCCTCTTCCTCTCTTTCGCGGGTGTGGGCAGCGTAAAAAGAAGGAAGTGTCTGGGGGAACGACGGGAAGCGAAGAGGGAGCGAACACAGAAGCGAAGGGAGCGAAATCTGAATCGTTCAGGAAGCAAAGTGGGAGCGAGCTGAGAAGCGAACGCTTCCGGACAGGGCAGGGAGCGAATTTTTGGGCAAGGAAGCACGCTTCGCATTTCGCTTCGGATCGGGAGCGATCTAGGAAGCGTGATTCGCCTTAGCTCCCGCAACGCTTCGATCCGAAGCGAGCTTCTGGAGCGGGGGCCAGGGGGGGCACTTCCCCGCGACACAGGTTCTAATACGTTTCTTACTTTGTTTCTCCTATTCTATGAGTCTTTGATGTGATGCGCACTTCTCTTGGGATGGATTTCTTAGCTTGAAGGTGAATGAAATGAGTTTTTAGGGCTTCCTTTTACACATGCAAATGGTTAATAGTAGACTAGTTGGAAGGACTCATTCACAAAGGTGCCCTGAAGTCTTTCACCTTGCTCACTTCTAGTTAAATGTTCGTAAGTTATGCTCTTAGCTTGGTTGAATTGTTCTTTTATAGTGCGTTTGCTGATTTGTTAGGGATTTTGTCAACTTTTGTATGAAGAGAACATCCTGCTTAGGGGTTCTCTATTGCTTATTAGGGCCTTGGACTTCTTCATTTGCTCTAGTTAGGGTCTCCCCCTTGCAAGTGTTGAAAGACATCTCAAGAGAGGGACGTTGATCATTGATCTTTCAATGCCCTAGGGATTGAGACAATAATCACATCCCCTTTTCTTGTCACTAAATTACTCTTCTTTTCAACATTTTATTGTCTTTTATTTTGGCTGCAATTTTATGCATAAATTCCCTAATAATCTGAAAATTACAAGAAACATAAAAAAATTAGAGAATTTAAAACTTAGAGAACATTAAAAAATTCACAAAACTAATCCAAGGAACTGGTGTGCCCTAGTGGATTTATCCACTAATTCTTGAGGGCGTCTTGGTCATTGGCTTTGGGACAGGGACACTATCAAGTCTAATTTACTGCTACTGTTAAAGAGGTTAGGGCAGACCTTGTTTGACATATTGAAAGGCTGTTTCAATTCGCCTTGTTCTTATTGTTGCCCCTCTCTCAAGGCTGAACTTTTCTTTGGTTTTCTAAACAATTTTAATGCTGATATTTATTGCCTCAAGCTGGAGGACTTAATCTACATTGACAACTTGATTTCAGTGACTTATTTTCAGTGGATAAATATTGTGAATTAGTCTTATAATTTAAATTGTGGCAACCTATTAATAATATGCTGATGTTAGTCAACCAAAACTGATTTAACTCCTCTATATAACTTCTGTCTTAACCATCGATTTCTTGACTTCAGATAAGGCATTGATCTGCTATAAAGGTTGTGGAAGGGTATTTGCTAGTTTAGTGTTTGCAGGGACCTTAAAAGGTCTCTCCCTTGTGTTTAGGAGTTACCCAAAGTAGTTGAGAGGCTTGGCCGTGGTGACATTTGGGCCTAGACCTCTCCCACATGCTTACCACCATTCACTAGCATACATACCACATACTGTTACCAATTTACTACTTGTTTGAATGGTAACACACAACCAATCTTCGTATGCCATTTTTGAAAGAACAATCCTCCTCGTTGGCCCAACTGTCGTTGTCCATCTTGACGAAAGCTTGAGGTGGAGGCCAAATCTAGACCACACCACTGCAATGACTCTCTTCAGCCTTAATTGCAATGAGGATACTACTCTTACTCCCGTTCCTAGTCCTAATCTAAGTCACCGTGTTAGACGATTTTTCGTCTTCAAGTTCAAAAATCGTCGAATTTCTGCCTCTGCTGAATTTATGCGTTGAAGTTCGTCGATCATAAACGCGAATTCGAATTTGAAAGTTCGACGAACGTGAAGGCAAATAAATTCGCCATTAATTCAACGAATTTATAGAAAATCATTTTTAAAATCATGTTTGTTTTTTAAATGAAAACCCTAGCCTAAAACAAAGAGCACCTCCTCTCACGGGCCACGGTTGCGGCATTGTTCTATTCGCATTTTGCTACTGCGCGGTCGCGTTTACAGTTCATGGAGGCCGTTCGACGACATTTTCTATTGATCGAAGTGTTACTATTTATAGAGGCTGCCGACGACATTGGTTCAACATTCAACATCCATCACTTGCGGATGGAGGACGACGGACGGAGGACGAGTCACGACAACTCCTCACTTGCAAGTTGCGGCGACTCATTTGCAGAGAGTCAGCTTTGCTGTGAATCGTGATCGATTCTTCTAGACTCAAGTCTCCTAGACTCCCACTGCTGGGTGACAGACCTGCAGGCTGCGGTTGCACCGTTGCTCACTGCTTAGTGCGACACCCGATCGACGCAGTGTGAGCAGCGACACCAGTCTCTCCTTGAAGGTTGACTGTGGATTGGGAGTTGTGGACGTGGATTGTGGGACACCCGACTTCAAGCTTTCAAAGTTCAAGCTCTGCTTCAAAATTCAAGCTCTGCCTTTGACCTCCGAGATACCGACTACAGGCTCAAAGTTCAAGCTATGTCAGCAACTTCAAGTCTTCAAGTTCTTACCTTCAGGCTCCTACAAGTTACAACAACTTCCAGGTTCCAAATTCATTAATTATTTTATAGATTTACAATTGAAATTTGAAACCTTAAAAACTTGCATAATGCATGGAGACTAAGATCCTTTGTGCAGTGTCTATAGGCTGTTAGTGTTTGGTTTACCATAATCAAATTATCAATTATTAGATTGACCTGATAAAATTAAAATTTTATCATTTTAATTTGTCAGTTTTGAGTAAATTGTATGAAATTAAATAATCCATTAAATACATATTTGGCCACTGGTTCTGCAGAAACATTGATCAAATGGTACCCCATAAATCTTTAGTAGAGGCGTGGAAATATGTCAAGAAGGATTATATGTTACATGTCTGCTATGTGGGCACAAGTTTTGTGGTTCCTTAACTCGGGTAGTGGATCACCTTCTTAGTATTAGTAATGGTAGTGGAGGTGGAGTGGAAGTGGGCACAAGTTTTGTGGTTCCTTAACTCGGGTAGTGGATCACCTTCTTAGTATTAGTAATGGTAGTGGAGGTGGAGTGGAAGGATGTGAAGGAATATCAGATGAACAAAAAGTGGCAGTGCAACAAAATTATGACAAATTAAAAGCATAAAAGGGAAAAAAGGAAGTAAAAAGGCAAAGAATTCAGAGGGAGATTGATGTGTCTTCTTATTAACTTTATTACAATATGGTTTTTATGATAGATTCCACCTTTAGATCTTGAAAATTGATAAAAAAGGGGTGACAAATCTTGCTTGAAGAGGGGGAATGAAGAAGGGGGGATTCTGGGTGTTCTAGATGCCCAAAAGTTTGAAAGCTCGGCAACCATTCCTTCTCTTTTTCCTTCGACCTGCTAAAACCTAGCAAACTAATTATTGATATATTAGTAAATTAGTCAATAAAATACACTTAAAAAAATTCACTTAGTACATGTGCAAATATAGAACGATTATGCTACTTCAAATACTTAAGAAAGGGAAACTAGATCTAAGCTTTATGACTATTGAATGAAAGTAGTTTTAAATCCAGAAATGTATAAGCAAAGAACATAAAATAAACTTTTTAAAATGAGATCTAAGCTTGCTTTTAACAGGTAACCAGAGAGAGAGATTTAAACTTTAAGAAGGAGAAGAAAGAGCTGCTCAAGTCTTGAATCTTTCTTGCAAGCATAGAAGGATTGTTGATGTGGGAAATGAATATTTATGTGTTCGTTTCAACCTATAATCCAAAGCAAAGGAGATGCATCTGAGCTCAACCTTTCACTCAGGATGGTAATTTGCACACTTATTAAGCCTGTACAAAACGAATTGGATCTAGTACACCCCACAGTTAGAAAACCAAAAGATCATGAAATATAGCCGAATAAAGCATGAACTCTTAGATAGCTAATAACAAGAAAGTAAATAGGCAAATTGACAGCTGCAAAAGCCTATCCTACGTGCAACAGAGAGCCCTCTAAGCCATATTATTAGTTTATGCAAAGCAAAATAACTGAACAATATTGTCTCACAAAAAAATTACCACATGCACAACTTGCCACAGATCATGAGCCTCCAAAGCCTTTCAATTTTATTTATAAACAACACTAAAAATAATACAACACTAAAAATAATACAAGAGCATAGGTTCCTTGCTTCCGTCCAAACGAGGAAGAAAGCCTCTCTTAAATAGGAAAAATGAGAGCAAACACCAAGTGGGGCGAATTTGCCAAGTGTTGGAACTTTTTGAGATGATTTGGGGTGAACTAGAGTTAACTGGAGGTGGTAGGTGCCACCTCTCACAAGGTAGGTCACTGTTATCACACAAGGTGTAACTACCCACTAAAGGTATCCCATCCAGGACGGTAGAGGTGAGGTAGCTAACCAGTGACACCGCAAGGGCCTCGTCCACTACGGATAAACGGTAGTTGTCACACCGGACGGGATCTTGTCACTTTAGACCAATCCGTAGAATGACCAAGGGGGAGACCCTACTAGCCTAAGAGGCTAGCGAACCTACTCAAGGCACTCCTAGGGTTTGATAATGTATATGAAAGGAGAGATAACGAGTGGGTAAGACTAGATCTATCAAATTGGAGTGGTATGGAGATTAGGGCCAAGTTGGGGAGGCTTAATAAAGATAGGAAATAACCCAACTTGGATGAGATTGTACCACAAATGAGTTAAGGAGGTAGATCTAGGGAGATCTAGCCAAATGAAATGAAAACCCTAAAGGGACCGATCTAGGGTTTTTGTATAAGTGGACAAAGTGGACCCAAAAGAGTAGTCAAGGCATGAGATGACTAGATTGGGGTGCTTGAAGGTTGGATCTATGATTTTGAGGCGGGTCCATGCATACCCATTTGACAGATCTGAAGAAA
This sequence comes from Pseudotsuga menziesii, assembly GCA_001517045.1. NCBI lineage: Eukaryota > Viridiplantae > Streptophyta > Pinopsida > Pinales > Pinaceae > Pseudotsuga > Pseudotsuga menziesii. Next base: position 233,124 of record LPNX010284073.1, on the reverse strand, counting down.
TGGCCACCCACCTAAGAGGGGCGTCCCCACCTAGAGTGACTAGTGCTAGATCCCAGGGGAAATGGAGTCCGATTTTTATGAAACTTGAGATATAGGGTTTATTCATTAATCTCTAAGTGGTTTTTGATGGCTGTCATAAAAAACTCACCAGATCTATTAGAGCTACAAAATTAGGGTTTTAAGAAAGAGGGTTTGGTTGTGACAATTGGATCAATCCCTTGAAAAATAACAAAGAATGCAGACGTACTTGGAAATACTTGCTTCTAGCCTTGTATGACGATGATCTTGCCTGCCCGATCAAGTACGAGCGTTTTCTATGCCTCTCCAAGTGAAATCGCTACCTCCTCTCAAATGCCAAGCGGTCCCTCCTCCTGCAAAAGAGATCTGCTATGAGAATCGATTTAAAAAAAAGAAAGATGAAACGATGAAGAAAGATGAATCAAAGAACATCAAGATGGCCGTGAGACGCAATAAAGATACTCCTTGAATCAAAGATGATTTGAGTGGACGATATGGAGCTCAGTCACAATAGCACCCCTACTCAAACACTTCCTTCACTAGATGGTTGGCAACCTGCAAAAATATTAGAAATGCATAGATCCGCAAGAATGCTAGAGAGAACAAGACTTTCCAATCTCCATACAAGACATTCGACAAAGCCTCCAAGATTTTCTGCAAAAATATTTTTATTAATCCAAGGCTTTTAGAGCCAAAAGTCCCCTTTACAAATGAGAGAGCATCTCAATATATAGATCTCTCAAGTACATAATACCTAGATCCAAAAAGATCAAGGGTCAAGATCATAAGATAAAACTGTCCTATTCTGCGACTAAGATTAGCCGGATACATCTCACATGGATCAACTAAAAAATATAAGGGGCCGCACCACAAGGAATTCCCGGTGAGGGGTGCACCACATAAAATATGACTAATGACCACAAAGTAGCACATGGTGGGACTAGGAGGTTATGTTATCCTTCACTAGCATGGCCCCATGGCACAATAACAATGTGTGGTGGCATATAATATAAAGGAGTGATTAAAATCACTAGGGGATCTCCCTCAAAATACCCTCAAGATGCATAAATCAAGGATGCGTGGACCCTGAGTGAAGTGAAGCTGATGCCGGATGATGAAGGTGATTGAAACACTGCGCTTGGGGCCAATTCCTTGCCAATTCTTTGCCTCAATTGCCCAAATTGATTTCCTCATTAGCCATTTTTTATTATTAAAATGCTACCTTGGGAACATAAAACAACCCATATCTCATCAGGGACCAAAAACTAACGTCAAATGACTGCATGGATGGATCTGGGACCATGGTAGTATGGTACAAACGACTAGCTGCACCCCAAGAATCCCTTTAGCGCCCTCGGAGAACTTAATTTATTTCTCATTGTGTTTTATTTTCATTTTCCCCAAGCAAATCTGTTGTAAGAAGGCCAAGAGGCCCATATATGTCTTGTAACTGCTTGAAACAAAAAACCAACTGCACCAATGGACTCAAAATGTCCAAATCAACCAGGAATGAGTACTCATACACCATATGTCCATCACAAAGGTACGTCAAAGGCCCCATCAATGTCAGAACAATAATAATAATAAAGCTTGTAAATGCTGATAATCATGAAAATAATACAAGCCATCATAACAAATCATCATCTTAAGTATGAGTATGTCTAATGAACACCTATATACCATAAATAATCATAATCCATCATCATCGGTCTATAACTCATCCCGGATCCTACTCATGACCTTGCCAAGACTGGGTTGACCAAGTCAAAACTGATCAAATGATGACCCAAGTGCTAGACTATGATATTGCAGAGTACAAATGGACATGCATGCTCAATTATCTATGCTAACAGTGACACTCTAGTATGATTAGATTTTGTTGGCAAGTTTAAGCACAATACATATATAATAATCCAAATCACAATGATTAGTTGCTTCAAAATAAGAACCTCCAGTGTATACTCATTTACAGATTTAACCTTTTTGCTAGTCAAGGGTGAAGGGATCATAAACAATAGGTAAGGCCAAGGGATGACCTGATAACTCAACACTATAAGCATCTGGGCTAAAGGACAAGGGGATCCACACAACACATAAGTTGGACTAGGTGAACAATAGGGCATGGCAGTGTCTCACAAATGGGTGGAATGATGAGAAAACTCCACTAGACTCTAGACAAGCAACCTTTTTAAGTCTTAACTTGCTCAGCATTTGTTTCACTAGTTGACCTCTAAAGGCAGGTGCCCTGGTAAGCCTTATGGGCTTCCAAATAATGACAAAGACATGGCCTTCTTGGGCCAGTCTCTCCTTGCTTCCCTGTGGGGGAAGATGAGCTGTACATTATACAAAGAATGAGTGTGCATCCTCTAGCCATCAACTTTATTTTTCATTTATAACTTGCCAGCCTCCAAGAGTAGGTGCCCTGGAAAGCCTTCTGGGCTTGCCTCCTTGATACCATGTGGGGATACATGAACCTTACACCATACAATGGATGAGTGCTCATCTCTTGGCCATTGGCTAGTTTTATTTTTCATTTCCAGTAATGTCTAAAGACACTTTTTTTTTGCTGGTAGGGCATCCATTTAGAATAACTTTAAGCTTTGATGCCTTAGTATCTAAAGACACTTCCTTTGGTAGGACTACTTGTTTTTCAAGACCTAGAGGTAGACATTCCCTATGACAAAAGTCACATAAACCAACACCGAGACACAGTTTTATACATGGAGACCTATTCCAACATAGTGGTGAAGGTGGGCGAAATCCCAGATGTCACTAGTCAAATTACAAGTCATGATAGTCAATGAAATTGGGAAGGCAACGTATAGATGGAGACATTGGAGATGATGCCAAAACTAGCAAACTATGTCCCTGAGGGGAAAAGACTAAATCCATACTAGGAGCAGGACAAGGTCAATCAGTATACAAAATATTTTCCTATCCAAAAACCACTGGATCATTTATACTTTAGTTTCAAGTAAACCAATATAAAATATTGCCAACATATAATCCATATCAATTGAGTCTCACTGCTAAAATAGGTAACATAGCAACATCAAAGTCCATAAGCACAAACCATAATATCACCTGGGCCATATACCTGCACTAGATCTGAAATCAAGTCTTAAAATCCCTGGAACAACTGCTGCTGCTACACATAGGCACTATATCAATCTTTGCTCTGGGTCATACAAATGGTAAACTTAGTCATCGAATCTGGGGTCATGAGGCTCAGTGATGGCATAGAACTGGTCAATCCGAACACTCTGGATCTGCTGAAAGTGAGAGATCATCAACTGCTGGCTCATCATCTGCTTATCTCATAGTAAAGGATTGGCTCAAAGAACTGCTCAGGAATAAAGGTAGCCCAGCTACTATATATGTGACAACAGTCACCTCCCCCTCTTTCTGTGACACATATACAACAAGAGGTGAGTTTTTTCATGGATAAATATGCCCCCTTGAGGAGAAATTTGCCCCCCTCATGGATTTGATTAGAATTGGCATGATTTGATCTTGATTTGGTCTCCAATTAGCTCCAACATCATCCTTAGTTGAACTGGAACATGTCTGTGACACGTTTCCATTGATTTAGGCATGTGTTTTTTCTCCATATTTTCCTTTTTTCTAATTTTTTATTCACTTTTTGGCTTTTTTGGAGAGAATTTCACTTAACTAATAAATAATCACTTAAAACTTAGGAAAAATGGGTTTCGAGGTAAAGTGGGTGCTCTGAGTTTGAAAACGAGCACCCCCATGGAAAATTTGGCCCCCTAGCCACACTTTTATGACACTTTGATTTTTTACAATTAACTTATTAAAAATTTAACCCATTTTAACTGGAAATTTTTTTATTTTAAAAAATTAAAAAAAACCTATGGGGGACCTAGTACATGTTCATAATGACTCAAACTGATGACTAGCATGGTAATATACATTGACACATAGACTTTAATAACCTCCTAAAGCCTAACCATCAAGGGGAATCAGTGTTACAAATATCGTGTCGGCGAATATATTGCCAAGGGTCCAAAAAGAAATTATCGGATTTATTGGCAAAAATGTTGGCAAACATCGGCAAAATAAAAAATACAAAAATATAAAAAAATACAAAAAAAAGAAAAAAATCACAGTATAGTTGAAAAAATCGGCAAATATCGTGATAAAAACGGCAAATATCGCGAGAAAATCGGGAAAAATCGCCAAAAACAATCGGGAAAATATCGGGGCGATATTTGCCGATTTTATTGCCAATGAGTTAACATCGCGATATATCACGATGTTGCCGATATATCGGCGATATTTGTAACACTGAGGGGAATACTCCAGCTTTGGAGGTTTGAGTGAAAAACTCAGAAATTATATGTAGCTGACAAGCAACATATAATTAACAAGGAAAAAACACTCTAGAGTACCGCATTGATAGCTAAGTCTAAGTTGGCCAAGCCTTTTACAAAAAATCATCATTGTACGTCAACTTATTACAATTTCCCCGTAGGGTATGAACATGCAAAAATTTAAGAAGGGACCAAAATTTGGCACTAAAATGTCCTCTGAACTTCTGAGCACTGATAATGAATAAGGGACTTGTTCACAACTTCGGCGGTTCATTGGAAATCCACTTAAGTGCAACTTTAGTGGATAACAGGCGTTTCTCTTGTACTGGACTATCTTTGGCTGCCATCTCCTTTTGTGGTTTGTGTGAGAGTGCCAAGTTGTGTTGGTCCTGCTGCTGCCCTGTTTGAGGGTGCCGAGCTGTGGTAGGGATTTTGATGCTGCGGTTGTAGACTGCCATGACCTCTGCCGCTGTATGAGGGTACATTGGGTTGTTTACTTAACTGTTAACTGGATCGTGAGCTTGCTGTAGCAGGATGTGACCTGCAGAGCTTGTTTAGGGGGCTACTGTGTCCTACCGAGCTTGTTTAGGAGGTGCTGTGAGCCTGTCCAAGGTTGTCGTGACCTAGTACTAGGATGCTGTGATCCTGTAGGGTGCTCTGTGGGATGCTGCTACGGAATCATGGGTCTGTAGGGTGCCATGAGCCTTGTTGTGGGTGCCGTCAGCCTTGTTGAAGATACCGTGGCCTGTTTTACCTGAGCCATGAGTTATTTGTTGGGGTGCCACTGAACCGTGTACTGTTTGTGGACTTAACATCCGAACCTTGGACTATCGTTGAGGCCGCTACCCTGGATTGGATTGTTTGTTGAGACCACTGCCCTTATTGGGCTGTTTGTTGAAGTTGCTGCCTAGTGTGGGCTGTTTGAGCAGACCATTGCCCTATGTATGGCTATTTGAGTTGGTCTCTCCCTGTGTTGGGTTGTTTGAGGTGGTCTCTAGCTGTTTGAGATGGTCTCTGGTTTTATAGACTGTTATGTGACTGCCTTAGACTGTTTTCTGGGTTGTACACTTGTTGGTTATCCTGTTTGATATCTTGAGATTGATCTTGGTTGTCTTACCTCCTTGTCTAAATCTATTCTACAACACCTATCTATCTCTCTTGGGTATGTCCATGCCCTCAGGTAAGGGCCAGACTTGTTCCATTTTAGTGACTTGTCTCTAAGAAGACAAGGTCTGATCTGAAAGTCTTCCAAGTATAAGAAAGGTCCAACTCAGACTTAATTTTTATTGTTTTGTTAGTTGGATTAATGTACTGCTTTTCATGATTATGCTAGTACTGTTTTTTATTGCTTATGTACTTTACATCTGTTATGATTTTGTTTCAGTCATGTAACTTTAACACAATGATCCTTAAGAGAGTGTTGAAGTTGAAAGAGATGAAAAATATTTTTTATTTGCTAGACCTTTACTATTGCTGTACTTTTACTTCAGTGTTAATTTTATTTGATCTGCATTAAAGTACAAGTTTGTCAAGTTCTTGAAAAACCCTGACTACCCGAAAACTTCAACAATTGGAACCTCACTACACATTCTACCAAAATACTCTGCCTCAGCTCTTCTGTCTATCCTCTTGATTTGCTTGAGTCTTTTCTGCTAACCCATATCTCTTTTACAACACTGTTGCTCAACAGCTTACCCTTCTCCAGGTGCCTGGACCACACTACTTCATCCTCTTTAGGGATGAATCACACAATCTTTATATCTGGATCCCCTTTCTCATTCACAACTGTGAAATGTATTGAGCTTTTGCTCGATTTCACATGTTACCACAGGCTACACCCTTCTCAAACTTCAACAACTTCAAGGACTTCTTTTCTAACAGCTAACAGGCTCACCAACTGTCTCTCTCTTTAAATGGGCTAATCAAACCTCTCGACAGCTAAATACACACAAAATAGGACTAATTGAACCTCTTGACAGTTAAACACACAATTGGAGGATAACGAGCTCAATAGGCTCTTAAAGCACAACTGGCTCAACACTCAAACCAGGGATTACAACCCAAATATTTATCACACAGAGAAAACTTGTTCGATGCTTAGAACTATGGATCATACAAATCACCTAATGGAGAACATGTTTCTCCCTTCAACCTTGTTGGCTGGATAAACACAATCTATTAGGTGGAGACTAGCTCAACATCATTAATGTTGCTCTGTGTTAAGCTCTATTGGCTGGTTTAACCACAAAATATGTCTCGTGGAGACTAGTTCGACACCAGTTGACTTGCTTTGATACCAATTTAAGGAGCTAAAATCGCTCTCATACCAATTGAAGGATATAGGTGAGTTTACAAACTCACTCGTCCACAAACACAATCAGAGCACATAGCTGAGTCACATGTCTGCTCGAGACTTCGGTCTCGGACCATGCTTTAGTGATACCTTAATATAGCTTTGATATACTGGCTCTGATATTATCTAGGACTTACTTCCTCGGACTTGACTTCCGACTGAGCCTTGTTTGGCTGCTCCGATACTTCGATCCCTGGACCGCTCCGATACTTCGATCATCTGACGCGTCTCCAATCGGGACTCTACATCGGACCTTGCCTAACCGACCAAAATTTTAAGGGCTTCTTCCGATCATCCTTGTTTGCAACTTCAATTCAGGTACTCCGATATTCCATGTGTCATCCTCCGATTTGCGCTTGGGTGTATTTTATCAGGACTTCGGACCACGACACTAGCTTAACACTTTGCAAAAATTTATTCACTTGAAGCTTCTACTGCGCAACTCTGATCCAACTGCAAATGGTGGCATTTAACTTTTCAGGTGAACTTTTTCTTCTTAACAGGACAGAACACGGCACTTTTACCTGCAAAATTTTAAGGGCTTCTTCCGATCATCCTTGTTTGCAACTTCAATTCAGGTACTCCGATATTCCATGTGTCATCCTCCGATTTGTGCTTGGGTGTATTTTATCAGGACTTCGGACCACGACACTAGCTTAACACTTTGCAAAAATTTATTCACTTGAAACTTCTACTGCGCAACTCTGATCCAACTGCAAATGGTGGCATTTAACTTTTCAGGTGAACTTTTTCTTCTTAACAGGACAGAACACGGCACTTTTACCTGCAAAACTTCTTCAATGTGGGTATGGACCGCCTTATGGCTTCACTGACTGAACTATCGATGGTTGAACCGCCTTAATAAAATCTGATCTCCTCGATTTCAGCTGCAAAGAGTTACTGCGCCGGCTTACTCTATTTGGACTGAACAGACCTCGAAACCTTCTACTGCAAAATTGCACTGACTGAATTAATTTCTTTGGTACGAGGGTTGGAGAATTAATTACTCTCAACAATCTATTCAAAAATATATACTATATACAACCATGGGAGGATATTTACCGTCTACCAAAACATATTAAAATATATGAAGTACAGGACTCGAACCTTTTATATAAAAAATATACTCTATCCACATTCCACACCAAAACTCAGCTTGCTTAAAATATATACACACGTGAGCACATTTATATAGGATTTAATTGATCCGTGATTACAAATTCCATATTCCCATTGTTCCTTAAATTATATTCATCTTAACCATTAATAAAGCACAGAATAGAGATGTTAAATGCACTTGCTTTACCAAAATGGTATAGCATAGAAATTATTGAATCTTGTACTTGTTAGCAGACAAAACTTTCAGCGATGGCTTTTTGCAATGCCGCTGTTTATCTATTTTGATTCTTTTTTGATGATTGAATTACTGATAGTTACTTTTAATCATTAACATTTCTAATCAGTTGGACTATAATGTGGTGATCACTTCATATTGATATGAGGCATTTATTTAGAGTTATTTTTTAAAATTTTATTACATGGGACATAATGGTGTGATCCACTTCACATAGTACATTCCTTTGCAAGTGTGCTGAGTGGGATGCCACTAAAAAGCACCATTTGATATGCTATTTTTTGTGCTAGATTCGTGAGTCTATTCGAGCTCTCTTTCCCGAACGTGACTGCTTCACTCTTGTACGCCCATTGAATAATGAGAAAGATCTGCAGCGACTGGATCAGATTGCTGTAAGGCATTGCTTCTTGAAAATATCTCTCAATGTTTCTTGATAATTCTTGTGATATAATATGGCATTCTGTAGTGTGAAATGGATGACTTTGGCATTGGCAACTAACCATGCTTTCTTCTATAGATGGAGAAACTGCGCCCTGAATTTCGAGCTGGTCTGGATGCATTAACAAAGTTTGTTCTTGAAAGAACAAGGCCAAAGCAAGTTGGAGCAACAGTCATGACTGGCCCTATATTTGCAGGGCTTACACAATCGTTCCTGGATGCTCTTAATGCAGGAGCTGTGCCAACAATTGCAACTTCCTGGCAGGTTAGCACAACACTTATTTTCATGTTCTGGTTGCTGTTTCATTTGGTGCTTTCAGTATAAATACTGGTCAGGATGCATGTTCTTACAGATACAGGTCAGAAGGCATGTTCTGAGATTGGTAGTTCTTTGCATCTTTTGAAATGCCAAAAGCTCAGTTACATGAAGGCTCATGCAAAAGTGTCTTGTTGCTTGTATGGTCAAGAAGAAGTACAGGAGACACATTAAAGGCTTGTATTTATTGTCTGTTTGAGAGGCAAAATATTTGTTATACCTGTTTTTTATTGATAAATTTGGCCCCTCTAAACTTAAGAATATTGTACAATATATATTAGTAAAGGAAAATCGTATTTTGCATCATTTATTTTCTAGGCTTAATTATGTATATAACCTGAAACAATGCAGTGAGTGTCTACAGTCAACATTTGTTCGTTGGTTCAACGAACAATTTGAATTGTATTTCTCGGCTCCTTCCATTTTATATAAGAGAAAAGCAATAAAACATGCCGGATTCATTAGTATATATAACTGAGGTTTTTCTAGTATAAAGCATGTGATCAATTTTGTGTTTTCTTCTTCAAAAAACTTATCCACAATTCATATTATACAGTTTGAGTGATTATTTAAGTCATGGCAGAGTGTGGAGGAAGCTGAGTGTAGGAGAGCTCATGATTCTGCCGTTGAAGCATACACAGGGGCCTTCGACCAATCAAAACCATCTGATGAGGTGATCTATATTTTTTTCTTTGAAGTTTGCAAATTTCAAGCTTAATAGATTGGCTTCTTAGCAGCATGTTAACCTAAGATTTTCCAGGTTGCTTTGCAAGAAGCGTATGAGTCTGCGTTACAAAAGGCTTTAGCTGTTTTTAACAGTAATGCAGTGGGAGCTGGTGCTGCAAGGCAGAAGTATGAGAAAATGGTTCAAACTACCTTGAAAAAACAATTTGAGGTAAGGATGACGGGCACTTGGAAATGCTTCAGTTCACAAATAACCTTTTGCTATATGATCTTATACAACAATAAATATTTATAATTTATCAGGAAATCTAATGTTGACGCCCTTAATCTTTTGCACTCCATGTTCTATACTTGTGGTTTTCTTATTGGGTGCAGTGCTTCTAGAGCTGTTTAGGGCAATGACACATTTGAATTGTTGTGTCTGATGCTTTGCATGTTCTGTTCACAATATGTCAATATGAGCTTATATTATATAATTTTACTGGATATAGCACAAGCATCATTTACATTGCTTCTTTAAGTGCCTTGAGCGAATGGTACCCTACTACTGCATGCTCGACTGTGTTGATACTCACGCCATTGTTTTAAGGGCTCAAATTCCATGGCAAGTTTCCAACATTCTTTGATTGGTTGATGTAGGTACAATGCATGGTCGCCTATAATATGATAATGTCAGTTAAGTGACTATATCATGTAAAGCATGTTTTCTTTGTATGATATTATTTTTCTCCTCCTATATGAAAATATCTAAACATTCAGCCTTAAGATTCACCAGTGGTAAAGGCTTGTTTGATGAGCTCAACATGCTTAGTCAATGATGGCTTGAGTGAAGGGTACATTTTTGCTAAAGCCATGATGTAAGAGTACAAAAACCAACACCACCAACATTGGGGGTACATAAAGGGCTTGGTGCTCTTGATTAAAACCTTGTTGCATGATAAAATACCAATGTTACATGGGGACATATCCTAGGGTGGGAAATGTGCCCTCGTTCTACCCCACATTTTTGGGACGGGGAAACATTTCACCATTTCCTTTTGGGGCAATGTGGAAAACGCATGGGGAAACATGGCAAAACTTGTTTCCTTTTTGGAGAGGCGTTTGGGCGTTCCCTCTTCGATAGGGAAGGGATGCCGAGACGCCCCCTCGATTTTCATCTTTTCATGCAGTAGATGGATGCAGAGTGATTCCGCCTAATTTGCACCTTGGGTCATGTAGCATAAATCTTCAAGCCACTGGGTGCGACCTTGGAGCCAAGCTCGATCTAAGTGCTGTCACCTGATACTCAGCTCCTCAGTCTAGGATAACTCCTAGCGAAGCCAAGGGGGGTGGTCCCTAGTAAAAGAAAATTTATGGTTTTTAATCTACGAAAGAAAGATTAATTCTAGGAGTTAAACGTGAAATGGATTAAAACCTTAACAATGAGCTATTGCAAAATGAATTATAATAACAACATTGATAATTCAAATACCATTCATGACAATATACAAAAAATGATTTAACCATAAAAATGCGGAAGACCAGTGCCAGTGAATATGGAGTGCTTGTGTATAAGGGTTGCTGCTGTAGTCTCAGTGAAAGTATTGCAATGTCTCGTTGGTAAGTTTTAAGATTTATTAGATGAGCTGATTAAGGAGTGGGTTAATTTTGGGTTTGGCCCAATAAGACAAGCTTTCTTGAAATGAGCGCTAAAGTGGCTTTACCAAGTGTCCAACGGGGCGAGGCATAACCTGCTTGGAGTAGCCCCTTGACTCTATGGTATTCACCCTTTGTAACCTCCCGATTTCTCAAGAAGCATGATTATGTGGATTTTCTTATTATTTTAGTCACTCGTATCTTTTTCTGGTACAATCGACTGATTAGACAAGCTGCAGCGGTTCAAAGCATACAAGGAAGGAGCCTTCGTCAATTTTATTAAAGCTAAGGTGATGTTTATTAACACACTACTCACAGCTGAGTCTCTTTCCCCCTTTCTGGATACTCGAGAGAGCACAATCAAGTTAATTTTAAAAGCTTAAACAAATAACGAAAATGAAATAACAAGAAGAAACCTGTTTTCTAATTAGTCCTTCCACGAATCTCCTTCCCCCTTTCGGGATACTCAGGAGAGCGTGGGGTTAGTAATTCTTTTATTTCAAAAATGAAAAGGAAACTAAACTACAATAGAAAATTGAAACTAAACACACTACACAGATCCCCGAATGGGGAATGCAAAAAGGCTTAACACAACCTTCTTGGTCTCTTTATTATAGTTATTACAATTGCCTAAAAGCTCTTTTTTGGGACACCCGTGATTTTTATCATTTAGATCAACGGATTTACAAGTTTATTTCAATAAAAATGAAGGGAGAGAAAGGGGATGAAGAGTGGGGAAGGTAAGGAATCTTCTTGCTTGCTTGAATCTTCAATTTTTGGGCAACGTTTCTCTCTACCTGTGCATTAAGTGACAAAAAACAGCCAACAACAATTGTTAGAAGATGGTCCCAAACACTTTAAGAGTGTTTGGGAAAACTACAAAACTTAGCAAAAGAATTTCTAAGTTGAAACGTTAAACAAAAATGCGAAATTTAACTAAGGCAAACTAAGAAGCTTTCCTTCTTAGGATCTTTGCTTGCCTCTTTAAGAGATGGCAAGCAAGTTGGAAAGCACCCAATGCTAGATAAAGAAAATGAAAGCACAAATCTCTTTGAGCACTTTAAGAATTTTAAAATTTAAGCTTTTGCAGAAAGAAAGATATGACAGCTAGATCTAAACTTCTAGATAAACTTTGAAAAAACAACTAGATCTAGACATTTAGAGCTACTTATGATTTTTACTTGAATGATAGATCTAAAGGAAAGAAATCGTGACAAATGAAGAAACTTCTTTTGGATCTAGATGCAATAAGAACCAATGGTTAGCAAGAAAAAACAAGGGCAATGGAGTCGTCCTCCTGGTGAAATCGAAGGGATGAAGTTCCTTTTCAACAATGCATGAGGAAGGTGAGAGCAAACAAGCTCACAAAGATCCTCTTGACTTGGTCAGCTGAAACACTTCACAAACACTGCAAGAGGGAATTAAACGCACCATTGTTAACTAGAAAAAAGTTTAAAAATGCATACATTCAAGCAAGAATTGATAACATTTCGTGGATCTCTTGTAATACTAACAATAAGAAGCAAATTACTCAGATATCACTTCCTATTCTACTAGAATAAAAATTCCCTTCAAAGACTAGTACCATTCCAAACTATAGACAAACATTGCAAAACATACAAGTTACCTTAGTGAGTTATGAATAAAACAACAACCAAACATCCAATGATCACACTAACGTAAGCCTCCAAATCCTTCCCATTTATTATTGCAAAAATAAATATTGCATAAGAGCACAAGCAGAGGTTCCACCTTCTAATCCTTTACAATGAAGAAGTGACTTGCTTAAATAGGAAACACCAACCCAGGGGGTGCTTCCAGGAATGGTAGTAGAGCTTGAGCCTTTGAGTTGATTGTGGATCTAGATGTGTTTGAATCCAGGGTGCCACATCTCCAAGACAGATGTGCCCCTTACCAAACTTGCCGACACATCCAATCAATTGGATGTCACATACCCATGGCATCAATCATAGGAGGAAAGGCACATCCATGAAGTCGCCACCTCTTCCAATCAACCTTAACCGCATTGTTTGGCTCTCAATGGAGTTGCCTTTATCCTTGATTTCATTTTCCAACTCGTCACGTGGGTTATGACTGCCAAATTCGCCACCTCTTCCAATCAACCTTAACCACATCGTTTGGCTCTCAATGGAGTCGCCTTTATCCTTGATTTCATTTACCAACTCATCACATGGGTTACGATTGCCAATAACATATGCGGTTTGAGCTTGGAGTATGGTGCATCCTTTGACTTTGTGATTCGTAAGCCTCCAAACCACATTAACTCCAACATGACGCTAATGCTAAGAGATGAAGTCGCCTTTATGGGGGACAAGAGTGCCAACTCACCCCAACATGTTTTGGTATGTCTCATTGACTTTTTCAATTGTGTCTTCAAGCCAATTTGTCGCATTATTAGCATTAAATTGATAATTTGATGCATCGTTAGTAAAAAATGGCTTTAAGTGAATTTTTAATCACCCGAAGCATATAGAAAGTGGGTCTTGGGGTAAAGAGTATGCTTTGAGTGTGAAAACGAGCATCCCCGCGATAAATTCTGCCTTTGGATCAAGTTTTTATGCCCTTTACAATTTTTTTAATTAAACCATTAAAAAATGACCTAAAAAAGCGGATATTTTTTTTCTCGGAATTGAACAAAAACCTAGGGGGACCTAGCACATGTCCACACAACTCAATATTGATTTCTATCATGCTCATATACATTGACAATTAGACTCTAATAACCTCCTAAGGCCTAACCACCAAGACGACTACCCCAACTTTGGAGGTGAGTGAAAATCTCGAAAATTATTAGTCGTTTGTTCAACAACCAAGAATTATCAAGGGAAAAAACACTCTGGGCTAGCCAGATTGATGTCTAAGTCTAGAAAGCCGAATCTTTTACATACAGCTCTCATGCTAGCACATTTATTACAATTTCCCCAAGGGGGTATAAACATGTGATACACAAAAAAAAGGGCCAAGAAGCCATGATGGACTTCTGAGCTCTGAGTTTGAACAAGTGCTTGTTCATCTTTGTCGGCTCACTTGAAAGTCCGACTGAGTGCATCTCAGGAGGTAACACAGAGGACTAGTCGATGGAGCACACTCCCAAATGGTAATGTTACTTAAATTTTTAACATTACCATTAATTGTTTCAGGATGTTTGAGAGTGGTTCCAACCTCATCAAGACTTCATATTGAAAAAGTAGATTTTTAGATCCCATTCAGAATTCAACAAACTTAACAGTTTTAAGGATTTCAAGGTTGCAATGTTTCCACTGGATTTTACGATGTATCAGGGTAAGGGATTGACATTTAATCGAGCATATCAACCTCTCTATGTACCTTGATGCGAGTGGTGTTGATTGCTGAACTCTTATGTCATACTCAGAACCTTAATAAAAATGTAACTTTCAGTCAAGAAAAAATCACTTATTAAGCATGGGAAGCTTTTTCTACCTTATTTTAATGCTTGGATTAGGAAGTTTCATCATAATTGTAGGGTGTTAACTAATGTACTTGGAGGATTAACTTCAAGGTTCGAGGTATAGGCAAAGGCTAGTGCCTAGAGGGGAGGGGTACAAGGTGCTATTGATGAATAGGATCCCAAATTAGGCAATGATGATATGTAGTTATTTTTTGTAGCATGAAGTTTTTTGGACCCTCAGGCCATTTAGAGCCTCTTTGTTTATGTATTTTGGTTCAGATATGGATTGCACTCGATGTTCTTTTAGTTGTATGCACTATTACTATATACATGCGACACTTTGCATATTTGTGTATAATGGTTTAGATTCATATGGATGCACATTAACATATATGTACAATGAAAATGATTTGAATTTCATATATATTATAGTTTACAATTATATATATAGTATCCTCGATGTGTCCAAGTTCCTTGCTTCAAAAAATGATGTCCTTGTCCCCATCTTCTTCTTTGTTCCTATCCTTGAACCTAAGTTTCATGGAAAATTAGATTTTAGCTACTTTTCATTGTTTTAGTTTTGACTCCAGATAGTAGATACTAGACACTGATGAGAGTCCTTGACTCTTTACTATTTTTTGAGAAGTTTTAATTTACTATTAGTTTTTAGTCTATTTCATTGTTCTAACTTCTCTGTGTTCAATGTTCAATATATATTTCAGATAACATCTAGTGCATTATCTTTTACAAATTTGATTTTTGAATTTACATATGTATTGCATAATGATAATGATGAATTTATTTTTTAGTTTTTACATGGTATTAGTTCAGTATCATTCACAAATTTGAAATATGATATTTGAAACTTGGTAATAGTTCAATATTGTTGCCACCTAATACACACTTTAGGGCACAGGAAAGTCAACAACCTGCTATGTGTGTCCTTGGGGGCAAGTGAGAGATGGGGACCACTGTCACCACAGTCTACAACTCCTCCATTTAGGCCAGATCCTAACGGAGCCAAGGGGGGTAGTCCCTACGGAAGACTATATTCCTAAGTTTATTAACAGTTGAGTTAAAAGGATCTTTATTATCAGGTGAAAGGCTTAGGTTTTACTATTTACTAAGGATGACAATCAGCGAATGCAAATGCAATATTTCTCAAATGACAATCAAGCCTTTATTTAGATACAACCAGTGCCTAAAGAATGGAGTCGGAGAATGCAACCTTTAATGAGATGCAATCTGGGTTAATTATCTCACAGGTTAAATGTTATCTAACAATGAGATGAATAAACAAATAGATGATACAGTTATAAACAGTAATGAATCAAGATATCTAAGCAATGTACATATGATCTAAATTTATCAGTATAAACAAATGAAAAAGTAAAATAGTTATAGTTTAGACAAATATGAACCAGATTTACAAGTTTATAGACAAGAGATAGTAGAAGGAAAATGCCTTAAATGAAATTTATTAAACCAACAGTAAATGAAAATGGAAAAACTTTAAGTTGAATTACTTGAAGCAGTTAAACAAATGTCATTAAGTTATTAAGCATTCACCACATAAACAATTGCAGAACTGAAAGTAAATGAGACTGAAAGTAAAGTGCTGGAGTGAAAATGTACTGTAAATCCCTTCTAGAGTGTAGAGCCTGTTTTGCAATGCTTCTTGTTCTTTTTAGTAAATTTTATTACAATTTTTCTTCTTGTATTAGGTTTTCAAACAGTGGTGTGTCTACCCCTACCACGTATCCCCTTAATCCAAAAGTGGAGTGTTGCTTCTCTCAAAACAATGGAAACAAACCCACATGTAGATCACAGATCAAACCCCCAGTGCCAGGCACCCAATAAGGGAGGACGTGAACTTTGTGAGACCCCCCTCGGTCTCTCACTCCCCGTGGCTTCCAAAGGTCACCAATTTTCAGTTGGATTAAAGCAATAATGTGATGGATGCCTATTACTAAAACTCTTCTACCCCTTGTCGTATCTCGTGAGTACCCCGAAGGGTGATAACCGAGTAGAGGAACAGGGGCTAAATTCATTGTTGGTTAATTTTAGGGGTAAATTTTAAATCTTGTAGTGGTTAAGCATGCAAGTAAATTTTAAAACTATCAACAGGGCTCAACCAAGCGGTATCCCTTATGGGAGGTGCTGGTACTTGAACCCTGGACTGGTAAAGCAAATGTGTTTGGTACAGAAATAAGTAAACAAACAAGGCAGTGTTATCTAATTAAATCTAAGCCCTTGCCTTTCTGCTTTTCATACCCTGATTCGAGTTCCCTAAAGGGAGATAACAAATAGGGACAGAGGATACACCGAAAGGCAAGTTGTAAAATTACTTCTTTGCAACAGAAAGTAAATCTAACTAAGTGCTTGGAAATAAAAAGAATAGAAACGAAAGAACTACTCTAAACAATTAACCTAACCACACATCAATCCCTCTAACATAGATGGTGGGTAAACAGAAAGCAAAAGACTAGATCTATTTGCAGAAAAAGTAAATCTAACAACTAGTGTTCTACCCTATCACTACTCTAACTTCATATACAAGATTTACAAATGATTTTAAAGAGCTTTGAAGAATACCCTAAGAGTACTACTCTTTGGGGTTTACAAATTATAGAAAGGAGAGGAAAAAATGGGGTTTTGGACCCTTTTTTGCACCCAAAACTTTTAGGGTTTTTTTTTCTGATAAAATTTTGGCAGCACCTCCTCCTTCCCTGTGTAAAAACCTACAAAAAACAGCGACCTACTTTGCTGGAATTTACAGTAGAAAACACTATAGAAAGTATGTTACAAGTTAGCCCCAAAAACTTAGAAAAAACAGTGCAGAAATATGAACTTGAAACTATATAAAACTTGAACTTCTGGTGGCCTAAAAATGGGTTTTTAGGCCCTGAAATGACAAGTAAATTGCATATTTATAATACCAAACTAATCTACCATGAATGAAAGCCATAAAACAAGGGTTTTATTCACTATACAGTGAATAAAACCTAGTTTTAAAACAGTGACAAAAATATGAACGAAAATGCAAAATACAAAATGAAACTCTGAATAAATGAATGGATCTTGAAAATAAAATGCAAGATATGTGCTTGGCCTGGGAGGCCCTCTTCCAAACCCTTGGATCTGCAAAATAATTGTGAGAAATCTACAAAATACAGCAAGAGGTGAGCAAAATAAAAAGATCTACAAAGACCTTTGTAGATTTAGCTAAAACTACTCACAAATAGATGTAAATAATCATTCGCAACTAAATCCCCTTTGCAAAGACCTTTGCAAGGGGCATCTATGCATGTATAATGAAAAATAAACTCACAAATGAAATGTTATACTTTAGATTTGAAAATGGAAGGCCAACACCATGAGACAAGAGTTCCTCCAAAGATTTCACTTGATTATGGCTCAACTAGGGCAAATCTTGATACAAAGAGCCTCTTAGGGCTTGAGAGAGAATAACAGAGAAGAGAGGGAGAAGAGAGTATTTTGGCAGCATAACCATGCTCCAAAGAATGATCATAAAATGAGAGGAGGGGCCTCTCTTTTATAGTTGAAAAGATCCCAAACCTACTCCCAAATCAAGGGTCCAAAACATAGATTTAAACTCTAGCTCTCCTCCACCCTTAGATTTAGGTTTGTTGACTTTGCAAGCCATCTACCAATCATAAGCAAGGGCGCCTCTTCAAATCAATGGTAAAAAAGATAGATCTATGTCACAATGAAGTTTAACCCTTAGATCTAGGGTTTCCATGACTCAAGTGGGCCCCCTTTTGACTCAAATTTTAATTTTTTATCTTTTATTTTATCTTTCATTTTTTTTTATTATTATTTTTTTTTATCTTTCATTTTTATCTTTTTATTATTATTTTTTTATTTGGGGCCTCCTTTGACTCAAATTTTGATTTTTTATTCTTATCTTTTATTTTTATTTTTTTTATCATTTTAATCTTTTATTTTAAATTTTTTTTTTGGGCCTCCTTTGATTCAAATTTTGATTTTTTGATTTTTGTTTTTCATCTTTTATTTTTTATTATTTATCTTTTATTAAGACCAGAGGAGCACCCCACTTAGAAGATCTTCAAAAATTTATTTTGACCATGGGGGGAGGGTTATTTAAATAAAAATTGACTATGGTTAGCCACCCCCAAACTTAATTACCATGGCCTTATTTGATTTTTTCCTTCAAAATCAAATATTAATTTTTCATCTATGGAAATTAAATTAATTTCCTAGGAAAAAATACCTTGTCTTAACCAAAATTGGTCTAACTTCCCAACCCCCTGTCAGAATGACATGAGACTTGAACCAATGACTTAGGGGGTGTCATAGCATTTTCTTTTGCATTCATAGCCCCTATTACAAAATGACAAGGTTCAAGAGATTACATTATTACATCAAAACTTAATTAATTAACCACCAAATGGTAAAGTTAATTAATTAGGAAAAAATCAAAATAGAAATTAAAATCCTAACGAAATTCCACAAGACTTGATAACATGGTCATGGATAACAACTTGAAACCTTAGCCACCTCATGGGCTTGATTATCAGAACGCCAATTCATCACTTTGGAGGATTGGTGAGTGAAAAACCCAACCAATTAAAATTGTTAATTAACAAAATTAACTAGAAGGGGAAAAAAACACTAGGTGAAGAGGACTTCCCTGATAATAAAGTCCATGGTGACATCCTTAGAAGAATGACCCATGCTGACATATAAAGTTACATTAATTGTCCCACGCAGGGGAGCAGACTTTTCGTGTACAGAAGGGGCATAATTGCCCTGCTGAGTGAAAAATCCCTAGAATTTTTCCATGGTACAAACTACACAGAATGTACATCTTCAATGTACATGAGGTTGCCACCTAGTCGAAATAGGTGGGAAACAAATATCATGTACAAATTTATTCATTTGGTATCATTTTCAATTTTAAAATTTGAATTTAGATGTACATTGCATAATGATGAATTTAGTTTTTAGTTTTTACATGGTAATAATTATTGTTGGGATTTATCATCTTATATTTTAAATTAATTTTTAAGGACTCCAATTTCCCCACATCCCCTCGGAATTTCCCTAAACTTGAGGTGGCTTCCACATTTCCCCCTTGCATGTTTCTTCGCTCCCACACTCAACTATCTTGACAACTCTAGGGAACATTGTAAAATACAGTGGAGAAGCTGCAATCTTGAAATCCTCAAAAATGTTAAGTTTGTTGAATTTTGAATGAGATATAAATATCTACTTTCTCGATATAAGGTCTCATGAGGTTGTAACGACTCTCGTGTTGAATTTTAGCATTAGTATGTATTCTTTAATTTTGCAGACTGTAACATAGATAACAAGACAAGGGTGAAAGTTTTTGAAAGAAACCCCAACCCGGTTTCAAGCCTTTTGGCTTCTTTGCATGGTTTAATGCCCAACCCTTCAATGCATAAATTTTAAACAAAATTTAACTTGACTGAAACACATGAGGTACTTTTTCTCAATTTTTAAACAATTCATAAATTTTCTGATCTACCAAGAAATTCAAATACAGAAAATTTTAGACAGCCAAACACATGAAAAATTAACACGCTTGTTTTTGACCAATGGTCTAGGATAAAACCCCTAAGGAAAAACCTGTTTTCTGAGTGAGAGATTTTATTTTCTTCGGCAAAATTACAGAAATAAAAATCAGCAGTACTTATCAATTTTTTCTTCCTCGAAATTTGAACCCACTGCTGAAATCCCTTCCTCGAAAAACGTGCCAGACTCGGCCTCGAAATTCGTGCCAGTTAACTGTTGTACAGACAACAATTAAGTGTCTTTTACCTCAAAAAATGTGCCCATAGAAACTGCCTCGAATTATGTGCCAGTCCGTACAACACGAACATAATTAAATGCAGGTCGTACTGTCTCGATTTATGTGCAAATCCGTACTGTACGGATTCATAATTTAATGCAGTTGTACTATCTCCTCGACTTTTGTGCCAGCCGTACAGCTGTACGGAACTCTCCTCGAAATTTGTGCCCACAAAAACTTTCCTCGATTTCTGTGCATAAGTACGGACTCCTTAGAATTTGTGCCTGCAAATTATCTTTAGTTTCTCTCTCCTGCTGGTTAAGATTTCTCTTCAAAACCCTCACTCTTCTTTTTCTCTCTCTCCAAAAATCTCTTTTGGAAATGATCATAATGAATGAACTTTTGCCTTGCCCTAGTCATTTTTTGTTCATGTTAACTTCCCTGTCAATCTGATGGTCAAGATTAGATTAGATGGAGGGTTCACATTAAATGCTCCATTAAATAATAATTAAATGACATTTAGTGCATCTCATGTCATTTAATAAAGTTGAGCAACCCCATTCTATTTAATCACTCACTTAACTTTAATTAAATATGAACTTAGGAAAACATCATTACTTAGCCTTTTTAATAAAGTCACTTTAAAAATAGAAAGTGCTTCTCACTTTATTAAATGCTCAAGACTAGGAGTCAGTGGTCACAACATTTAAGTGTCCTTGTCCACCCCAAGGCAAATCTAGGTGGACAAACACTTCCTAGGTAACTTTTCAACTCTCCCTCTTACCGAGGAAAGTGTTTTTAACCACTCCCAGCTTGTCTCTGAAGTAGACATGCTTCCCTCTACCCAAAGCCTTCGTGAGAATGTTAGCCACCTGCTCATCTTTAGAGACATACTGCAATCGAACAACCCCTCTCTTGACATACTCTTTGATAAAGTGATATCTGATCTCTATGTGCTTCGACCTGCCATGAAATACTGGATTCTCAGAGAGCTTGATGCAACTCTGATTATCACACTATATAACTGTAGGACTCAGCTCCAAATCAAATAAATCCACCACCAACTTGCGAAGACACAAGCCCTCACAACTGGCCTAACTGGCTGCCATATACTCAGCCTCAACAAAATTCAATGCCACAGACTTCTGCTTCCTGCTGAACCACAACACAACTGCTGAACACAAGCTGAAGCAACAACCGAAAGTGCTCTTCCGGTCCAAAACACTACCTGCCCAATCTGAATCAGTATAGCCAACCAATCCCACTCCACCAGATCTCCTATAATCCAATCCATAATCAGCTGTACCTGCTAGATATCTCAAAATATGTTTTGCAGCAGTCTAATGCACTCTCCTAGGCTCCATGAACTGACTGAGAGTGTTCATTGCAAAACTCATATCTGCTTTGGCGTTGACCAAATACATCAACAAACCAATCAACTGACAATACAAAGTAGGGTCCACCAACTCTCCCTCTGAAGCATGAAGCTTTGTCTAGTTGGTGATCATGGGTGTCGACATAGGTCTGCAATCAGTCATCTGAAATCTCTTCAGAACATCTGCAGCATATTTTTTTTGCCCCAAGAAAACATGTCCATCCTCTTGCCAAACCTCCATCCCTAAATAATAATGCATCAGTCCAAGGTCTGTCATCTCGAACTCCGAAGCAAGATCCTTCTTGCAAGCATCAATCACGTGCTCTCCCCAAGTAATGAATAAGTCATCAACATATAACAGAACAATAAGTGGAACACCACCAACCACAATGTAGTATAGGTTGGGATCCACTTCACTCTTCTGAAACCCAATTGAAAGCAAGTAAAAATCAATCCTTGAATACCAAGCTTGAGGGGCTTGCTTTAGACCATACAAGGCCTTTTTTAGCCTGCAAACATGAGAATCTCTCTCACATACCTCAAAACCCTGTGGCTGCTCCAGATACACCTCCTCCTGTAGAAAACCATTGATAAAAGCGGTTTTTATCCATCTGATGGATCTTCCAACCCATCTCTGCCATGACGGAGATCACTGCCCTGATCGAAGAAAATTTGTCCACTGGTGCAAATGTCTCATTATAGTCAACTCCCTCGACCTATGAAAAAGCATGTGCAACAAAAAGAGCTTTGAACTTCTCAATACTGCCATCTGCAGCATGATTTATCTTGTAAAGCCATTTGGAAGTAACAACTGGCTTCCCCTATGGTCTAGGAATCATTTCCCACACCCCATTCTTCATGATGGAGTTGTACTCCTCCATCATGACATCTCTCCATACCTGGTGTGCGGAAGCCTCCTCATAAGTATCAGGAACAGTATCACGCAAGCTGTTCACCTGTGCCATATAGCTGGAAAATTTCTTAGGTGACTTGCTCTCCCTGACCTCCCTCTTCGGTGGTCCAACTGACTCCTCTGCTTCCTTCATCAACTCCTTAAGCCAACTTGGCTTTCTCTTCTTGGAGGAAGCATCTTGTCTCAGACTCTCCTCTACCTCCTCATTAGACACCCATCTCCCTGAAGAAGTACCAACAACTTGGGAACCTGTCCTTGGTGAACCTGTACCTATACTACTAGAACCCGAATCACCTGAAGGTGTGATCTGTAAACCTGTGATCCGTGAACCTGTCCCTGTACTAGAAGTACCTACAGACTGGGCCCCTGTAACCGAAGAACCTGTAACCTGTGACCCAGTGACACCTGAAATTGGTGACTCTGAACTCTAACTCGCTGAACTCTAAGCTGACACCTGTGTAGTACCGTGTTGATCCTCCATCTCAAAATCAAGAGACCTCTTGAAGGCTTTCTCCTCCTCAAACTTCACCTCCCTTCTCACCACAACTTTCCTCTGTGCAGTAAGGTATATGTGAAAAGCCTTCGTTGTCTCATCATAACCAACAAAAATACCACGCTCACCTGTAGCCTCCAACTTTGTCCTCTTCTCAGAAGAGACATGAGAGTATGTAAGGCAACCAAAAATCCAAAAGCGACCTATCTTAGGCACTTTCTCTGTAAACATCTCTTCAAGAGTTTTGCACTAGTGTTGAAAAACTCATCGATTTTTCGCGAAAAATCGGAAAAGTCGCAACTTTTCCTCCAAGCCGATTTTTTGGCGAGCAAAAGTTGCTCTTTTTAAAAAATTCGGGAAGTCGCGACTTTTTAGCCTAAATCGCGATTTTTTAGGAAAAGTCACTGGTCGATGGAAAAAAATGTCGCCTAGGCCTCCAATCTGCGGCTTTCAAAAGGAAAAAACGGTTGTTTTTAATGTCATTTGGCAAATCAGTTTGTTGGAAGTGGAGGAGAAGGGCTTGAGGAGACCACTAACACCTTTGGAGGCTTTCAAACACCATTAGCATCTCAACCAAGGATTTTTGTGGAGCAAGTGTTCAAGAATCTTCACAGGTAAGTGCATTTTATCTATTTTTTCCATGGATTGTTTGAAAGATTTCTTTCATTTTTTCTTGCATATTTCTTTCTCTATTTCTTTGCATGATTTTTTGCTATTTTTTTTTCTATTTTGCCATTGATTTCCATGCCCAAAATATGAAAAACAGTCACAATGTAAATGGAGGTTTTAAAAAATTAGAATGGAAAATTGCATGCTTGTTTTTTTAATTCTTAGCCACCCTCTTCTTATCTTTCATAACTTAAAATCTAAATTTAGAGGTCTAATTTTTTAAGCTAGAGCCTAGAATGTTGCTATTTTTTTCCAATGGAGTTTAATGTAATTTTTTTAGTTTTTGTGCCCTAGGGTTGCATTTGAGTTGAAGCATTCCAATTGCAAAAATGCCAAAGATATTGGACCCATTTTGGCAGTATGGTGAGCCCGAGGATGGATCAAATAGGCAAAATTTGAGTTGCAAATTATGTGGGCATCACATGTCAGGAGGGGTTAACAGGTTGAAATATCGTCTAGCCAAACTACCTGGCCATGATGTTGGCCTTTGTACCACAGTGACCCCATAAATCATGAGATCTGCCCATGACGCCATCCATGAAAAAATGAGAAAGAAGGATGAGATCGCTGCAAACAGAGCTGAGCTTGCAGCTTTTGGCCAAGCAAGAAGTGTAGGTGCATCTCTATCTACCACTATCAGTGAGGATATTGGGAGGGGCTCCACAACTTCACCTCTTGGGAGAGGGGGGGGGGCTCTCATCCCATTTTGTTGGACCAGGATCACAACCTTCTATCAAGTCATTTATAAAGAAATCGAAAAAGGTAGAAACGGACAGGGTAATGGGAAGGTGTCTTTATTGGAGTCACATACCTCTCAGTGTTGTTAAAAAAATCCATTTTGGCAGCTGATGTGTGATGCCATTGCAGTAGTTGGCCCAAGGTATAAAAGTGCCACCTTTGAGGAGTTGCGGGGCCCAATCCTTCAAGCAGAAAAGATGGACATCGGTGCTAGGTTGACAGAGTTTAGGCAGTCATGGGAGAGCACTGAATGCACCGTCATGTTAGATGGGTGGACAGACGGTAAGGGTAGAAGCCTTATCAACTTCTTGGTACATTGTCTTAGAGGTACCATGTTTGTAAAATCAGTTGATGCATTGGAACATGTAAAAGATGCAACACTTCTATGTGAGTTGATGGATGGGTTCATCTAGGATATTGGGGTGCACAGTGTTGTGCAAGTTATTCAGATAATGCAGCTAATTATGTGGCTGCTGGAAGGATGCTTATGGATAGGTAGCCCTCTTTGTTTTGGACTCCATGCGCAACTCATTGCATTGATTTGATGTTGGAGGATATGGGGAAAATTCCCTTTATCAAGGTGGTGATTGATCAAGCTAGGGCCATCTCCAAGTTCATTTACAACCATGGTTTTGTTCTTAGTCTCATGAGGAGGCACACCAATAACAATGAGTTGAAGCATCTTGCAATCACGCGTTTTGCCACCACATTTATTACTCTTCAGTCTTTGCTTCAATGTCAGTTTGAGTTGAAGCAAATGTTTGTTTGTGATGAGTGGCGTGATTGTGCTTACAATAGCAGAGAGGATGGGAAAACCATTGCCAAGATGGTGTACACTAACGCCTTCTAGGAAGGAATGAAGGAAGTGTGCTCGGTTAGTGAACCTTTAGTGAGGGTTCTGCGACTTGTTGATGGTGATAAGCCCGCAATGGGATATTTATATGAGGCCATGGATAGGGCCAAAGAGACCATTCAAAATTTCTATGTGGGAAAGGGTACCCCAGGGCATGACAGGCACATCTTGTTATGGGAGTTGATTGATACTCGATGGACTGGGATGCTTCATTGACCCATTCATGTAGCAGGACTCTTCCTCAACCCCGCATTTGCCTACAAATGCAATTTTGATTTTGATGGTGAGGTTTGGAGGGGCTTCTCACTTGTATTCAGAGGATGATACCTGATTATGACACTCGCAATGCAGTCAATCGCGAGATAGAGGTGTATCGGGATGGTACTAGAGTATTTAGCTTTGCTGATGCTATTCGTGATAGAACCGAATTCATGCCAGGTAAGTTATTAACTTATTAGACCGTTTTAAGTTTTCACCTTTATTTGATAGATGAATTATGATTTATTTATATTTATTTCCTATTTTAGTTTTCCAAAGTTGAATGTAATGAAATGTAATTTAGTTATCTTTGTTTCTTGTTTGGTGTAGCCACATGGTGACGAATCGAACCTATGGTGTAAGGACACCAAATTTACGTAAATTTGCCATCAGAATCCTTAGCCAAACTTGTACAGCTTCGGGATGTGAGCGGAATTGGAGTGTATTTGAAATAATACATGCAAAGAGACGCGGAAGGTTAGAAACTTAGAACTTAGAATTTCAACAAAGCAATTGCATTTAAATGTTTAATGCAATTTATGAATCTATGATCCTCTAAGATATTATAATTTATTAATTTATTACCCTCTAGACTCATAATTTTTTTTATTACCCTCTTACAGGTTGGAGTTCACACATCTTAATGACTTGGTGTATGTCCATTAGAACCTTCGCTTGTGGATGGAACAGATACAAAAAGAACCAGATGCAAATGCAATCTCCTTGGACAATATTGATATATTGTCTAAGTGGAGGGTGGAGATTGAGACTCCTATCATGGAGGAGTCACCTGCATGGCTAGAGGAGGGGCAAGTGGAGGAGGAAGAAGAGGAGGAGGAGGAGGAGGAGGAGGTTGGAGGCACCATGGACGGTGATGTGCTAGCATCGCCACCACCTTCTGCACCGCTTGAGACATCTAGTCCTCCATCCATCACTCAACGTCCAGTATTAGATGCAGGCTCAGGGCCTTCTACTGCTACTTCTAGTGCTAGGGGCATGCCTGACAAAAGGCCCATGATATTTTCCTGTAAAAGGGGAAGAGGGCATTGATATTAAATAGCTAGATGCTAGTTTTCCTCAGATACATTTATATATGTGATGTCATTTTGTATTGTTTAAACTTTATACACTTTTGAGTCCTTGATTGGATAACTATGATGTTTTAGACTTTCAGTATCGACTTTGACGTATCGTTTTATATTTGGCATGACTACATCATGATGATATATATTAGTGCTTTCTTCATATTTATGTTCCAATATGTTTTTCTGATGTTATTGTTGCTTTATATGTTTAAAATTCTAAAAAAAATGAATGTATTTTCTATTTTTTAATGTTTGCCGACTTTTGCCAATTTTTCCCGATTTTTTCGCCGATGTTGCCAAGAAGTTGTATTCGAGACCCTCGTCGACTTTTTGCAGAGGCCGAATTTTTCAACATTGTTTTGCACGTCAATGCACGGTGCAGACTCTTGTTCAGAACATAAACGACAGTACTACAGGCATTTGCCCATAGAAAGAAAGGAAGACTCTTATCATGCAGCATGGCTCTAGCTGCACCCACTATCGAATGGTTCTTCCTTTCAACCACTCCATTCTGCTGTGGAGTGTAAGGAACAGTCAACTTCCTTTTGATCCCCTCCTGCCGACAATACTCATCGAAAGCATGGAAAGTATACTCACCCCCATTGTTTGACCAAAGTACCTTGATCTTCTTTCCTGTCTCATTCTCCACAAGAGCTTTGAACTCTTGGAACCGAAGCAAGACTTCCTCTGATCTCTTGCTTCTAAAAAAATAGATCCAGGTCTTCCTGGAAAATTCATTGATGAAAGTGATATAATACTCATACCCTGTCAAGGAGGTAGATGACAGGGGACCACATAGATTTGAATGAATCAAGTGAAGCACTTCCTCTGATCTAGAATCACTGCTTGGAAAAGTAGTCTTGGTGTACTTTCCCAAAGCACACCCTTTACACACACCACTCGACTCTGTGCTAAACTCAGGCATACCTGTTGTCATATCTCTCAACATCCTCAAAGATGGATGATGAAGATGGGCCATCCTCCTGTGCCATAGTGCACACAACTCACTGCTGCTCTGAGTGTGTGACAATGCGTGATGTGGCTCGAAGAGAAGCTTGTACAGTTTCTCGGATCTGACTCCAATCACTCATGAATCAGATGGACCTGCTGCCTTGGGAAAGATGTGAACTTTCCCATCAAGGACACACACCGAAGCCTCTGTCCTCAATCATGGAAACTGAAACAAGGTTCTTCTTGAGCCCAGGGACATATAACACATCCCTTAGATACATAGGCTGCATGGACTCCCTCTCAAAGCAGATAGTCCCACGCCCAACTACACTCACCATTGTGTCATCTCCCAATACAACCTCCATCTCCAAGTCTGTCTCTAACATATCTGAAAAATATCCTGATCACATGTCATATGGCTAGAAGCTCCACTATCAATGTACCAAGTGGAGGAAGTAGTGGTGGCACTCAACGAATGCCCAACAATCATGGAATGCTCCATGTGGTCCTGAAAGTCCCTGTTGGTGATAGAAGATGCCCTCTCAACACTAACACCGGCAAACAGAGAAAACTCTCTCTCAAATCTCGCTGCAAACTCATCAATCTTTGCTGTAGCTGCAGTCTGCTGCTTTTTCCTCTTCTTGTTTGGACATTGTCCAACACAGTGTCCCATCTTCTGACATGCAAAGCATTCCACTTTGCTCATGTCCTTCTTCTCCCCATCATGCTATTTGGCCCCATCCTTGGAACCCTTCTTGAACTTCTTCTTCTTCTTGCCCTTTGTTGCTAAAGCAACATTTTTTTCATCACCCCTGTGATGTGATGACCTGCGCTGAATGAAACCTCTCCGTATCTCCTCCTGTGTGAGATCATCCCACAATTGATCCCATGTGGGTATGTTCTCCCTACCAATAATAGTCTAAACAAATTCGGTCCACTGCTGAGACACCCCATTTAGTGCTGTACGCACCATCTCAGGACTACCTATCAACTCTCCTACAGCTGCAAGCTCATCTCTTACCTATGTGATCTTGGTAAGATATGATGCCATGCCTTCCCCTTTACCCATGCGCACACTCTTCAACTTCTCTCTCAATACCATCTTCTTGTTTTCATTGGAACTCCGATAAAGATTTGTCAAAGCTGTTCACATCTGAAATGCATGGTCTTTTGCTGAAATGTGAGAGATCACATGATCCTTCACAGCATCAAGAATGACCCTTCTTTCCCTCACATCCCTCTTCATAAAAGCTGCGTTATTTGTTGCATCAGCAGGTACTACTACAGGATTTGCTGTTGTTCCATAAACTATATCCCATAGTTCATTCTCTTCAAGAATCAAACTAATTCTAGCCTTCCAAGGGCTAAAATTTGTAGTCCCCTCTAATCTATCTTCCACTCTAAGACCAAAAACCATGACTGCAACTTGTAACTTCAAGCAAGTTGTCCAAGACTTCTTTTCTCCAAACCCCAGTTTTGTAAATGTTTAAAATTCTGAATCTTTAATGCTGCTCTGATACCATGAAAGTTATTTAAAGAAACCCCAACCCGGTTTCAAGCCTTTTGTCTTCTTTGCATGGTTTAATGCCCAACCCTTCAATGCTTAAATTTAAACAAAATTTAACTTGATTGAAACACATGAGGTGCTTTTTCTCAATTTTTAAACAATTCAGAAATTTTCTTTTCTATCAGGAAATTCAAACTCAGAAAATTTCAGACAGCCAAACACATGAAAATTTAACACGCTTGTTTTTTACTAATGGTCCAGGATGAAACCCCCAAGGGAAAATCTGTTTTCTGAGTGAGAGATTTTATTTTCTTCAGTAAAATTACAGAAATAAAAATCAGCAGTACTTATCAATTTTTTCTGCCTTGAAGTTTGAACCCATTGCCGAAATTCCTTCCTCGAAAAATGTGCCAGACTTGGCCTCGAAATTCATGCCAGTTAACTGCTGTACATACAACAATTAATTTTCTGTCTTTTACCTCGAAAAATGTGCCCACATAAACCACCTCGAATTTTATGCCATCCCGTACTGTACAGACATAATTAAATGCAAACCGTACTGTCTCTATTTATGTGCAAATCCGTACTATACGGATTTTGAATTTAATGCAACCGTATTGTCTCCTCGATTTCTGTGCCAGCTGCTCTCCTCGAAATTTGTGGCCACAAAAACTTTCCTCGATTTCTGTGCATAAGTATGGACTCCTTGGAATCTGTGCCTGCAAATTATCTTCAGTTTCTCTCCCCCACTGGTTAAGAATTCTCTTCAAAACCCTCACTCTTCTTTTTCTCTCTCTCTCCAAAAATCTCTTTCGGAAATGATCACAATGAATGAACTTTTTGTTGAATTTTAATGGTTATATTAGATCTTAAAACATTCAACATCATAACAGCATAACCATAAGCCAAAAGATAGACAAGCACAACCACATAAGAAAATAACACAAAGATTTATCCTGGGAAAACCCTATATGAAAAAATCCAACAAAAGCTTCCTCAATATAGATGCCCCAAAAAGATAAAAGGTAAAACCCAAAAAGACTGATCCTCCTCCTTCTCTAGCTACTTCTCTCTCTCTCTCTAATGCGCTATACAAGTGAGTGTGTGTGTTCCAAATGAGGAGCGCCACACCTCTATTTATATTCTTTCGTTCACTTAATAATTAATTTAGTTGTGTAGGCTCGAGTAATCCTAATTTAATCTTGTAAGCTCTAGTAACCACAACTGGGGTACTAATGACCCAACTTACAACGAAGGGGACTTTTTCATGACTCTTATTAGTTCTCTCGATTAGAAACATCAGGGTATAAAGAAATACAAGTGATTCTCCCGGTAAGAGCATCGGGGACCACTAAACATACATATAGAATATTCTTCGAAGTTACAATAATTCAACACTCCCCCTTAATGAGAAGGGTATTCTACAACATCATAAACAACAACAATAATAGGAGAGAGAGGACATCATCAACATCATCAGGGTGACACATCTATAAATCATTGGAAGCTTTTCAATATCATATAGTCTTCATCTTCAATCGTCAACAGCAGCAACACTTTGACTGACAACATCATCATCAGTATTGTTATCACTCCAGGAAACTCCTCTAGGTTGCAGCTCGAGGATGCCTGGTAACTTTCAATGTTTTTGGGGTTTTCTAATATGGATCAAGTTAGGTGACCTATATGACCTTCTACTCTCAAGACAGGCATGAAACTCAATCAGGTACAAGGCTTTTAGTTACCACTGTTCAGAGGTTGACAATAAGGTGCAGGGATGGAGAACTCATCAGGATGGCAGATTTACACACAAAACAGATGCATATAAATGGCTAAATCATGATAAGGATGATACTTATAATTCAAATGACATCAACATGCCAATAGGGTCACAGCTATCAATCATTAATTAACTTGAATATAACCTGAATAACACATTCAAGCATAAGCATAGAAAAGACAGAAATGAAAGTTGAACAAATGATAACAAAAGAGCTTATATTAAATCATGAGCAAAATGAGAAGCTGACAATAGTATGGTCTACAAGTCCCTGAAGTCGAACCTTTTTTATAAAATAAGTTTTAGGCTTTATAGCCTTTACAAAATACACAAATTTTGAAAACTTGGAAATGTTTTTACAAAAATAAACAAAATAATAGTTTTTTGCAATTTCGGTTAAAAAACCCTAATTAACTACTTGTCTAACTAATTGAAGAATTAGTTCACTCTATGAACCTTCAGATAACTAAGGTAACTGTTGGAAATCACTGCTATTGACTCTCTGTTGGTTAAGTCACTGTTTTCCTTTGACAGCGAGGTGTTGGTGACCTTTTTCCACTGTTATGTCATAGTAAAACTGAAACGGACCTTTCTTGATGCTTTTTTTTGCGTCTTTCATCTTCAGACTTTGTCCCTGAGTCCTCTATATTCGCCCAAAACTGGTTCTGTGAGCCAAAATTTAATTTTAAGCCTCTGTCTGCTTTCGGTGGTTAAGAGGTCAGACTATCGGAACCATTAGCTGCTGAAAGCGGTGCTTTCGGTGGCTAATGAACTACCCCAGCGTCCACCTAAGCCACCGAAAGCCCTGTTTTCCAAACATTATTAGGTTTCTTCTAAAAATGTTCTTTAGGTCTGTCTGCTCAGCTTTCTTCTTCAGCAAGCTTTGTGCTAGGAGGGTTAACAGCAACCTGGCTAGTTTCTGGAGGCTGAAGGCTAACTGCAGCTTAAGCAAGGGTTTCCAACGTGGGGTGACTGCTGGGGTTTGCCTTGGCCTCCTTCAGCTGCAGTCTTTGGAGCCTAATCATCCTGTATAATCTAGTATTGTCTTTTAGGTACCTTGTATTCAGTCTCTTTAAGAAAGTATATCTTTCTCTCTGCTCTAGGTAAGACTTATGTAGCAACTTGTTCCTGCTAGTCAATGTAGCATTATTTTTCTTTATTTCGCTTTCCAAAATCTCCATCTCATAAACTTGCCTCAGTAATTGATTTATCTTTTGAGTTTTGGGCTTGCTGGAGGAAGCCTTCTCTATTGGTTCCTCTTGCTCCTTTGTTGTGGGGGATGGTAGTTCTTCAGTCACTGCAACAATCTACAGAGCTAGGTCTGCACCTTACTCTTGCTCCTCTTCAAAATCTGAGTAAGGTAGATTCAAAATATTCTCATTGTGTGTTTCAACTTCCTGGCCATTCTCACTGAAGTCCAAGTTCTTTTTTACCTTCTTGGCTTTGGAAGAGGAGGGAGGCTGTTCTGCTGCTGCTGGGGATATAGCCCTTCTCTTTCTTCTCCCACTCCTTGGTGTGCTGGACTTTTTGGCAGGAGACTTCCCCTTCTCTTCTGGCTGAAGGCCTGTCTCAAATCCATTCCAAAATAAGAAATAAGGCCATGCCATATTCCTCCTTTTCAACAACTCTTGGATCAACAGTTGGATAAGGCCATGGTGAGACAGTCTGCCAGCAATCTTGGTTGGCTGGGCCTTCACTTGGGGTGCCATCTTTCCCAAACTTTCGTGTAAGTAAAAGGGCAAATTTAGTGTGCTTTTACCTGTGAAGTGGTTCATTAACTTGAAATGGTAGATTAGGGCTCTGTTATATCTCCCTTCACATGTTAGGTATACCACAATGGCCTTCAACAGTTGCTGCCACCTCTCTTCTAACCAAGATGATGGCACACTTTTCTTCCACACCACTCCTCTATGCTCAGGCTTCAGGTAAGACCTGAACTCCACATCTTTTGGTATGGTGGTTTTGAACCATTTTTCTCCTATACCAAGGAGTTCAGTCACTTCAGTGATTAGGGTTTCATCTATGTGAAATTCTTCTTTGCCTATGACTGTCTTAGAGTCATCAAATGAGAGGGCAAATGCCTCAGCTACCTGCTGATGGGAACCTTGTATCTTCTCACAAAACCTGTAGCAACCAACATCTTGGAAAAGTTTACAGACCTCTGGATGTGCTTCCAAATAGCTAATATCTGCCAACTCCTGCCTGAGAGCAGGTCCTCCCTTCTTCATTTTGATGAATGCCACTCCTGGGTACCTGCAAAAATAATTTTAAGTTCTGTATGATAGTGTGTTAGCAGGCTGCTTTCTCAGAGATGGTTTTCCTGGTGGAGAGGAATGCTAAGATCGAAAGTGAAATGTGCTAGAGTTTTTGGCATTGATTATGAGGGTTTTTGCTGTCATGATGGATGCTGAGGTTATAAGATGATGGCAGTAGTTGATTTTCTCGATTTCCTTTGCCCAACAATCATATTTCAAATCAGCTTGGATACTCATTGAGCTTTTCTGCTGTTCTTTTGGATAGGTGGAAGAAAAAATGAGGGTTTCCAATCCTATCAGTCCTTTATCAATTTTATAACGACCTCCTTCACTTATTTCCACACGCGGTTATGCAGGCTTAAGTCCTTTCGGTGGTTTGTCACGCCCTTCATTGATCGTTTATCTTGCTGACGGGGTTTGATTTGACCGCTTTCTAACCGTTTCGACATTTTAACTTTTCGGTGGTTAACAGCCTTTGGAAGTTTGTCTGCTAGCCACCGAAAAGATGGCTTTCGGTGGCTAATGAAGTGATATCCGTTTCGCTTAAGCCATTGAAACCATTATCCCAACGTCGCAGTGAAACCTAGCTTTAGGCGGATAGTGGCCTCGCAGAAAACCNCGGTGGCTAATGAAGTGATATCCGTTTCGCTTAAGCCATTGAAACCATTATCCCAACGTCGCAGTGAAACCTAGCTTTAGGCGGATAGTGGCCTCGCAGAAAAACCCTTTTAACCGCCGAAAACCCGTCCTTTCGGTGGCTAATGAAATGTTCTAGCTTTTGCCTAAGCCACCGAAAGCGCTTTTTCCTTGATGCTTATTTGCCTGCTTTCGGCGGTTAAAATCTGCTTTGAACTGTTCGTTAAGTTGCCGAAAGCATCACCTTTCGGTGGCTAATGAGTTGTCTGGAGTCTCGCCTAAGCCACCGAAAGCGCCTTTACCAATGTCTCTTTTTGCTTGCTTTCGGCGGTTAACACCCTTCTTAGTCTTCTCCCTAAGTTGCCGAAAGCGACACTTTTTGGTGGCTAATGAGTTGTCTGGAGTCTCGCCTAAGCCATCGAAAGTGCCTTTACCAATGTCACTTTCTGCCTGCTTTCGGCGGTTAACACCCTTCTTGGTCTTCTCCCTAAGCTGCTGAAAGCAACACTTTTTGGTGGCTAATGAGTCATTTGAAGTCTCGCCTAAGCCATCGAAAGTGTTTTTGCATTTTACTCGCTCGGGCCCACTTTCGGTGGTTTACTTTTATCCTGCGTTAAACCGTTAATTGTCGAAACCTAGCCTTTCAGTGGCTAATGAGCTATTAAGAGCCTCGCCTAAGCCACCGAAAGCTATAACTTCCAAATTTTTCAACCATATCAAAAACAGAGACCTTCAATTTGTTAGTCATCCTCAGATGTTTCATTACATAAATCGAATTCTTCATACTATCAAAATAAATTTATTTTGGGAGATAACATCTAGCTCCTACTTGGGGAAGGGAACCTCCCAGTGAGGTCCCAAGAATCCCAGACCAAAATGCCTTTCCTTGAAAACAACTAAAAACTTAACACTATTATTTACTGTTCCATTGGGCATGGAGTTTATTCTGTAAGCAAAAACAACCTACTAACTACTAATTTACAATGACAAGGCCTCAGAGCCTCAAATAAAGTAAAGTTTCAGAAACCGCCCGTTCACTGGGCCATCAAACACTTCTTCCCCTTCCAGATTCTACAATCTGAAGGTGTTATTCTTATGTACCTAAGCTATCACAAAAGGGCCAATCCACAAAGAATCAAACTTTCCATGTTTTCCCTTGTCCTGTCTGACAGCATCCCACTTTAGAACCCAATCTCCAACTTGAAAGTTATCTACCTTTGCCCTTTTGTCAAACATGCCCTTTATCCTTTGTTGATGGGCTTCTGATTTTCCTATCACTTGTTCCTTGATTTGCTGCAACTTCTCCAAGTCCATCATCCTCCTCACCATATCATTTGGTTCATCTTCCTCTTCCTGAAAGAATTTTGCCATTGGCAGAATGAGTTGAATAGGAAAAATGGCCTCAGTACCATAAACTAACTTGAATGGAGAAGTCCCTATAGATCTTTTGTCAGTTACCCTATCAGCCCATAAAGCAAACTTAAGCTTAGAATCCTAGCTTTTCTGATTTGTCTCCAGTAGTTTTCTGATGATCCTAACTAGGATTTTGTTTGATGACTCAGCCAGGCCATTGCCTTGAGGATAATAGGATGTGGAATGCACCAGTTGAATGCCCATTGACTCACACATTTTAACTAATGCGCCAACGTTGAAAGCTGGTGCATTATCAGTTACTAACCTTACTGGGTAGCCAAACCTGCTAAAAATATTCTCATACAAAAATCTCATGATGACCTGATGAGTGGCATTCCTGGTGGGTACTACCTCTATCCATTTG
Organism: Pseudotsuga menziesii; assembly: GCA_001517045.1. Lineage (NCBI taxonomy): Eukaryota > Viridiplantae > Streptophyta > Pinopsida > Pinales > Pinaceae > Pseudotsuga > Pseudotsuga menziesii. The sequence goes on along the minus strand of LPNX010284073.1, from coordinate 197,475 downwards.
GTAAAGTAGTCTGTGGCTACTAGGATCCATTTATGCTGCCCACTGGAAGATGGATTTATTTCACCTATGAAATCCAGACCCCATTGCTGAAAAGGCCGATTCACCACAATAGGCCTAAGCGGCAAGGATTTGAGCTGCTGCTTCCCTATAAACCTTTGGCACTGGTCATAGTCCCTTACAAAAGTACATACATCAACAAAAAGGATGGGCCAATAGTATCTTGCCCTCAGGATCTTGTGGGCTGTGGTCCTCCAATAATGGTGGCCCCCACATGTGCTGGAATGAAAGTGATGCATGACCTAATCTGATTCTTCTCTATCTAGACACATCAACAAAATTCCAGACTGATCTTTCCAGTACAACAGTTTGCTAATTAGGCAAAACTTAACAGATTTTAATTTAAGAGCTCGTGCTTGATTAGGATTGAGATCAGGAGGAACTTCTAATTTCTGCTAAAATTGAATAATACTTGAGTACCACTCACATGAAGACAGGTTTTCAGCCACTGGTGGAATGTCATTCTGATCTTGATCTGCTTCTGTTGCTACCACAGTTTGCAATTTCGCTGATTTGACACAGGTGAAGTTTATCCCCATTAGTTCACAGTTTTCTTTAGCCATGAGTTTGGCGAGACCTAGTCCCTTTACTAGCTTAGTGGGTTTAACCTCTATATCAAACTCAATGAGCTTGGCAATCCACTTAGCTCTCTTTCCATCAATGTCAGGTTGAATCAAAACATCCTTCACAGTGGCTGAAGGGACATAGGCAAGAACTTTTGCATGGAGAATGTAAATTCTGAAAGTCTTAAATGACTTTATGAGAGCATAAGCCTGTTTCTCAATTGGATCATACTTCAACTCAGCATCTCTCAAGGTTTTGCTGAAGAATGCAATTGGATGATCAAGACCCTCATTATCTTTTTGTAACAGCACAGCTACCACTGTGTCATAGGATGCAAAAGAGAAGATGTAAAAACTCTTGGTATAGTCAGGACTAATCAGGGTTGGGGCCTCCATGATAGCCTTCTTGATGTCTTCGAAAGAGCTTCTTGCCTGGTCCATTTTATTTCTGCATCCTTTTTCAGCATGACTATTATGTGCTTCACCAGCTCAGAGAAATTAGGGATGAACCTCCTGACAAAGTTTATCTTACCCAAAAAGGACTGAATGCCCCTTTTTGACCTCGGTATGGACAACTTCTGGATTGCTTCCACCCTTACCGGATCAATCTTTACACCTTCAGTTGAGACAATGTGACCTAGGAGTTTCCCTTCATTGAGTGCAAACTGGGACTTCTTAGGATTGAGTGATATCCCATACCTTCTGCACTTCAGAAATACCTTCCTCAAATGCTGCAAATAGTCATGATGGCTGTGAGAGTAAACAGGTAGGTCATCCAAGTATATGAGCACAAATTTATCTTTCAACCCTACAAAAGCTAGGTCCAAGGCTCTCTGAAAAGTAGCCCTAGCATTCATCAGCCCAAATGACATTTTAGCATACATGAAAGTGCCTCAGGGGGTGGTAAAGGCAGTCTTCTCTTGGTCATCAGGGTGCACAGCAACTTGGTTGTATCCAGAGAAGCCATCCAGCAATGACATGACACTAGCCCCTGAGACTTTCTGCAATAGGTGTTCCATCTTGGGCAGTGGATAGTTGTCTTTTTGGAACATTTGTTCAGGTTTCTAAAATCCACACACAACCTGATTTCCCCATTCTTCTTCCTTACCACCACTAGGTTTGCAATCCACTTGGAATACCTGAGGGGGACTATGATTTTGGCTTTGAAGAGCTTATGGATTTCTTTTTCAATTACTGGTAATAGGAGAGGATTGATGGATCTCGGCTTCTGCTTGAAAGGGATGGTGTCCTTCTCCAAAGGAATCCTGTGCTAGATGATATTGGTGTCATAGGTTTTCAAGTCACTGTACTCCCAGGCAAAGATATCAGCAAACTCTTTTATCAGGCTGCAAAATTTTGACCTCTGATCAGCAGTCAACTCAGTGGATAGATTTATCGATTTTGGATGGCTTTGGCTACCTATGTTTTGCTCTTGGACAGCAGAGTCTTGCTCCTTTTTGGCAGGCTTGAAAGGGATGTCATTATGATCAAACAACTCTTCCAGAGGTACTAGACCCCGAGGTATATAGTTGCTGGGTAATTGGACAATGTTCTGGTCAGCCACTTTATCTTTCAACTTGAGCTATTTGGATTCCTCCATGTTTAGGTTTTCCTGATCTATATGTATATCAGAGAATTCATCTACTAGCTGAAGGAATTTGCTAAGCTCGTCATCATTCTCAAACACCTTCTCGTCATCATTCTCAAACACCTTCCAAAATTTGACATTATCGGGCAGGGAAGGTCTGTACTTAACCTGAACATCATAGCTAAGCTTAGGAGGTAAAGGAGGAACAAACAGACTTGCAGAGACAACTAGGGAATCAGCTAGGTGATTTAAAGCCCTAGGTATATATGACAGTTCAAAAAACATAAAGGAGTCTTTGAGTTTCCATACCTCATCCCTGTAGGCCTTTAGTATGACATTTTTTGTCTGAAAAGTGTTATTGACCTGTTGTATAATAAGGTTTGCATCTCCAAAAATCCTCATGCACATGATCCCCATCTCCTTGGCAGCTTTAACTCCTAGCAGCAAGGCTTCATATTCTGCTATATTGTTAGTGGTTTTAAAATCAAGCTTATAAGACAGATGAATGTTTTCCTTGGATGGGGTGATCAGTACTGCACCTGCACCTGCACCTTCTGAGCTTTGAGTGCTAGCTCCATCAAAATACATGTTCTAGACTGTTGTGGTCACTTCTTCGGGCTGCTGACAGGTGGGCTTAGTGAGCTGGACTGATGTTTGTTGAGAATCATCTATTTGTAGAATGCATGACCCAAAATCAGTGTCCACTGCATAGATGGGGTGATTCACTGAATTGCTCTCATTGCTTATGATGTAGGCTAGCTGATTTTCCCTGTAAAGCTGATGTAGGCTAGTTGATTTTCCCTGTAAAGCTGATGTAGGCTAGGTTATTTTCCCTGTAAAGCCTCTTGGTCTCCCCTCCGAACATTGGGATGGTGGCATATGTAAGATCCATCTGAAGGGTGCCACCTAACCTTTTGCTCCATGATCGAGACAGCAAGAGACCAAATTTTGGACGGATATCAGCCACTACAATGTCCATCATGATGCTTTTTGAAGGTAGCTGAGTTAGGTTCACAACAAGGTCTTTGATGAGGCCCAAGCGCTTGACCTTTCTGGAGTCAAAGGAGAATAAATCATGGTAGGGCTTTGTAATGCTAAGA
>LPNX010284073.1:158620-194128 GCA_001517045.1 Pseudotsuga menziesii | reverse complement strand
GCTCCTGAATCCAGCAGACAGTTATGAAGGACTTTATCATGGATATTCAAGGATATATAGAAAGGTGGGCATGAGTCCTTTAGGTCTTCGATCATGGGGTTTAGGGTTACAACAGGTTTGTCATCTTGCAGGTTTACAAAGTCAATATCAATATGCACCTTTTGCTGAAGAGAATTCAGAATGGAAGACTTGAATGCATCATTTTTCATTAGCTCAATTAATGGGAAAGGGATCTTCAATTTCCGAATCTCTGACTCAAGGTTGAAAGAATAATGCAACCTATCAAGAAACCTTACCTCATGTACTAGAGCTTTGAGTTGGACATGGTTAGGGCTTGATGAAGGTGCTGGTTTTTGCAATGGTTTTGGAATGACAGCCATTTTCTTTGGTAAAATAGGAGCCTTTTTAGCTGGTGCAACAGGTTGTTTGACAGGTGCAACATTCTTTTTAAGAGGAGCAACCAGCCTGGACCTCAAATTGTACCCTCCCTGACCATCAGCCTCATATACAGCTCCTTCACTGATCTGCTCATCAATTAGTGCTTTCTCATATTCTGCCTGTGTTAGAAAAGAATAGTCTACCTCATCCTCTATGTAGTGGATGTTGTCTTCGGCTTCTCCTTCTTCTTCAATGAATTCCGGCTCTTCTTCTAATACAACATTCTGAAATGGAGCTCTTATTCTCTAATCTTCCCCTTGATTCCTTTCCCTTCTGAGAATCTGAACTGGGGGGTTTCCTCTTCTATAGGGGACAATTAGGGTTTCGGGGAGCAAAATCACTTGGCCCTTTACCCCTTATAGGTATTTGTCCTCAATCCTTTAGCTTAGACATTTCAGCAGTCAGGTTATCTAACAGTTTGGTCATTTTGTCGATCTTGTTCTCTGATGAAGAAGCCCCAATAGGGTATGCTGGCTGCTTCTTCCTGTCTATCTTTCCTTTGACCTTCTGAGATGCCACAATGTTTGATTCTACCTCTAGGGCAACATCTTACATGAGTGATAAGGAGGCAAACCTCTTTTCTCTGAGAAGTAGGCAGAAATCAGAGTCAAAGACATTTGCATAAGTTATCCTAGTTGAGGTATAAGTGGGCTTGATTTCAGTGGGGATCTTGCTGTACATATTGTTGAACCTCCTGGTGAAGTTGGAGACAGACTCCCCATTTTCTCTTTTCAAGTTGCTGAACTCTGTGATATAATAGAGGTGGTCTCTCTCTCCCCAATGTTTTAGAAAGATGTCATCTAGGGCTTCAATGCCTACCACTGACCCAACATGCAGTTCTTTAAACCATTTCCTAGCCTGACCATCTAGGCTTTGCACAAAAACCCTAGTCCAGACTCCATACATCTTTTTGTTCTATGTTAATGTTCTTAGCATAACTGTAAAATGCCTCTATATGTTCTTTAGCTGTGAAATCTCCTTCTCCTGTGAACTTAGGCATGTACTTGAGGTAATCTCCAATGGGCATGGCCGAGAGAGGATTTGGCAAATTAGGGGGCCATACCTAGCTACCAGGATTCTTTCCATTTTGGTCAATTAAGGGGCAGCCATATTGGAAATGGGTATGGAAAGGATGGAGGAAGGCAGTACTGATATAGCTAGTAACTGAGAAGGTGGTGGTGGTAAACTTATCCCAGTGGAGTCACCAGGGATTGGATCTTCACAAGCAGCAGTGCTTGAAGATGCCCAAACCCTAGAATTTTCTAATGTATTTATAAATTCCTGAGAATTAAGTGTTTCAGCAGAAGAAATAATAGCAGAAATATTTCTTGAAATACCTGATGTGGCTTCCTTTGCAGCACTGCTGGTCTGCCTTAGTGAAGCCCTAGCTCTTCTTAGAATCTCTTCTGGATTTGAAACCGATGTTGTGGTCCCTTATGGTTTGTTCTGGTATTTGGTCTTCTTGAAGCCACCTTATTTCAATGGAGTCGCCAGATAGATGATTTACAACCAGACTAATGCCCAAGCTTTGTCCATCATCAAAGCAAGGATCTATGTCGTCTCCCAGGGAAGCTGAGCTTCAGTCTTCTCTCCCCGGCAACGGCGCCAATTTGTTATCACTCCAGGAAACTCCTCTAGGTTGCAGCTTGAGGATGCCTGGTAACTTTCAATGTTTTTGGGGTTTTCTAATATGGATCAAGTTAGGTGACCAATATGACCTTCCACTCTCAAGACAGGCATGAAACTCAATCAGGTACAAGACTTTTAGTTACCACTGTTCAGAGGTTGACAATAAGGTGCAGGGATGGAAAACTCATCAGGCTGGCAGATTTACACACAAAATAGATGCATATAAATGGCTAAATCATGATAAGGATGGTACTTATAATTCAAATCACATCAACATGCCAATAGGGTCACAGCTATCAATCATTAATTAACTTGAATATAACCTGAATAACACATTCAAGCATAAGCACAGAAAAGACAGAAATGGAAGCTAAACAAATGATAACAAAAGAGCTTATATTAAATCATGAGCAAAATGAGAAGCTAACAATAATATAGTCTACGAGTCCCCGAAGTCGAACATTTTTTTATAAAATAAGTCTTAGGCTTTATAGCCTTTACAAAATACACAGATCCTGAAAACTTGGATTTGTTTTTACAAAAATAAACAAAATAATAGTTTTTTGCAATTTAGGTTAAAAAACCCTAATTAACTACTTGTCTAACTAACTGAAAAATTAGTTCACTATATGAACCTTCAGATAACTAAGGTAACTGCTGCAAATCACTGCTACTGGCCCTCTGCTGGTTAAGGAACTGTTTTCCTTTGACAGCTAGGTGTTGGTGACCTTTTCCACAGTTATGTCATAGTAAAATTGAAACAGACTTTTCCTGATGCTTTTTTCTGCGTCTTTCATCTTCAGACTTTGTCCCTGAGCCATCTATATTTGCCCAAAACTGGTCTTGCGAGCCAAAATTTAATTTTAAGCCTCTGTCTGCTTTTGATGGTTAAGAGGTCAGACTATCGGAACCGTTAGCTGTCGGAAGCGATGCTTTCGGTGGCTAATGAACTGCCCCAGCGTCTGCCTAAGCCACCGAAAGCCTTGTTTTCCAAAAATTATTAGGTTTCTTCCAAAAATGTTCTTTAGGTCTTGTTGCCCACCTATTTCGACTAGGTGGCAACTCCATGTACATAGAGATGTACATAGTTGTACAAGTTGTACCTTGGAAAAATCTGAGGATTTTTCACTTCTGCAGGGCAATTGTGCCTTTGTAAAACGAAATGTCCGCTCTCCTGCGTGGGAAAATTAATGTAATTATATGTGCTGGTGTGGGTCATATGATATGGATGCCACACCATGGAACTGGTTGTTAGGGAAGTCCCCTCATCAAGTGTTTTTTCCCTTTCCAATTGATCTTGTTGAGTAAACGATTTTAATTGGTTTGGTTTTTCACTCAAAATCCTCCAAAGTGGTGACGGGCGTTCTAGCAGTCAAGTCCATGGGCTGGCTAAGGCTTCAAATGTTATTCATGACCATACTAGACATTTTTGTAGAGTCTTGCGGAGTTTCGTTATGTTGCTGTATTTTTATTTATTTTTTCCAGTTAATTAATTTCACCCCTTGGTGATTAATTAACTGAGTTTTGATGTAATAATGTAATTGCTCAAGCATAGCATTTTGTAATAGGGGCTATGAATGCAAAGTAAAATTGCTATGAAACCCCCTAAGCCACTGCTTCGAGTCCCATGTCATTCTGACAGGTGGTTGAAGAGATAGACCAATTTTGGTCAAGAGGGGTCTATTTTTCCTAGGGAATTATTTAATTTCCCCAAGTCAAAATTCACATTTTTTGATTTTGAAGTAAAAAATCAAAAAATGCCATGGTAATTTGATTTGGGGGTCGCTAAGCCTAGGAAAATTTATTCCAAATTTTTTCACCCCCCCATGGCCAAGATATAATTTTTTCAAGTTATTTTTTAAATTTTTCCCAAGTCAAAATTGGAAAAATTTAAAAATATTAATTTGAAAAATTAAAGCTAAGGTGAAATGTGTATTTAGCCTAAGTCTAAGGTTAAAAATTTATCTTGGATGTAAGTGGCTAAAGTCAAAGCCTAGTTAAGAGGTGATCCAAGTAAATGTCTAAAGATCTCCTAAGTGGGGTGCCCCTTTTGTCTTAATAAAAAGATAAAAATTAAAAAGATAAAAAGAAATAAAGAAAGAAAGAATAAAAAGATACAAATAAAAATAAAAAGATAAAAATAGTAATTAAAAGATTAAAAAATAAAAACATAAAAATAAAAAGTAAAAGATAAAATAAAGTTTAAAAATTAAAAATATTAAATAAAAGATTAAAGATTAAAGATAAAATTAAAAATAATAAAATTAAAATTTGAGTCAAAGGGGTCCCCACTTGAGTCATGGAAACCCTAGATCTAAGGGTGGAAAATGTTAAGACATGGATCAAGCACCCTAGTCATTGATTAAAAAGCAATCTAAGGGTGTAGATTGATTGAGAGTACTAAAAAGTCAAAAACCTAGATCTAGTGGTGGAGATCTAATCTTGGCCATTGATCTTCAAAGGGTTGGGGGTCTTCCTCAACTATAAAATGAGGGCCTCACTCCCTCATTTGGGAGGCTCTCTCATGCTATTGTTATGCTGCCGGATTATTTCTCCACTATCTTCTCAAGCTTTCTTGCCATTGTAATGCTCTTGCCCTCGCTGGGCCATAATACAAGTGAATCTTTGGAGGGACATTGGGCTACTTTTTTCCATTTTCATGATCAAATGTTGTAAGGTAACTTGTATAATTTTTTAGCTTTGCATCTTTTGTATTTGTCTAGTTAGCTCTCCACAAAGTATTTTGTGGAGAGATTAGAGAGTAAAAGTATTTTTGCTCTCTTTTGTGAACTGTTTGACGTTTTTCTTCAAAGTATTTTGCAGGGATCGTTGAGCATTCTCCTCTAGGCTTACAAATTTCTTGCAGAGTTAGATTTGTTGCAGGTTTTCCAAGCAAAGGCATCTCTCCAGGGCCTCATTTCTGCAAAATTTCAATTCGGCCATCTACTTTCAGCCTGTTTTAAACAGGGTTTTATTCACTGTTTAGTGGGTATAAACCTTGTTTTAGAGCCCTAACCTCATATACATTAGTTTAACTTGTTATTTCTGATGTTTTAGTATTATTTAGGTGGCTGGAAACTTAGTTTCCAGTCAATCTGAGAGCTCTATGCAAAAATAGCTCTGTTTCGAATACTTGTGGTATCAATTGATCCGCATCTGCGGTGAATGAAGTCGGTCTGAATTGGTTTACCCAATCGCTCGAGCCGAACGCAAGTTCCTTCGGGATTAACTTATTGCATACCTCTTAGATAAATATTATTCAGTCTGCATAACAGTATAGTGTTTTTTTTCCAGAATTTCAATTCGGCCATATCTGTTTTTGTGTTCTGAAACTGGGTTTTATTCACTGTATAGTGAATATAACCCTTGTTTTAGGGCCCCCATATGTTATATATTAGTTAGAGGCTTTAAATTTACTATTTTAGTATCATTTAGGTGGCTGAAAACTCAGTTTTCAGCCCCCTAAACTTCATATTTCTGTCATACTTTCGCTCAGATTTTTTTATGTAAAATTGTAAATTTTGTACTAACATTGTAACAGTAGATTTTTATTTATTTCATGTAATTTGCAGCGAAGAATAGTTCGCTGTTTTTTGACAGGTAGTGCAGGTTTAAAGGGGATTTGTTGTCCAAAAGGGCACAGAAACATCTCAACCCTCAACCGGTTCAAAGGGGGCTCAAACCCCAACTTTTTCCTTTCTTCTTTCTGATATTGTAAACCCCAAAGAGAGTCTCTTGGGGTATTCTTTGAAGCCTTGCAAAGCATTTGTAATCCATAAATAGATTAGGAAGTGAAGTAGATAAGTAGTCCTTCTTCCTTTTACCCACCTATCTTTGTGACAGACCACCATCTCTGTCACAAAGATTGAAGTGAGGTTAGTTGCTATTTATTTCTGTTTATTTCAGTCTATTGTTTATTTCATTCACCCACCTATCTCTGTTACAGACCACCATCTCTGTAACAGAGATTGTTGTGAGGTTAGCTTAATGAGTTTCCTTTCCACTCACCTATCTCTGTGACAGACCACCATCTCTGTCACAGAGATTGCTGTGAGGTTAAGCATTGTTCTAGTTAAGTTACAGTTCTTTCAAGTTCAGCTCTTTTATTTACTGTTTAAAAAAGGAAGTAATCATACAACTCACCCATCCTGTGTATCCTCTATCCACTTGTCATCTCCCTTTAGGGAATTCAAGCTGGATATGAAAAGCAGGAGAAGTGAGGGCTTAGGTAATTAAAGAAACATTTTATTTTCCTGCTACAATCTTCAACACACTTTACTTTTAGTCCAAGATCGAATACCAACACCTCCCATAAGGGACATCGCTTGGTGATCTTGTTGATCCTTAAAATTTACATTTGCATCTTAATCACCCAAGATTTAAAATCAACCCATAAAATTAACCAAGAAAGCTTCCAACATCCTGCTCCTCTACTCGGTTATCACCCTCCGGGGTACTCCGAGATATGACCAGGGAAGAGGAAGTCCTAGTTAATAGGCATCCATCTAGAGATTTTTAAGCTGATTAAAAACGGTGACTCGGAAGCTGCAAGGGGTAGCAGGCTGGGGACAGTCTCTAGGCGCTTTGACGTCCTCCTTGTGAGCACCGAGCCATTGGGGTTTGACCTGTGAGCTAGGGGTGGGCTTGCTCCCACCTGTTGAGCGCAACAGCATTCCATCTTCGGTTTGAGAAGAACTAGATCGGGGTAGACACACCACCGGATCTAAAACATAATCCAAGAAGAACAACTCTAATAAAACTCATTAAAATTTACCAAGAAGCATTGCAAAACGTCCTACAAACACAGATCAATACTGTTTATTTTTGCCTTGCTGTTCAAGGTTTTACTACAACACAATACTACAAGCACTTTCACGTTTATTTTACTGCAAGCACTCCAACATTTTACTTTAAGTTTCATTTACTTTCAGCTTTGCAAATTGTTCATATGGTGAATGCTTAACCTTCATTAACTGCTTCAAGTAATTTAACTTAAAGTCTTTCCTTTGTAATATACTGTTGGTTTGATAATCTTCACTTAAAGTACTTTGCTGCTATCTTGTAAATCTTATTCATTTGTTTAGATTGATAAATAATTCGTACATTGTTTAATATCTTGATCCATTATTTATCTGCTCAATCATTTTGTTGTACAACACTTAAGCTGTAATTTAATTTTAACTTAGATCTCAGATTCATTTATAAGTTTGTAAAGTTGTAATCAACCTTTAGACTCCATTTGTAATAGGCACTGGTCTTTATTTATCTCAAGGTCTGCTTGTCATCAAAGGAATTCTGTGCACTTGCATGCTGCTTGTCATTCCTTAGATATTCTAAAGTCCTAGCCTTAATTCATAATAAAAGATCCCTTTAATTAATCTTCAATTAATTAATAAACCTGGAACATAGTCTTTCCGTAGGGACTACCCCCCTTGGCTCTGTTGGGATCTTGCCTAAACGGAGGAGCTGTAGACTATGGTGACAGTGGTCCCCAGCTCTCGCTTGCCCCCAAGGACACACATAGCAGGTTGTGACTTTCCTGCGTCTTAAAGTGTGAATTAGGCGGCAACAGGTCTGTTTGCTCAACTTTCTTTTTTAGCAGGCTTTGTGCTAGGAGGGTTAACAACAACCTGGCTAGTTTCTGGAGGCTGAAGGCTAACTGCAGCTTCAGCTAGGGTTTCCAACGTGGGGTGACTACTAGGGTTTCCAATGTGGGGTGACTGCTAGGGTTTGCTTTGGCCTCCTTCAGCTGCAATCTTTGGAGCCTAATCATCCTATATAATCTAGTATTGTCTTTTAAGTACCTTGTATTCAGTCTCTTTAAGAAAATATATCTTTCTCTCTGCTTTAGGTAAGACTTATGTAGCAGCTTGTTCTTGCTGGTCAATGCAACATTATTTTTCTTTATTTCCCTTTCCAAAATCTCCATCTCATAAACTTGCCTCAATAATTGATTTATCTTTTTAGTTTTGGGCTTGCTGGAGGAAGCCTTCTCTGTTGGTTCCTCTTGCTCCTTTGTTGTGGGGGATGGTAGTTTTTCAGTCAGTACTACAATCTGCAGAGCTAGGTCTGCACCTTCCTTTTGCTCCTCTTCAGAATCTGAGTAAAGTAGATTCAAAATATTCTCATTGTGTGTTTCAACTTCTTGGCCCTTCTCAGTGAAGTCCAAGTTCCTTTTTACCTTCTTAGCTTTGGAAGAGAAGGGAGGTTGTTCTGCTGCTGCTGGGGATATATCCCTTCTCTTTCTTCTCCCACTCCTTGGTGTGCTGGACTTTTTGGCAGGAGACTTCCCCGTCTCTTCTGGCTGAAGGCCTGTCCTACATCCATTCCAAAACAAGAAATAAGGCCATGCAATATTCCTCCTTTTCAGCAACTCTTGGATCAACAGTTGGATAAGGCCATGGTGAGACAGTCTACCAGCAATCTTGGTTGGCTGGGCCTTCACATGGTGTGCCATCTTTCCCAAACTTCTGTGAAAGTAAAAGGGCAAATTTAGTGGGCTTTTACCTGTGACGTGGTTCATTAACTTGAAATGGTAGATCACGGCTCTGTTATATCTCCCTTCACATGTTAAGTATACCACAATGGCCTTCAACAGTTGCTGCCACCTCTCTTTTAACCAGGATGATGGCATACCCTTCTTCCACACCACTCCTCTATGCTCAGGCTTCAGGTAAGACCTGAACTCTACATCTTTTGGTATGGTGGTTTTGAACCATTTTTCTCCTGTACCAGGGAGTTCAATCACTTCAGTGATTAGGGTTTCATCTATGTGAAATTCTTCTTTGCCTATGACTGCCTTAGAGCCATCAAATGAGAGGGCAAATGCTTCAGCCACCTGCTGATGGGAACCTTGTATCTTCTCACAAAACCTGTAGTAGCCAGCATCTTGGAAAAGTTTACAGACCTCTGGATGTGCTTCCAAATAGCTGATATCTGCCAACTCCTGCCTGAGAGCAGGTCCTCCCTTCTTCATCTTGATGAATGCCACTCGTGGGTACCTGCAAAAATAATTTTAAGTTCTGTATGACAGTGTGTTAGCAGGCTGCTTTCTTAGAGATGGTTTTCCTAGTGGAGAGGAATGCTAAGATCGAAAGTGAAATGTGCTGGATTTTTTGGCACTGATTATGAGGGTTTTTGCTGTCATGATGGATGCTGAGGTCATAAGGTTATGGCAGTAGGTTATTTTCTTGATTTCTTTTGCCCAACAATCATATTACAAATCAGCCTGGATACTCGGTGAGCTTTTCTGTTGTTCTTTTTGATAGGTGGAAGAAAAAATGAGGGTTTCCAATCCTATTAGTCCTTTATCAGTTTTATAACGACCTCCCTCACTTATTTCCACACGCGGTTATGTAGGCTTAAGTCCTTTCGGTGGTTTGTCACGCCTTCACTGATCGTTTATCTTGCTGATGGGGTTTGATTTGACCGCTTTCTAACCGTTTCCACATTTTACCTTTTCGGTGGTTAACATCCTTAGGAGGTTTATCTGCTAGCCGCTGAAAAGATGCCTTTCGGTGGCTAATGAAGTGATATCCCTTTCGCCTAAGCCACCGAAACCATTATCCCAGTGTCGCGGTGAAACCTAGCTTTCGACGGATAGTGGCCTCGCCGAAAAACCCTTTTAACTGTCGAAAACCCGTCCTTTCAGTGGCTAATGAAATGTGCGAGCTTTCACCTAAGCCACTGAAAGCGCTTTTTCCTCGACACTTATTTTCCTGCTTTCGGTGGTTAAAATCTGCTTTGAACTGTTCGATAAGTTGCCGAAAGCATCACCTTTTGGTGGCTAATGAGCTGCTCGGAGTCTCGGCTAAGCCAGTGAAAGCGCCTTTATCAATGTCGCTTTCTGCCGACTTTCGACGGTTAACACCCTTCTTGGTCTTCTCCCTAAGCTGTCGAAAGCAACACTTTTTGGTGGCTAATGAGCTGTTTGGAGTCTCGCCTAAGCCACCGAAAGCGCCTTTACCAATGTCGCTTTCTGCCTGCTTTCAGCGGTTAACACCCTTCTTGGTCTTCTCTCTAAGCTGCCGAAAGCAACACTTTTTGGTTGCTAATGAGTCATTTGAAGTCTCGCCTAAGCCAGCAAAAGTGTTTTTGCATTTTACTTGCTCGGGCCCGCTTTCGGTGGTTTACTTTTATTCTGCGTTAAACCGTTAACTGCCGAAACATAGCCTTTCGGTGGCTAATGAGCTATTAAGAGCCTCGCCTAAGCCACCGAAAGCTATGACTTCCAAATTTTTCAACCATATAAAAAACATAGACCTTCAATTTGTTAGTCATCCTCAGATGTTTCATTACATAAATCGAATTCTTCATACTATCAAAATAAATTTATTTTGGTAGATAACAAGTACTTTACTCTTCATCTTCAATCTTCAATCTTCAACAACAGCAACACTTTGACCTTTCGATCAACAACATCATCATCAGCACTTTGACCTTTCGATCAACAACATCATCATTAGCAGCACTTTGATCTTTCGATCAGCAACATCATCATTAGCAGCACTTTGATCTTTCAATCAGCGACATCATCATCAACACTTTGATCTTTCAATCAGCATCATCATCATCATAGTACGTCATCATCATCACACTCTGATATTTCGATCAGCATCATCATATCATCATACTCTGATCTTGCAATCAGTACGTCATCGTCATCACACTCTGATCTTTCGATCAGTAACATCATCATAATCACACTCTGATCTTTCGATCAGTAACATCATCATCATCAGCAACAACCTGCAGTCCACAACATAAAGACAACAGTCTTCGGATCACTTTTGGACTTAAAGTCTAGGGATGATGCAATCCCACCACATTCTCGACAACCGAAGTCACCGGATTGATTACGGGATAATCAGTTCCTATCACTTTAGGACTAAGTCCAAGGATGATGCAATCCTACCACATTCTCGACAACCGAAGTCACCGGATTGATTACGGGATAATCAGTCCCTATCACTTCAGGACTAGGTCCAAGGATGATGCAATCCTACCACATTCTCGAGGACCGAAGCCTTCGGATACCTTTCTGAACCGAAGTTCAAGGATGATGCAATCCTACCACATTCTTGGGGACCAAAGCCTTTGGATACTTCTGAACCAAAGTTCAAGGAAGATGCAATCCTACCACATTCTCAGGGACCAAAGCCTCCGGATACCTTTCTGAACCGAAGCTCAAGGATGATGCAATCCTACCACATTCTTGGGGACCAAAGCCTCCGGATACCTTTCTGAACCAAAGTTCAGGGATGATGCAATCCCACCACATTTTCGAGGACCGAAGTCACTGGATCATTTCTAGACAAATGTCCCAGGATGATACAATCCATCTTCATTCTCGAAGACCGAGGTCACCGGATCACTTTAGGGCAAGTGCTCAGGGATGATACAATCCCGCTACATTCTCGAGGACCGAAGTCACCGGATCCAAAATGGACAGATGTCCCGGAATGATACAATCCCTCTTCATTCTTAAGGACCGAAGTCACCAGGTCACTTTAGGATAAGTGTCCAGGGATGATACAATCCCACTGCAACATCAGTGCTCCCCCTTTCGAGGAAGGTCTTTCTGAACAACACCAAGCTTATCACGAAAGTGTTCAAACTTTACCCGAGACAGAGGCTTCGTCAACACATCAGTGTTGAATCATCATCTTGTAACATCATCATCTGAACCATCATCATCTACATCTTCAGTATGTGAATACTGAACTATTATCATCTGTATCTCCAGTATGTGAATACTGAACTATCATCATCTGTATCTCCAGTATGTGAATACTGAAAGCATCATCTATATCTTCAGTATGGGAATATTGAAACATCATCATCTACATCTTATCTCGTATGTAGAAATACTAGATTTCTATGTGCTTTGACCTATCATGAAACACTGGGTTCTCCGACATCTTTATACAACTTTTGTTATTGCATAGAATCTCAATAGTATCCATCTCTAGGTCAAATAGACCTGACATTAGCTTTCGAAGCCATATGGCTTCACAACTAGCAGAGCAAGCTGCTATATATTCTACTTCCGCTGTACTTCCGCTGTGCTAAGAGCAATACTGGACTATTTCTTGCTAAACCATAAAATCATAGCATCCACGTGATGTGCTTTTCATGTTTGAGATACTTCCAACCCAATCTACATTTGTATAGCTATACAGTCTGTAATCATGGTTTCCATCATAGTATAGATCAAAGTCTATAGTCCCTTTTAGATATCTCATCACATACTTTGCAGCTATTAGGTGAACACGTCTAGGTTGAACTAGATACTGACTCAAGGTGTTCACAACAAAACAAATGTCTGGTCTAGTATTTGTTAGATACATCAACGACCCAATAATCTGTCTGTATGGAGTCACATCCACTAACTTTGATGAGTCATCAGCTAACAACTTCAAGTTGGAATCCATGAGTGTGGCCATGGCTTTACATTCCAACATAATGAATCTTTTCAATATCTCTATAGCATATTTTCCCTGGTTGAGAAAGATTCTTTCTGAATTTTGCCATACTTCTAGACCTAGGAAGTAATGCATTAACCCAAGGTCTTTCATCTCAAATTCTTCGGCGAGTTTCTTCTTGCTTTCCATGATCTGTTTCTCATTCCCTGTCAGAAATAAATCATCCACATATAGTAATAGTATGACAGGTTCATCTTCTATAACCTTGAGGTAAGGATCGGCTTTACTCTTGGCAAAGCCCATGCTCGTCAGGAAACTATCTATCCTTCCATACCAAGCTCTGGGAGCTTGCTTCAGGCCATACAGAGCCTTCTTCAACTTGCATACGTTAGTCTTTTTGTCTTCAACTTCAAATCCTTGTGGTTGATCTATGTATACTTCTTCTTCAATCACACGATTCAGGAAGGCTGTCTTCACATCCATTTGGTGTAAGTCCCACTTCATCATGGATGATAGTTCTGAAGGAAGTGTACCTTGCTTCCTGGAGCAAGTATTTCTTCAGAATTAATTCCCTCTTTCTGAGAGAAGCCACAAGTCTTGCCTTACTTCTATCAGCAGCATATTTTATCTTGCAAATCCATTTGGAGGATACCGCATTCTTGCTTTCTGGTTTGAGTACTATATCCCAAACATCATTTTAGTATTCTTTCATCATAGCATCTTCCATGAGTTCGTCTTGTCAGGTCATCAACATAGCCTAGTCTTCTACATTCAACCTTGAAGGCTGGAACCCACTTTACTCTTGGTAAAGTCTCGATCCATCATGTCGTACCATGTCGAACTCATATATCTTCTGTAATCACTCCCCATGAAGCGAAGTATCATATTCCCTCTTCATTTTGTACAGGTGGTTCTATGCTTGATATATACTTCTGGTCAATAGAGTATGTCATGTCATAGTCTATTTTTTCTAAGGCAAATCACGAACCTGGCTTTGTACACTTGTTCTTGTAGATCCATATGGAAGATACTACGTACTTCCCTTTATGTCTCGAAACCATATCGTATACATCATTCCCCATGATCAACTGTTACTCTTTGATCATAGCTTCTTTCATAGCTGGAAAGGTTAGCATCAATGATGTCACCTAACTGTGTTACACAACTAGAGTGTGTCTGAGGCCTCTTATTTTGGTTTGGAAGTCTCGCCATTCTTTTCTTCATCTTGAGTTATATCTCGTACCCATGGTGCTCTTCATCCTTCGAGGTGGATCTACCGCTCTTTGAAGCTCTTTCTTTCGTCATGGTGTCTCTGACCCTGGGAGCTTCAGATTCATGTTTATTGGAGTGAATCTTGAATTGTCATCACTTGTTCTTCGGAACAAGTCTCATCCTTCTTTTCTTGTAGGCGGTTGTACAGGACCTTTCCTACAATTCAAATGCACCAGTTGCATGGTTAGAACTATTTCATAAAACATATGCATAACGACAAATTCTTATGCATCATGCAACTGTTTAGCCAATACAACATTCATCCATATCTCATGGAAACTTTCTAGATGCCTTCCATCTCTACCATGACATCATTGAGATTGTGCACTAATCCAATATGTCAGCAAAGAGGCTTCATTCTAGATAAGTAGCAATGGAGAGTTGTATAGCACCATGAGCTACTTGCCCATCACATGCATATTAGTAGTATACTGTCATTAATGCAAACAATCTATCATGCATAACACATCAATTGAATATAATCAAATGCCTAACAAAACAATATCATGAAATGACAATTGAATACTTATCTTTTATTCGTTTCGTGGGTAGACTCCTTCTTGATCCTTCTACTTCATCATCTTCTTCATTCATGACATCATCATTTCTCATCCAAATGCTAAGATGGATAAGGGGTTCTTCAAGAATTGAGTTCTTCATATTCCTCATTGCTTGAGGGATATTCTTTGAATCGTGAGTGCTTGTTCTTCAGTTGCTCCCATCTTCTCTTCTCTTATTATGAGTTGATTTTCTTCTTGTGTAAGGCTTTAGCCTCATTTCCCTTTGGAACTGGAACCTCTCTACTTATGTAGGTGTCCAATTCATTTTCTTCAAGAACGAGTGAGATCTAATACTTCCATGTTTGGAAGTTGTCAGTTTCACCAAGCTTGTCATCAAGCTGGTGTGATTAGACATTTTGAAATAAGAACCTCAAATGTGAATAGCAAAAGATTAGATCTTACCGATTTGATGTGTCTGTCCTAGTTCCGGAGCTGGATGATCCAGGGTTTGTCAGAGAAACCCTAATTTTCAAAACTTGGAATCTTTCAGATCTGATTGGATAGAAAGATAGACCTCTTCAAGGCGAGCTGTCCAATGTACTCCTTTTCTGAAAACAATGGAGGGAAGCTCCCGGAACAGGAGGCCCTAGTTTACCAATTTCTTCTGCAGAAATACCTGCTATTGTTTCTGCGGTATCTCCGAAATTACTGCTCCTCTGTGTCTGAAATTTCGCATTGAGGTAGCCTCGTCTGTCCTTGTTCCAACACCACAAGTTTCATTAGAATTGGTTTCACCAATTGGGACTTATGAGCGTTTTCCCAAGGTGACCTATTTCAGTATTGTTCAGCATAGCGAAGTTGTACGGACTGCCACGTGTCACTGTTACATCTCCAGGGTCTGAAACTTGTACCACAGAAATTACAGTCCGTGCCCTTTTTGGAACATCTTGCGAAATTTCATTTGGACCTTTGTAGCCCGTGATATAACAATTCTCCCCAGGTGTCCTGTTTAGCGATGAATCCTGGGAGAGGCTGGAACCCTAACTTGGAGGAATCTTATCTCCTAGAATATAACGAATCTGAGTCTGAAACTTGGACACAGTGTACATAAAGAATTTATCTTCGACCTGTGAAAGTTTCGACACCTGAGCCTTCTCCAATCTCGAGATATAGTGAATCTACCAAAACTATTAGTTTTAGTATTTTAGGGTTTTTCAGGCCTGGGGTCAAACTAGGGTTTGAGTTTCCCGGAGTTTCACCTAACCAAAAATCTCGGCCCAGGTCTCTAAACTTCGATTTTGATGAGGAGAGTAATCCTATGCTGGGCTCACTCAAAAATTCCTCTTCTGTAAAAAGCCCTAATTTCCCGCAGCAAAAACTGAAAATGCTCGGAATCAAATTCTGCTTCGACAGAAAGATGCGCCCTTCAATGGAGAGTCAACCTAGCCTTCTTTTGTTGATGGATTGTGGAGAGAGACCCAAAAAAAATTAAGAACCCCTAGCTTCTGCAGCTGCACAGTGTCTACTTTCAGGGTGGCTCTGATACCATGTTGAATTTTAATGGTTATATCAGATCTTAAAACATTTAGCATCATAACAGCATAACCATAAGCCAAAAGATCACTGAAAGCTAGACAAGCACAACCACACAAGAAAAGAACACAAAGATTTATCCTGGGAAAACCCTAAAGGGAAAAACCCAGCAAAAGCTTCCTCAATATAGATGCCCCCAAAAGATAAAAGGTAAAACCCAAAAGACTGATCCTCCTCCTTCTCCAGCTATTTCTCTTTGTCTCTCTAATGCGCTACACAAGTGAGTGTGTGTTCCAAATGAGGAGCACCACACCTCTATTTATATTCTTTCGTTCATTTAATAATTAATTCAGTTATGTAGGCTCGAATAATCCTAATTTAATCTTGTAGGCTCGAGTAACCACAACTGGAGTACTAATGACCCGACTTACAACGGAGGGGACTTCTTCATGACTCTTATTAGTTCTCTCGATTAGAAAGACTTACAAGTGACTTACAAGGGGACTTACAAGGGGACTTCTTGTAAAGAAATACAAGTGATTCTCCCGGTAAGAGCATCGGGGACCACTAAAAATACATATAGAATATTCTTCGAAGTTACAATAATTCAACACTTTTGCCTTGCCCTAGTCTTTTTTGTTCATGGTAACTTCCCTGTCAATCTAACGGTCAAGATTAGATTAGATGGAGGGTTCACATTAAATGCTCCATTAAATAATAATTCAATGACATTTAGTGCACCTCATGTCATTTAATAAAGTTGAGCAACCTCATTCTATTTAATCACTCACTTAATTTTAATTAAATGTGAACTTAGGAAAATATCATTACTTATCCTTTTTAATAGAGTCACTTTAAAAATATAAAGTGCTTCTCACTTTATTAAATGCTCAAGACTAGGAGTCACAACATTTAAGTGTCCTTGTCCACCCCAAGGCAAATCTAGGTAGACAAACATTTCCTAGGTAACTTTTCAACAAAGTGCAGTAGACAAATCAAAACATCAACACACATGAACACAAGATGTTTATCACGGGGAAACCTTGAAAGGACAAAAACCCCAAAAGCATTAATAATTCATCCCTTAAATGAGATGACTGAGTTTTTCAATCTTAGAATTCTGAGATGAATGTTCTTTAATAAATGTCAAACCCTAGCAGGCTTGAATAATTCCAAACCTTAGCACAATCGACTAACAATTTGTCAACAAGACAAATTTTCCAGAAAACGCTGAATTAGGGCTTCATGCCTAGGTTTTCTTTCAGCTACCCAACTGCCCATTATTCCTTCTGCTATTGCTCGAGATTTACCGACTGCTGCCTGTAACTGTTTTCTACTGGTCGGACTGCTGTACGATTGCCTAAGAGTTTGTACTGCCTATCCAGAATTGTTTATAGCTGCCTGAGGTCAAATCTGCTTGCCCGGGATCTGTTCCGTCTGCCCAAGTTCTGCCTAGATCTTCTTTTCTGCTGCCCGGATCTTCCAGCTGCTGCCTGGATCTTCCATCTGCTGCCCAAGAGTGATATCAGATTGCCCGTGAGGGCTTACTACTGCCCGAGTGTTCTGTGCAGATGCCCGAGCTGAGAAAAGGGCAACCTGTGGAGGAGATGGCTACCCAGAACTTGTTTGTAGCCTGCTTGAGCATGAAAGAGACTGGCCGTGAAGATCAACAGGCTTCCCGTGAATGTACTGTGCAATAGGGTGAAATCCTAGGTCTGTTTTTGCTGTTCACCGTCAGTGGAGAGGAGTGATGCCCCAGCTGCATAGGGTTACTGCTGTAGGTTGTTGAAGAATGATGGAGATGCCCTAGCTAGAAAAGCCTCCATGCTAGGGAATAAACAAAACAAAGATCTTGTCTCCCTTCCAAAGCTAGCGAAAAATTCATCTATGGAGCAGCTCAACGTTGATGATGAAGTGTGTGCATAAATGAAATGAGCTTGATCTTCTTTTATAGGCTTTGAGTCCCTTGGAAGTGGACCATATACAAAAGAAAAAAATAATAGGATTTTTATTCTTTTACGTTTTGACTTTTACCTTTAGTGTTACTAAAGGTCTTTTTGTATTTTCACTTTGACTCCTTAGTGGTCCAAGGGTCCTTATGTATTTTTGAATTTTCCCTTTTAGCCTTCTTCAAGTGCCATGCGGTCAATGCAAGTGGTCATAGGGTTCCTTCATACCCACTCAAAGTACATCATCATAAATAGGGAGAATTACTAATGCTTTTATCTCAAACTCCTTGTGCCACCAAGATTGGGTACTAGGTGTTTTAACCAAGGGTAGCTAATCCCTGGAGAAGATCACAAAGCCCACAGATCGAGTGGAAGAGTGCCTCACATGCCCAGACCCAGTCTAGGACTTATAGTGATGTCCTGGTAATTGACCAGATGCCTCAGCCCTAGGTTGCATCATTTGACTCAAGGTCAAATACTTGGTAACTGACTAAGCGCCTCCATTCTCCCGAAGAATGGCCCTCATCCCCTAGTCCTAGATTGGTTCATCTTCCTAGTAACTGACCAGGTGCCTCCATTCAAAGAATGGCCACTCAGCTTTAGGTTGAGTTCCTCGAGTGCTGGACTGGTTCCACATCCTGGTTCTCGACCAGATGTCTCCATTCAAAGAATGGCTACTCAGCTCAAGGTTGAGTTCCCCCACTGCTGGACTGGTTCCACATCCTGTTGCTTGCCAGATGTCTCCATTCAAAAAATGGATACTCAACTCAAGGCTGAGTTTCCCCAGTGCTGGACTTGTTCCACATCTTGGTACTCGACCAGATGTCACCATTCTCTAAGAGAATGGCTCTCGATGTTGCTTAGGAAAAATCAACGTCTCAAACATTTTGAAACAATCAATGGTAATGTTAAAAAATTAAGTAGAAGAATATAAAAGGAAAGATAAAGGAAATGTTAACTTTTAAGAATATAACATTACCATTGATTACCAACATTTTTGGTCAAACCTTATAAGAAGATTTAGTCAAACCAAGTCAAAATAGATGGATTTAGAGAAGGAAGCACATTGTATGGACTTTGGTATGGTTTGGAAACATGTTTTCAGTTGTATAAAATGTGTTTCTTGGACACGAGACATGTTCATATATTTGGATATGTGTTTCTAGGTTGTATACATGTTTTTGTACCAAAACGGGCATGGTTGTATAAATGTTGTCTAGGTGCCCTCTGATTCTTGTTGTTCTTCTTTTAGTTTTGGGACTTTTTCCTAACTCTTTCCTTCTTGCCATTGGGTATTTGGGTTATGTCTTTCATGTTCTGTTCGCATTTTTGGTACCTTGATATCTACTTTGATTTACTTGATTGTAGGTTTTCTCACCAAAAGTACTTGTATATTAAAATCATGCAGAGATCCCCTTTTATCAAGTCAATTCTAACCTCAGCTTCCCAAGTGGTTGATATTGTGTTTGGTTTTTCTGTTTTTGGTTGCTTAGGTGGGTGGTTAAAACCTTTGTTTTAAAACTTGGTTAACTCGGACCCAAACTCAGTTGAGTTGACTAAGTTGAGCATCGATCGAGAAGACTCGTCCTTCAAATCGGATCGGGTTTCGTTTCGGTACCAAACCGACTGAGTTAGTGTCCGATTTGACCAGTTCGATACAAAGGCAATCAATGAGGTGACAAAATCACAACAAAGAGTGAGGATCAAGTTGTTCATGGAAAAGAGGGGTTTTGAGTGTTGCCTTTAACATTTGTCCAACCATCAGATATAATGGATACCCCATAGTTGGTCCAATAATTTGTAAACATTTCAAGAGCATTATGGATTTCGATTCTTTCCTTGTCAAGCCCCAAGGTTCTAGCTTTGTCATACTCGGGGCTCCTATATCCTTTAGGGGAACCATTGATGACTTGTACCATTCATGCCAATAGGGTGAGTGAAGAACATTGAATGGTACACCACATGCATAGAAAAACTTGTATTTTTCTGGATCGACATCATCTATGCAATCTTTGTAAAGGAAATCTGATATTTTTCAATGCATAGGCGAGAATCATATCTATGAGGGGATGGGGATTGAGTACTGAACATTCTATGTGAGCCTAAGGCTTGTTATCCACTAAGTTGCTCTTAGGTGGATTTCTAGTGAGCCGCCAAAGGCTTGAACAATCCAATTGTTCATTATTAAAGTTCAGAAGTCTATCAGGCCAATCGGTGGCCATTCTTTTTAAATTTTTTTTACATGTTCATACCCTGCAGGGAATTGTAATAAAATGACTTAGCAAGATGAACTTATGTAAAAGGTATGGCTTTCCTAGGACTTAGTAATCTATTCTTTACTCTAGGGTGTTTTTTCCTTGAGAATTATATGTTGTTTTTTAATGACTTATGCTCAGGAGGTTATGCTTAGAGTAAGTGTCTTGGTGGTTATGCTTATGAGGATATTGAACCTAGGTGTCAATGTATATTACCATGCTATTCATTATTTTTGAGTCATATGAACATGTGCTAGGTCCCCTTGGGTTTATTTTTTATTTTCGGAAAAAATATTTTTTCCCATAAAATCAAGCTTATTTTTAGTCTTTTAATTAAAAATATTCACCAAGTCATAAAAGTGTGGTCTATGGGCGAAATTTGCCATGGGGGTGCTCCTTTTCTAACCTGAAGCACTCACTTTACCCATAGACCCACTTAAAAATTAAAATTTGTGATTATTAATCACTTATTTTTAATTTTCCTCAAAAAGTGAATAAAAGAGGCCAAAAAATGGAGAAATAAATAATTCGACAACTTCTAAAAACTTAGAAATATGTTGGAAACATGTTTTATGAGTTGGCAATGTAAAGTGGAAACATTCCTAAGGTTTCTAAAACACTCTGGAGTGTTTTTCTCAGCAAATAAAGGCAAGATGATTTTGCTAAATCAAGTGAGGTGCATTTCCTCATAGGGAGGGCGTAATTCTCAAGAAAAGATGGAAAGTTGTAAGATAAAGGGGAGTGTAAGAGTTCGGTTTTGGAAGTAAGCTGATTTTATGCCTTTGCCAACTTGGTTCCAAGTCGAGCCAAGCTCGCAAGTGCGTCTCTCTCTTGGGCAAGTGCGCTCCCCCTTTGGCTCATTTTTTTTATTTAAGCGAGGTCACTTCACTCATTCTAGGGGATTAAGCATTGAACGTTTGCTCTTATAATTCTTCTTTGATCATTTGATCATCTGTTAATAAAGTATTTTTTTAAGGCTTTGGAGGCCAGATGTTGTGCAATCGTCCAACTTGATATGCGCTTTGTTGATGGTTTGAGGTGAAATCTTGCCAGTCATTCTTTCATTTGCAATTAGTTTAGATTAATTTAGCTTAGACAACTCTTTGTGCCTATAAGAGTAAGCATTCAATGTTTTGATTTGCTTATTTATGATTAATTTGTTAGAGATATAGAAACAACAAGTGTATTCAGTTGTACTAATGCCCTTCTTGTCCCTTCTTATTATACATTCTAGATTTAATCTTGCTTTGTAAGTGTTAGTGACAGTGCAGGATATGTTAAAGTTAGTGCAGCTACGAGACCCATTCTCAAGAGGATGGTACCCTAGTTCGTTGCCAAGGGCAGAGTAAGACCCTAGAAGGTACCCTAGGGCCCCTAGTAGTCTCCTGGGGTTCTTGGTCTAGGACCAAGCAGGTTGATGCCATGGCAAAGCCCCTAGCATGTGGCTAGGGCCCCTATGTGCCTCTAGGGTATTTTGGTGTAGGACCAGGGACGCGATGTCCAAGTAGGTCCTGTAGATAGAGGCAGAGACATATTCTGGTCTAGAACTAGGGACACGATGTCCAAGAAGGTCCTGCAGGTAGTTGATCAACTTTCAGTGTGAGACTGAAACTCAACTTAGTACTGAGAACCATTCTCCGAGAGAATGGAGGACCCGGTTAGGGTCCTGGGTTGATCAACATGATTCAATGTGAGACTGAAACTCATCCTAGGGCTGAAAGCCATTCGTCAAAGAATGGAAGATAGTGATGTCCTCCCCCTTTGATTAGTTATTGCTAGGTTGCTTCTCAAGGGACGGGCCACCCCTTGACGAGGTCCTTAGTACCTAACCCTTAGGAGCAGTGTTAAGGACAAATGGATCATGCCATCTAGTTGGATCTTCTCCTTATACAGTGATGACAAAAATTATATATAAAACAATGTACCTTGAGAGAGAGAAAAGATCAAAGTCTTTGGTCCTTTTGGTAAATTTTTGTCCACCCTTATCTTATGGTTGTGTGTTGTGGTCTCCTTGTTAACTCTTGGCCCTTCACCTTACTTGGTCCTGACACTCTTACTTGGGTGTACCTTTGATTATGATGACTTATGGATTTTATCCTAAGTGTATTTACCTTATGATTTTATTATAGGACCATTGGACCATTTATTATTATGGTTACTTTATGTTGGACCTTTTCACTTTTGACCTTACTTTTTAATTCATTAATTTATGAATTTGTTAAAGAACTTTGAATACTTTATCTTATGATTATTTAATTCTTATTATCTTTGGACCATTTTTTATATATCATCCGACCATGTTTTTTAACTTGAAAACATTATAAAAGGAGGGTACATTTACAGTAGAGGATCACCTTACCATGGCTCTCGATTTGTGACTCCACCAACTCTGCAACTTTATGACTGCGATTTCCTTTCCGGGTCTTCTTCCTCACGTGTTTTTCCCTCATTGTGATTTTTCTCTCGGGATTATTTGCTTACCTCTCTCTGCGATTTGTTTATTCACGGGTTGAGGTCTACCTCTGCAATTTGTTGGGTTGAGTTCTACCTCTGCGATTTGTTGGGCTGAGTTTTACCTTTGCGGTTTTTATTCACTCACAAGCCGAGTCTTCTCTCTGCGATTTGTTTATTCACGGGCCGAGTTCTACCTCTGTGATTTGTTGGGTTGAGTTCTACCTCTGCGATTTGTTGGGCTGAGTTTTACCTCTACGTTTTTTATTCACTCACGAGCTGAGTCTTCTCTTTGCGATTTGTTTATTCACGAGCTGAGTTCTACCTTTGCGATTTGTTGGGCTGAGTCTTACCTCTGCGTTTTTCATTCACTTATGAGCTGAGTCTAACCTCTGCGTATTTTATTCACTTATGCGCTGAGTCTTACCTCTGCGTTTTTTATTCACTCACGAGCTGAGGAATTAAAGTGCACTTTAAGTGAAAAATAAAAAAGTTAGTGAAATAAAATTTTAAATAATGGAGAGAGTGAATTTATCTCCACTATTCATCTCATCCAATCCAGGCCCTTGGATTAGATGACTTTTCACTTACCCAACACATTTTTTACTTAAAGGCAAATTTGCATGTGAAGAGCAATTTTTGAACAATTTGGAGAGAGAGCATCAATTTCTTGATAAGGGAAGGAGAACACAGCTAGAGGAGAATTATCATACACAAATTCCAATGTGAATCATACAACAGAGCTTTGGCACATTCCAATGCAACTGGCATAGAAATTGAGGAGGGGAATCCAACATTAAATGCGTCGTACAAGAACCGTACAATATAGTATGTACAGTACGATTTTTAGTTTATAGGTGGCACGAAAATCAGGAAAATAGTTTGTTGTTGAGGCACGAATTTCCATGATTTTTTTGTGGCACGGATTTTGAGGTGTGGCCATACAACAGAACACTAAAGGTGATCGTACAACAGACACAAAAATCAAGGAATTTTTTGTTGGTTTGTGGAATTTTCATTTCAATCAAATTCGAGGTGTTCGGTTGAGATAAGTTGGTCTGGGTTTTGTCATTACTGTTGTAACTTTGAATTTGATTGAAATGAAAATTCCTCTCTCTCTAATAGGTTTTCCCATTCTAGGTTTTGCCTGTGCAATTTGCCGAAAAATACTTGTGTATGAAATTTCATGGTGTGCATTTATTGTTAAATTTCTGTCTGTTGAATGTGATGTTTATTCAGTGTTTTTAAAGTTTGAAATTTTATGTGGAGTTACAACACTCTTCTAAATTGGGTTGGACTATAATTTTTCCATAATTTTGACTTGAAACTGGGTTGGGGTGAACACCAAAAATCTTCATTTCTTACATAGATTAAATGATAGATTTGGATGCTAATGAAAACCATAAATGTTTGTGGATGAATCTCATAGCTTATCCTCTTTCATCTCAGAATCATAATCATCAGTATCATTTCATTGTTATTTTGTTGTTCTGCTTCCAAAGATTCCATTCAAAGTGTTGTATCTACTATATTGCAGGACGACCAACCAAGATGAAGACATCATTAAAAGAAACTGGCTCTAGGATTACTTGCGTTAAGATCCAAGTTGTCCGATGCCAACCAAATGTGTTGTCCAAACCCCCATATCAACAAAAAATCCATCCCACATCATAATCCTTCCCTTCAACCACTCCTCCCTTTTTGTGTATAACTATATATAAGATGAGGGTTAGTGTGCACTTACACTAGTCTATGTTGTGAATTATTCAAGCTTGTTCTTCTTCAAGATATGCACATATTTTGTATGTGCTTCATTTCCTCTTGCAACAATAAGATGAAGTGTCTTGAGAGATTATCCTTAAGGCTAGCTGCAAGAGAGCATTGCATACCACCTCATGTGTTGTCGACTGAGCATAGGGATTCTTGAGCCCCTTGTCTCTAATCACATTATAGCCTTTGAATCTCCTAAGTGGAGCGTGAAACACTACAAATCCCTTCTCCACGCTTTCAAGGTTGGCTAAGTCCTGATATAATATGTTCAATGCAATCTTCCTCCTCTTTGAAATCTCCCTATCCATGTGAGCAGGTAATCTACATGTTAGTTTTGGTAGCTTAGAGGTACTCTTGCATCAGGTGCCTAGGTGTAGGATCCGAGGACGAGGGGGTCTCATTAATGACATAAAGTGACTTTATAAAAAGTGTTTGTAAAGTAGTTTATGATGTGACTTTATATTCTTAAAGTGAGATGTACTTTATTAAACTGAGTTGTACTTTATAAAGTGACTTTATGATATAAAGTGCACTTTTTATTATTTTAGGTAGAAAGTGACTTTTCAAAAAGAAAAGTGTTTTTTTATAGTTTCACTTAAGTGATTTAAGTGAACTTGAGATTAAAACACAACCCTTGATCTTGTGGCCATGATTTAATCTGGGCCTTAGAAGTTGAAAAGACAAAAAGGAGTTACTCTAAAATGTGAATAAACAAAGACTTAATGAGACATTTTCATTCATTCAAAGAGAGAGCCTTTGAAGAGTGTTATCCACTAATTTTGTACTTGGTGGATTTCCAGTGAGCCGCCGAAGTCATGAACAAGCCAGTTGTTCATTGTCAGTGCTCAGAAAGTTCCACGATTCATTAGGGCCATTTTTTAGCCTCTTCTTTAATAAATGCATGTTCATACCCTCCGGAGATTTTGTAATAAATGTGCTAGCATGAAAAACTTTTTGTAAAGGACTTGGCTTCCTAGGACTTTGACGTCAATCCAATCATTCCAAGGTGTTTTTTCCCATGTCAATTATGCAATGTTGAATAAGCGATGTATAGGCTTCGAGTATTTTACTACTCCTCCAGAGCTGGAATGGTCGTCTTGGTGGTTAAACCCTGGGAGGCTATTAAGGTCCACGAGTCGATGTATATAAGCATGCTAGACATGGTTTTGAGTCATTATGAACATGTACTAGGTCCCCCTAGGGTTTTTTTAAATTCCGGAAAAAATATATTTTCCCGAAAAATCAAGCCATTTTTAATGGTTTAAATGGAAAATTTGAAATTGTAATAAAAGTGTGGTTCGAAGTTCGATTTTGGTGTGGGGATGCTCATTTTCACACTCAAAGCATGCTCTTAACCTCGGGACCCACTTTTCCTATGCTCTGGGTGACTAAATTATCCCATATGGCATTATTTCTCGAAAGGTGCGATAAAGTGGCAAATAATTGCTAAAAAAACAACAAATTGGCACTAAAGTCAAAAGTCATTGAGATATTGGTCAAATGACATGGAGGTGGTGTCGTTTCTTATTTTTGTTTAAAGGTGAATTCGACTATGGTGTAAAGTGTCATTTTGGAGACATAATTGGAGGCTAGCGAATGGTTTGGAGCATGAGTGCACTCCCCTCATGGCCCCTCACGTAATTAGTGATGTGACAATCAAAGTATGGGTTGGTGGGGAGTTTGGTGAGTGTGTATCTCCCAATGGATAGGTGGCATCTCCCCATACCAATCATAACGAACATATCCCATTGATTTCTCAAGCGAACTAAAACTCACGTTCTCTCCATCTCATGAAGGATTATGCCTTCCTCTCTTTGGTTGGCGACTTGTATACTTGGCACTTGTTAGATAGTTTGGTGGGGGATCCAATTGAGAGGTGGCGCATACCATTCTTAGGTCCACTCCACTCTTCCCATGATTCTCTCTTAAGTTAACGCCTCTCACTCTGGCAGTTGGTTGGTGCCCCCCCGGAGCTTGGTTACTCTATAAAAGCGAGGCCTTCTTCCTCATTCTGGATGGAAGCAATGAACCTTTGCTCTCATATATTATTTTTCTTATGCTATTTGAATAAAGTTGAAGCCTCTGGAGGCTCAAAGGGTGTGACATCTTTGGTGTATATATTTTGGGAATGAGGTGATATCGTTGCAATTCTTTCATGCTTTTTTTTAATTAATCTGGCTTAGAGGGCTATTCTGTGGCACATAGGATAAACATTTGCAGTTATCAATTTGTTTATTTACTTCTCTACTTTTTGAGATCTAAGGGTTCATGTTTTATTTAGTTTTATCTCATGATCTTTTGGTTTTCGAACCATGGGATGTACCAGATCTAACATCTTTGTTGCAAGTGTGATAGTTTCTTGTTTGCAGATCATCATCCCAAGTAAAAGGTTGAGCTAAGCTGCATCTCCTTTTCTTGGATCCAGATTAAAACACCTTTTTGTTTCACATTGAAACTTCTAGGTCCTCCAAAAGATTCAAGCTTGAGTAGTTGTTTCCTCTTGTTTCTACAAAAATCTACAACTCTTTCTCAGTTACTTTATTTTTGCAAGTTAAAATCAGATCTATAAGGCTAATCATTCTCGTTTTACTTGCTTGCATTTCTAGATTTAGGAAGTGTTTTCAATTTTACATTTAAAAGCTTGGGTCTAGTTAGTACTTGAAGTAGCATAATAGTTCTATCTTTGCACAAGTACCGAGTGTAAATTTTTAGTGTATTTTATTGACTAATCTACTAATTTATGAATCATTAGCTCTCTAGTTTTTAGTAGGTCAAAGAAAAAAGAGGAGTTGCTATCGAATTTTCAAATTATTGGCCATCCGGAGCATCCAAAATCCCCCTTTCTTCATTCTCCTTTTTTAGGTGAGCTTTGTAAGCCTTTTTTTATCACTTTCCAAGATCGAAAGGCAACCCCATTCATAAAAATCATATTGTAACAAAGTTAAAATGAGTGGGATTACGGCTCCTACAACCCCCTTCCCCCATTTAGGGGAAACCAGTATCTGCCCGATCTTATTTATTTGCTTTTATCTGCATAGTACGTAGATTAGGTTTTATTTGGTTGATAATAAAAGTAGATCAAGTAGCTTCTTACTTGTTTCCTTTCATTTTGGTTGAATTGAATACTAACCCAACAACGATATACCAAACTACTCGCAAGGGAAAAAGGTTTTCGTTGCTGTAGTAATTAAACAACTTGTTTCTTTCAAGTCTTTCTGCATTTTGTTTTATTTCAAGTTGGAATTTACCCCCTTGACTTCTCGAGTACGGTCATTGAGCTGGAAAGAGATCCTTGGGCATTAATAATCAAGACAATTAATGCACTAAAATCCTTAAAATAAACCAAGGCCTCCCTTCCTGTATGCTCTACACCATCTGCGGTTCATCCGATCTAGAGTGGCTGTATCAGAAAGGAAGTCAAGTGACTAGTTTAATTCAATTCACACCCCAATAAATCTCCCAAGGTGAAAATCCAACACCTTGATTCAATCTCTTGTGGGGAAATTTCACAGAGGAAGCGGGAACCACTGGATAGTGGCCTCAAGATACCATCAGGTTGCACTCTTGATTGGTGTAGTGTTTGGACACCGCCCAGAGACTTCAATCCAGCCCACGTTTCCTCGTGTGGAGCCATATTTGATAACGTTTTTTGACATACACCTCGTTGTTGATTTTTTTGAGCTGCATCGAGAGCCCTTCTCTTAGGAGAATGGGACCGCCTGGTCCGGGACCACGATGAAGACTCAACCCAGTGTTGAGTGACCATTCTGTTGAATGGTAGATATCTGGTCCGGGACCATGATATAAACCCAACTCTGCCTTGGGTAGACTCAACCTAGTGTTCAGTAGACATCTGGTTCGAGACCACGATGTAGACCAGTCTAGTACTGGTAGACTCAACTTAGTTTTGAGTAGCCATTCTCTTGGAGAATGGAGGCACCTGGTCTGGTACCAGGAAGGCACTATAAGCCCTAGACTGGGTCTAGGTATGTTTGGCACTCTTACCCTTGATCTATGGGCTTTGTGTACTTCTCCAAGGATTAGCTACCCTTGGTTAAGTTACCCTAGTACCAGATCTAGGTGTCACACAGAGTGTGAGATAAAAGCATTAGTAACTCTCTTGGGTTATGATGATGTACTTTTGGAATCAAATGGACCACAGGGGCATTTGGAAGAAGGCTAAAGTCAAAAGTCAAAACTAAATAAGGACTTTTGTACTGCAGGAAAAGGACCACAGGTGAAAGTCAAAATTAAATAAGGACTTTTGGTAAAAGTCAAAGATAAATAAAAAGACCTTTTTGGTAAAGAGGTAAAAGTGAAATTAGGAAAAGATGAAAATATTATTATTTTATCTTTTCTAATTTTGGTCCACTTAACAAGTGAATGAAGACTATAAAAGAAGATCAAGGCTTCTCATTATTACACACAAGTTTGCTCTCACAGGTGAAGCTACTATTTTACTGAAGTCTCCATTTGAAGGTTGTTTTTGCCCCAACTAGGGCATCTATCTTTTCTCAGTTAACCCTCAGCTAGGGTTTCATCACTTGAGCAATTTCAGGGTAGCCATATTCAGATCCATACACCCATCTTTCAGATCTGGGCACCCCCACTCATCTCATTTACGAGATGAGCTACTAATGCTTTCTGGTGTTTTTGTCCTTTGAAGGTTTCCCTAGTGAAAAATTTTGTGTCCATTGTGCTGATGTGATGAATGTGTTTTTACTGCACTGATTATTTGTTTAAGTTCATCTGCAAATTTTTCAAGTTATATGCTAATGCTAAATTTCAACACTCATACCGTCAGGTATATCTGGAGTTCCCTTCCCTTTAATCCATGCATCAAATCCACATTAATTTTAAAATGAACCAAGACACATATGCAAAATACTTTAATCTTTCAGTAGCAATATTTTATTTGACTCCATTGGCACTGATCTACATTTACAACAATACTCTTCTTTTTCTTATTATCAGTGTATTGTTGTTGCTTAAACCTTATATGCTGATGTTATTTTTATATGCTGTTGAGTACTTTTCATATTTGCAAATATCTTGATTCAATAATTCACTTCGAAAAAACTCCTAAAAAACTGACTTCATTGTTAAAACAACTAGAAACATTTAGAAGAACCTTTAGCAACTCTTTTCTAGGGACCGCCCCCCTTGGCTTTGTTAGGAGTTTGTCTAATCGGAGGAGTCAAGATCAGTGACAGCAGTTGACTCGAGACTTGTCCCCAAGGACACACCGAGCAGCTTGAAGATTTCTACTGTGCTTTCACCCCAAGTTTGTGTAAGGCGGTAATAGAGAGAAATAGAGGCACGAGTTCCAAGGGAGAGCTTGGTGAGGAAGGTGAGAAGCCTATCTGCAAGAGAAAGTAAGGGTTTGAGCAAGAGAAAAAGAGAGTAGAACTGCCCAAAGGGTGGGCACGAATTTCATGAATATTGCACTATTTTCCAGGTGGGATGCACCAGCTGAGACATTCAGCTAGCATTCCAAGAAAATAGTGTTGGAAATTGCCGGCAGTCCATACAACTGAGTTTGGGCACACTTTTTGAGGTAGAGAAGTGGCACAAATCTCAAGGAAGATTTAACAGAGATAGAAGGGGTGGGCTATACAACAAGAGGATAGTTGCTGTTGGCACAAATATCGAGGCACTGTAGCAGCCTGTGTGACTACTGAAATTTATGAGGTCTGTGCATGCATATCAAGGGAGAGCAGCTGCCTGTGAGGGCTGTACAATGAGGTCAGGCTTGGCTGATTTCCTGTAGCTGACTGTATGTTCTGGCACACTTTTCGAGGTAGATAATGTGCTTAAAATTCGAGGTTCAGTTCTGTTCATTTAATGCTGAAAGTAATGACTGTTGTATTCTGAAATTTCTTTCTCATGCTCAATAAAATTCTCTTGCAACTGGTTTTCCCCTTGTTGGGGTTTTTCTAAGGGTCAGTTGGGACCAAAAGTCACTATTAAATGTTGTTACAGTCTGTTGTTCTGAATTAATTTCTGCTTCTAAAATGTTGGCTTAGCTAATAATGTATTGTTAAATAAGTGATAAAAATTCATATCTCAGACTCTGTGCATGCATGTACAGTCAATAACAGCATTTATCCAACACTTTAATACAACTGATATTAAGCTTAAACAGTCTAAAAAATACCACCATACACTCAGGAATAAATTTTAGACCCCAAGAAGTTAATACATAGAATTAAAGTGTTCCAAAGCAGTGGAAAAATTCATGAACAGCAGGCTGGAAATAATTTCAGACACAAAAATTGGTCAAACTTGACCCATTCAAGAGGTCCTTTCATTAACAGGCGGTGAATTTCAGCATGTTACAACAGCAGTAACTTTCAACCATAAAACACAGTTCATATCAGAGATTTTCTAGAAATTTGAGCCAAACATTCACCTAAAAATAATAAATATGAGCCGTAGGTAACATTGGAAAATGTGCCCTCAGGTATCCAAACACTGGAAAATGTGCCCTCAGGTAGCCAAACATTGGATAATGTGCCCTCAGGTATACATACACTGTACACTAACAGCAAAAAACACTACAGCAGATTTTACCTTGGAATTAGTGCCCAACTTTTCCAACAGTATAGCCCAGCAACTGCCTTGGAAATCATGCCTTTAAGAAACCTCGATTTCTGTGCCACAGTACAGCTGTACTGCCTCCTCTCACTGTACGGCATGTCTGAAATTAATGGCAGAAATTTTCCTTGGGAACTGTGCCCATTTTGGGAGCAACGCCCTCCTTGGGAATGGTGCCCACCACCTAGGGAATCATGCCCAGTTGCTGCTGCTGCTGCAAAACCCTTCAACTGCCCACTCTCAACTCTCTTGAACTACGTGCCCTCTCTCTCAGCTCTCTCTTGGAAGGTGTGTAAAACAATGGAGTCTCTATGTCTTTTTATCTTCAACTTAGGGTAACTGCCGGTGACTCTTCATCTTCTATGGTTGAGATTTAATCTTAGCCACAAGATCAATGGTGGTGTTTAATCTAAAGTTCACTTAAATAACTTAAGTGAAGTTTATAAAACTATATTGGAATTCTAAAAGTCACTTTTCCTTAAATAAATATAAGTACTCACTTTATGGCATAAAGCCACTTTATAAAATGAAAGTCACTTTAATAAAGTACAACTCACCTTAAAAACATAAAGTCACATGAAAAGTATTTTAATAAATACATTAATAAAGTCACTTAAGACCTTTATTGAGACTACATTATTTCTCACTTTTGCACCCAGGCACAAAGTGCAAAAGTACCTCCCGAGTTATAAAAGCTAACATGTATATCAGCATACGGTACTAAGTAATTAATGCATGAGAAATGTGTGAGTTTGCTTCTTGTAGAAGACTTATATCAGAGGTTAGCTAAGTGTTGGACAAAATCTGCCCATGAACAGTGTGTATACAGATTTTGTATTTTTTATCACATGCAAGCCCAACGATGAGCCACTCATCATTGTAGTACCAGGGATTCAACAAGTGAGCTCAACATTCAAAAAGTGTACAATCCCTTTGCCACATGTTGACAAGAATATCCCAGATCTTGTTGATGTCCATACCAAGGGCACTTATTTAAACAATAATCGTCTTCGTGGACTCAATCACTTAGTGCTAACTCTGATAAAAATTCTTCCAAGATGGCTCGGTCTGTATCTACGAATTGCAACAAAGAAATGATAGGTTCGATGATCTTAATGATAGAATCTACCTACTCCATGATCAATCATCCAACATTGGAACCTTGACATTATCTGAAGCAAGATTTAAATTCTGCTTTCTCTAGAAAGCCCATAACTTTGAAGTAAACACGAATGCAAGAGCGGTCTTGATCTTCCTTAACCATCTATGGATTAGGAGGTAGACTTAAATGATAAATGTGAGGTGTTATAAATTGTGAAGCCAAGTGTATCAATTTGTATCAAATTATGGATATTGCATGCATCATTTTATTGATTGTGAGTGCAAGGATAATGCTTTCTGTTGAATTTTCACAGGTTAGATGAGTGTTAATACAAGTACTAAAATTCAATACATGAACATATAAAGAACTGAGGTAAAATTCAAACTGTAATAAAACGTAACAATATAACTTTCATTTCTTTCAACTCAATGCTCTGCTGGTCACTGCGTTAAAGTTGATCATTGAAATGTTTCATCAACTGTCATGTACAGAAAAATAATAAATAACACGTGCAGTAAACTAAATCTCAAGTAAACTACAGAAGATAAAGAATCTTGACCATTGTTGGATCCGCCTTATACTCAGTTAGTTCTGAGTTTGATCTTGTCACTGAAAGGACAAGTCAAACTAGTTGAACCATATGCGTACCTTGAGAGAGAGAGGGAGTAAACAGACCTTAGTTTCTTCAATCAATTTAGCAGTCCAGTCAAGGAGAATCACACAGATGCACTCAGAGTGAAAGATGTGCAGTCAAGCACTCTACCAACAGATTCACGGTGAACAAATTCCCGAAACCAGTCAAGGTGGATCAAATAGAAAAACTCAGCCTGTGCAAAGAATAGATCACAGTAAACCCCATGTAGAATAACACAGAGGTAAAATCTGCAGACTGCCGTGGAGAAGGAAAAACGCAGCCTAGACCGAGTAATCAAGGCAGATTGGTGAAGACCAGGCAGAGTGATCCCGAGAAGACAAGCCCGTGAAGGTAAGCCAAGCCGTGAGAAAAACCAGCAATCAAAATCCAAGCCCGTGAAGGTAAGCCAGGCCGTGAGGAAAACCAGCAACCAAAATCCAAGCCCATGAAGGTAAGCCAGGCCGTGAGGAAAAATCAGCAATCAAAATCCAAGCCCGTGAAGGTAAGCCAGGCCGCGAGGAAAAACAACAATCAAAATCCAAGCCCGTGAAGGTAAGCCAGGCCATGAGGAAAACCAGCAACCAAAATCCAAGCCCGTGAAGGTAAGCCATGGTGAGATCCCAAAGTCATGTGTATAGAAACTAAAAATAATCTCTTCCTTAAATAGGTTAGGGTAGATAAAAAATTCACTTAGGATAGAATTAACGGAGGCCCACACAAAAAAAATATAATCATAAAAATAAAAATTAGGTAGTCCAAAAGAATAAACCGTCCCAACAAAAAGTCAAAAGATTTTAATATAAAAAAAAGTAAATTGTAAAAAAAAAAAAAAGAAGTCTATTAATAAAATCATGAGATTTTATTAATAAGACTAAAATAATTATTTAATGAAATTATAATAAAGTGAAAGTCCAAAGGTCCAACATAAAGTCCAAAATCATAAGTGGGTCATTATAATAAAAACATAAGGTAACTATAAAAATAAATGGTTCAATGATCTTAAATCATCAAGTAAATATACTCCATAAAGTAGGAGTCATCATAGTCAAAGGTGCACACAAGTAATAGTGCTAAGACTAGTAAGAATAGTACCAAGATTTAACAACCACAAGATCAAGGTGAACCGTAAAGGTGGACAATCAATCAAATAGGACCAATAAGACCAAATACTTTTCTCTCTTTCAAGGTACATAGTTTTATATATTTTGTCATCACTGTATAAGGGGGAAGATCCAAACGGATGGTACAATTCTTTTGTCCTTGACACTGCTCCTAAAGGTTAGGTACTAGGGACATCGTCAAGGGGTGGCCAGTCCCTTGAGAATCAACCTAGCAATAACTGATTAGGAGAGGGGACATCATTATCTTCCATTCTTAATGAATGGCTTTGAGCCTTAGGCTGAGTTTCAGTCTCACACTGAATCAAGTTGATCAATCCCTGGACCCTAACCGGGTCCTCCATTCTCTCGCAAAATGGTTCTCAGTACTAAGCTAAGTTTCAGTCTCACACTGAAAATTGATCAACTACCTGCAGTACCTACTTGGACATTGTGTCCCTAGTCCTATACCAGAATATATCTCTACCTCTACCTGCAGGCTCTACTTGGACATCACATCCTTGGTCCCAGACCAAAATACCCTAGAGGCATATAGGGGCCCTAGTCACATGCTAGGGGCTTTGCCATGGCATCAACCTGCTTGGTCCTAGACCAAGAACCCCAGGAGACTACTGGGGGCCCTAGGGTACCTTCTAGGGTCTTACTCTGTCCTAGTCAACTGACTAGGAAACCATTCTCTGAGAATGGGTCTCACAGCTGCACTAACTTTAACACTTTATATGAAATTATGGATATTGCATGCACAGTCCATTGACTCACTAATGCACACCACATCTGAACTTTGAAGTGATAGATTAAGTGCTAAATTGAAAGAATGTATAATGCAAGAATTAAATTTTGCTTTCTCTAGAAATTCCAGTACTTTGATACTTTGAAATAAACATGGATGCAAGAGTGGTCTTGAATCTTGATCTCCCTTAGCCATCTTAAGCATGATGGATGAGGAGGTAGATTCAATTTTTGCAATCTTCAACGATGATAAATCTAAGGTGTTATAAATTGTGAGGTGAAGTGTCTCATTTTGTATGAAATTATGGATATTGCATGCATCATTGCATCGAGAGTAGCGAGGTGCTTACAACCCAGTATGGGGGAGATGTTGTCACGTTTGTCACGTTACATAACGTAACATTCTCATGTTGGCTCATAACTTATTAAAAATAAAAAGTAATTAGAAAATTCATGTGATCTCATAATATAAAATATTAAAAACAACATAGATCCATCTTAAACCCATATCTGTTAAGCACCCAATTTCTTGACGTGTAAACATTTCCTTTATGTGAAAAAAATTTACACCTAATGAAATTGGATCCCTCTCGGTGCTTAATAGATCCGGGTTTAAAATTGATATTTTTATCAATTACAAGGGAAAATATAATGTTTTGTATGCAACTCATGGATATTGTGTGCACCATCCATTGACTTACCAATCCACTATAAATTTTCCTTTAATATTCAACTAGGGCTAAACAGTGCATTCAAAATATTTATTGATAACCACACATGAATATCTTTTACAGTATGCAGCAGAATATAAAACTGAGAAATAACTCACAACATCACAACATAAAAATGACACAGTTATTTTGGGTATGGAAACCCCCAAAAAAACCCCAAGATGGGAAAACTGGTACAACAATCAGATATAGAGTTTATTATGAGAAAATATGGAACGTTACAATCACTGCAAATTCACCCAAACCTGGTGAATGCAGCTACTCGGCAGAAACACCGGACGAAACCCCAGCTAAACCTCTGCACCCTGTTGTCCGCCGATTCCAGACCAGCAGCAGAAATCTTCCGAAAGCTGTCTCCTCACTTAGGAAAGTGGCA
>LPNX010284073.1:94787-158584 GCA_001517045.1 Pseudotsuga menziesii | reverse complement strand
GCAAGCACAGAGCTAGGTACTGTCACCTACTCCTAGCTCCTCCATTTAGGCTAACTCCTAACGAAGCCAAGGGGGGTAGTCCCTAACAAAGAGTTTTCTAGGGCTCAATGTGGTTAAAGTGTTTTAATTGGTTGCGAATGCGGATGGGTGTTGTTTAGGAGTTATTGTGATTAAAGGTGTTTGTTTATTATGAGTTTGACACATAAATCAAAGCAATCCACATTGCTAGCAAGAGATTAAAAGATAAGTAATGATTCCAGACTTCATTAATTTTGCATTCACAGATAGAAATTAAAACAGTCCACATACAATTGATCCAAATATAATAATTATGCAGATTACAAGACCAGTGCCTTATGGAGTCAAAATACTGAAATGCGCAAAGAATTAAATAACAAATCTTGAAATCAAACTAGTGAATATTAGGTTGTGTGAGTGCTCTTGGTAGATTTTAAGAATTTTAAGTGCTCTTGATTAGGGTGTCAACGAAGGTTTGTCAAAAAGCCGGGAGAATATTCCAAGTTCAATCCGTTGAAGACATGACGAGCCCGCCCAGTATCCCAGGCTGGTATTGCAGAGATTGACTAGCTAGCTGAGAAGCTTAGACAGCAGGGGTTTCAACGCCTCTACTAAGAAGTACTTTAGAAAATTCCCTACAACGCCGGTGCGTTGGTTACAGGGTTTAAATTTTATGAAGTTTTTCTTGCAAGATTAGAAATCCAATGCCGTTTCTGGGTACTCCAATTTTGAGGTCGATCAGAGCATACTCCGGCAAGGAGAAAACGAAGTTAATTAATTAGGGGGTGTGCGTTGCAAATTTTATTAGGTTAATTAATTAAGACTCTCCGACAGAGAGCGCTCTTGACCCCGTCTTATGACTGTGGTTCAAGAGACTTAGCTAATCTAAAATGCCTAATGCAGGGGTATCCAGTTCTAAGTATGCTCTCCGATAGAGAGTGCTCTTGATTTGTATTACTGCAAGTTCAAGAGACTTAATTAATTCGTTAAACTTGAAAGAAATAGAAACATAAAGATCTAACTACCCAAGAGTCTCTTTCAGGTTTTTTAGGGCCCTAATCGGGAAAGCAAGGGGGTAAGTAAACAGTAAAGAATTTATGCAATATCTAAGTAAACAATCAAATCAACATTTTCACTTCATTTTTATGAATGATAAACTTAATCAAAACATAAACTACCTTTCTAATGATAAAAGAACTAACTTCTAAAGATTATGCAATTATTCTATTCTATTCTACCATTAGCAGTTTA
Source organism: Pseudotsuga menziesii (assembly GCA_001517045.1). NCBI lineage: Eukaryota > Viridiplantae > Streptophyta > Pinopsida > Pinales > Pinaceae > Pseudotsuga > Pseudotsuga menziesii. The sequence continues at coordinate 157,315 of LPNX010284073.1, read as the reverse complement.
TTATGCAAAAAGAACATCCATGACAATGGGACGATACAAGCTTCCCCGAAATGGGGGAAGAGGGGTGTGGGAGCCGTAATCCCACTCGCTCTTTATTAATTTTTTACAATCTTTTGCTGTGTTTAGTGTCTTCTTGAATGAGCAAAGGTGAGAAAGGGAAAAAAGAGGAGGGAGATGTTTTGGTCTTTTTGCTCACTGCTTGCTCCTTGCTTTCTTAAGGCCCTTGGGCTCTCTTTCATCTACCTAAAAATAAGAGCTTTGAACACTAACTCGTCATGATGTTAGTCAAAAAAAAAAAAACTAGATCTATGAACTTAATCAAAAAAAAAATAATGAACCCAACCTCTACCAAAATCAGAGGAAGATGAGAAGAAAAAGAGGCTATAGGAAAGAGGAGACAAAAGGGGTGAAAAGAGGGCAAAGTAAGGTCAAAGAAGGTTGAAAACAAAGATGAAAGAGGGGCTGCAAAAAAGACAAAGAAGGCTGCAAAAGATGAGGAAGAAGGCTGAAACTAGGGCCTAAAAAGTGGTTGCAAAAAAGGGTGAATAGGGATGCAAGTTTAGGCAAAAAGAGGGCTGCAAAAAGTGGGGAAAAAGGGCAAAAGAGGGCAGCGAAAGAAGAGAAGAAAAGGCTGCAATAAAAAGTGAAAGAGGGCTACAAAATGAAGAAGGGACAGCCAACAGGGTCATACGGTTTGGTGAATGATTAATCACTTTAGCCCAAACCTTGCCTTAACCCAAAAATTTAGAAATTTTTTAACTTGAAAGATGAATGAAAGCATGCGAAAATATTCAAACCTGTGGATCTTCTTGATGATACTTGGATTCCTTAAAGCATGAAATTGCCGGAAGTTGCACTTGAATCCAAGAGAAGAGGATGCAGCTGAGCTCGAACTCCTACTTGGTTGGATGGACTGATCTGCAAAAATTCAACTTGAATACTTGCCAAAAGATGGACTAGATCATTTATGTTTCACAAATTGAAATGTAAAAGAGCATGAAATATGACTGAATAAACAATGCTACTTTCAATTTCTAAGAGTAAAACCATAAACAACTAAATTGTAAACCACAAATAATTGTTCATACGTGCTTACAAAAGCCTTCTAAAGCATAAATCTTTAACCAAAATAAGCATGAAAAAGGAGAATTAGAACACAATCACCTCATCCTTCAAGAGCATTCATCCACAATTAACAAACCATATGAGCCTCCAAAGCCTTAAATTTATTCCAACGATTGCATAAAGCAACAAGCATTTACAAAGTTTGGACAGAGTTTCTCTACACAAAAATCCATCCCAATAGAGCTAAAGAAGCCTCCATTTATACAATGAGAGAAGACCCAAAACCCTAAAACTAGAAATCCAAACCTAACCGGCTTGGCACACCACTAAGAGCACAAAACCGAAGCTAGAGAGTTAAGAGTGAGGGGAGGCCTCCACCTAGGTAAGGCGCCCCACTCCAACCCTAAGCACAGAAACCAAGCCACAGATGACTCCACACGTGTGAAGGCGCCCCTGTGAGGAGAGAGGGGCGTGAGCATGAGGAGAGGGCGTGAGCTAGTAGGTGAAGGCATCATCTAGGTATGGAGGAGCCACTGCCAATAGATCACAAGTGTAATCACCAGTTCCTGCCTCGATCAAAACATCAAGCCAATGAATGCTCTCCATCTCATCCAATTCGAGAGTTTAGCTGGAGATGACAAGACCGTTAACTGAATATATCTTTAATGCTCATTAAATGCTGACTGAAGCTGAGTTCTGTTAACTCCAATCATCATAAATGCCCAATGCCATGTCATTTTGCATTTCATTTCACTGAATTTGGATTAATTTGGAGAGTTTTGGATTTTCTCCAAAATAATCATTTTTTATTTCAATAATCAATTTTTTCCCCAAAGATGACTTTTTTGAGAAAATATGCGTTATGTGGCCGAATGATGATCTGAAAGTTGGATCTGACTGGCTGGCTGATCAAGAATGATTTTTGGCTTAAGGTTAGAGCCTTCAATCACTGAATTCGGGTTCTGGATGACTAACTTATTACAAATTGAATTTTTCCATTTAATTTATGGAAAATTTTAATTAAAAACTTAGGAAAAAATTAAAACATTAAAAAAATTTGAAAAAATAATTTTTTACGCTTCCGGTAAATTTTTTTTGAAAACTTTTTGAGGGTCCTAGTGACTTAGGACATGACCATGCTCTATTCTAATAATGCCTAGTAGGTTTATATACACTTAGTTGGGCTCTAAAAACCCCCCAAGGACCAGAATTCAAAATCGGGCATTCGAGCTTTGGAGGAAGTGGGAGAAAACCTCATCAATTATACTCGGCTATAGGCAAAGCATAATTGTCAAGGGAAAAAAACTCCCTGGAATACCTTAGTTGAAATTCTACGTCTTAGGGGACCGAACCACTCAAAACAACCCTACTAGTACATTTTATTACAAACTCCGCGGGGCCATGGTCAAAATTATTCAAATAAAAAACTGACTAGCCAAAACTGATTGGACACAAAGACGGATCAACTGATACACTGGAATCAAACATTGGTCATGTTTGACAAATGGCGGCTCCTCAAGTAACCCAACTATGGTACAAAAAAGTTGGTAACACACCCCCCTGAGAGAGTGTATGACCCAACTGTACGACCTCACACGTGCAGATTCGTACGACTGCTGTACGTAACCTGTACAGTCACGCTAGCAGTTGTACAGAATCTGTACGGAATGGTACGACCTTCCTCCTGCAGCTCTGCTTGTCAACCTGTGGGTTTTGTCCGCTCGGTGAACCCGCTTCTCGATCCTTTGTCTTCCCAGCTAAATCCTCTGTCTGACTTTTCTCCTCTTGTCTGTATCCTATCTTTGTCGGAATACAAGTGTGTATGTCCTTTCAACCAATTGACCTCTCTTATATAACTTTAGGTAAAGCGAAAACCCTAATTTCACTTTCACTTAAAGTCAATAATTAATTAGATCACTTTAATTATTTTCCAAAATAAACTTAGGAAAAATAATTAAATACAACTGGTTTTTTGATTTAGAGTCTTCTGCATGCAAGAAGACCTTCCTTATTGTTGCTAATCTGACACTCCCTCTCAACGAGGAAGGGATTCGGTAGCAACCCCATCTTATCCCTGAACTTCACAAAACTTTGTCAGCAAAGTGCCTTAATGAAAATGTTCGCCACCTGCTCATCTGTCTATGTGTTTGCTCCGGTCATGAAACACTGGATTCTCAGATAGCCTAATGCCACTCTAATTGTCACAGTGAACTACTATAGCCTCTAGCTCACACTCGAACAACCCTGCAAGTAACTTCCTCAGCCACATACCCTCACAAGCAGCTATGTACTTAGCCTTTGCTGAGCTCAATGCAACTGACTTCTGCTTCCTGCTGAACCAAGACAACCCCTAATCCAATGCTGAAACAACAACCCTAAAGCACTCTTCCTGTCCTCTACACATCCTGCCCAATCAACATGCATGAATCCTGCTAACTGTACACTCCCCCTGTGCTCATAAACCAATCCATACTCCACTGTACCTCTGATGTAGCGAAGTATGTGCTTCGCAGCCGTCTAATGCACTCTCCGAGGGTCTACGATGAATAACTCAAAGAGTTGACTGCAAAGTTGATGTTTGGCTGTGTGTTGACCAAATACATAAGTGATCCGAGAAGTTGACGATACAAGGTAGGATCAAATCCGTCTGATCCTGATGCATTAATCTTCCTCCAGTTGGAAACTAGAGGTATGTCCATAGGCTTGCAGTCCTCCATACTGAATCTCTTCAAGATCTCAACTGCATACTTCCCCTGTCCAATGAAGAAGCATCCATTTCTCTACCAAACCTCCAAGCCCAGAAAGTAATACATCAACCCAAGGTCTTTCATCTCAAACTTCACTGCAAGGTTGGACTTGCAGTCTCCAATCATCCTCTCATCTCCCATCAAAAAGAGATCATCCACATATAAGACTAGTATGAGAGGCACCTCACCTGTCACGAAGTACAGGTTGTGGTCAGCCTCACTTTGCTGAAATCCCATCTCCCATAGATAGTTGTCAATCCTCGAGTACCATGCTCGAGGTGCCTGCTTGAGCCTGTAAAGAGCTCGATGCAGTCTGCATACATGCGTCTCCCTGTTCTCCACATCAAATCTCCCTGGTTGCTCAATATACACCTCCTCCTCTATCACGCTGTTGAGGAAGGCAGTCTTGACGTCCATCTAATGGACACGCCAACCCATCTCAGCTACTAGTGAGATAATGGTCCGAATGGAAGAATACCTGGCAACAGGGGCGAAGGTCTCCTCATAGTCAATACCCTCCTTCTGTGAAAACCCTTTTGCCACGAAGCGCGCCATGTAAATTTTCCTTTAATATTCAACTAGGGCTAAACAATGTATTCAAAATATTTACTGATAACCACACATGAATATCTTTTACAGTATGCCGTGGAATATAAAACTGAGAAATAACTCCCAACATCACAACATAAAAATGATAGTTATTTTGGGTATGGAAACCCCCAGAAAAACCCAAGATGGGAAAACCGGTGCAAAAGTCAGATATTGATTTTATTATGAGAAAATATGGAACCTTACAATCACTGCAAATTTACCCAAACTTGGTGAATGCAGCTACTCAACAGAAACACTGGACGAAACCCCAGCTAAACCTATGCACCCCCTTGAGAGAGTGTACGGCCTAGCTGTACGGCCTCACACGTGCGGATCTGTACAGCTGTTGTACGACATCCGTACGATCACACTTGCGGCTGTACAAAATCCATATGGAATGGTATGGCTTTCCTCCTGCGGCTTTGCCTGTCAACCTATGTGGGTTCTGCCCGCTCGGTGAACCTACTTCTCGATCCTTCACCTTCCTAGCTAAATCCTTCGTCTGACTTTTCTCCTCCTATCTGTATCCTGTCTCTGTCGAAATACAAGTGTGTGTGTCCTCTCAACCAATTGACCTCTCTTATATAACTTTAGGTAAAGCGGAAACCCTAATTTCACTTTTAGTTAAAGTCAATAATTAATTAGATCACTTTAATTATTTTCCAAAATAAACTTAGGAAAATAATTAAATACAAGTGGTTTCCTGTTTTAGAGTCTTCTGCGTGCAAGGACACTTGCATGCAAGAAGACCTTCCTTGTTGCTGCTAATCTAACATTGGACACTTGCATGCAAGAAGACCTTCCTTGTTGTTGCTAATCTAACATCCACATCACATCTGAAGTAGTTAGATAGCCTCTAATTCCAAAGTTCATTATTTATGTAATCAATCTGCAGATATTCTGCAGTAGTTAGATATCCTCTAATTCCAAAGTTCAATTATGTTTTCTTTTGCTAAGAAGTTGTCTTTTTCTTTTATTTTTCAATAATATTTATTAGAAATGGTTTGAGAAACAGATCCCACGGGGCAGCTATGCTTAAGGCAGGCTTCCTTTGGCAGCAAGGCTTAGGGCCCTTGTCTGAGCGGTAACGGTTGTGCCAATATCACCTGCCATTTGCACCCAGGCTTATCCATTTGAAATTCATGCCACTCAGGTGGGGGGCATTTCACAGAGAAAATGAAACCTTGGTGGCTGGCTTAAATGTCCCTCGGCCTTGCCTGAGAATCAATGCCCTCTTGGGAGCTGAACAATTTTTTTTGAACTATTTTATTTCCTTTTTGTTTTTGAACTTTTAGAAGTTTTCCCTTTGTCTGGAGAGTAAGAAAGATGATTTAAAATCTCATGTAATGTAATGTTGTGCAGGAGTTTAAGCGAAATGCATTCAGGGATGCTGAGCTAAAATGCACAAGTATTCTTCAAAATATGGACAAGAAGTTGCGCTCTGCTTGCTATGCATTTGATGCAAAACTTGATCAAGTGCTAAAGGTACAAACCAAATGATAAAGCTCACTAATTGAAGTGGCATGAGTACCAGCTGAAAAATATTGATATTTATTTTCAGGTTTTAGCTGACCTTGTATCAGAGTATGAGTCGGAATCTTCTGGCCCTTACAAATGGAATAAACTTGCCAACTTTTTACAGCAAAGGTAGGAACCTACGTTGTCTGTCTTTTCAATATAATCGCCTCCCATCTTTCTATATGCATTTATTCCACCTCGTTATTGATAGCCTTAATAAGTATTAAAGTTCCAAGTCAACTGATAAGTATTTATTTTTTTTAAATGAAAATGTATTTTAAATCATGTTCGTCCAGTTTGGAAGGACCTATATCTGACCTCACGAAGAGACTTGGGGATCAGAGTTCATCCGAAAGGGCTGCTCTTCAGTTAAAATGCCGTTCGGTTGAAGATAAGTTAGCATTGATGGGGAAGCAGCTGGAGATTAGTCAAAAGCATGGGGGTGATTACCTGAAAAGATATGAGGATGCAATTTCAGATAAAATGAAGATTTCTGATGAATACGCAGCTCGATTGGCTAATATGCAAAGCAAGTACAGCTCATTAGAAGAAAAACATGCTAATGTGTGTGAAATTTTGGAATCAGTCAGAAAGGAATCTGCAGAATGGAATAAGAAGTATGACCAATCTATTGTCAATCAAAAGATTGAAAAAGAGCAGATTGATGCAGCAATTGCCTCACTGAAAACTAGGTGTAGTTCTGCTGAAGCAAGACTGAGTGCTGCTCGTGAACAAGTTGAATCGGCTAAGGAAGAGGCACTTGAGTGGAGGCGAAAGCATGATCTGGCGGTGAAGGAAGCTCAAACGTCATTACGAAAGGCTACATCACTTCATGATCGTGCTAGCAAGCAAGCACAGCTAAGAGAGGATTCCCTAAGAGCAGAGTTTTCAGCCACTATAGCACAAAAGGTGAGACATCATGACTTGAGTGTGAAGTTTGAACTTTGGATTGATATGCTAGGATGGAGAGATAGATAGAGAAAGTCCAGGTCCACTGTTAGGGATTGTGTGATATTGGGTACAATTAAATAACAAAAGTATAAATGTAATTTTTTTGGTACAGATTGAATATTTTTCTGGCAAGATTCTGATGTACAGGGAGATGCTAATTTTTCTCTTTTCTCTTTTCAGGAGAATGAAGTAAAAGACTCTCTAGCAAGGTTTGAACATGCTGAGCATTGTTTAGCTGGATTAAACCTACAATTAAAGGTTTGAAGTTTATAGCTTCTTCCAACAAATTTTGTAGGAATTTTCCCACATGCCAAATTGCTTATGTTATGCTGGTATGTTTACAGGGACAAGAAAGTAAACTAAAAACTCAAGAATTGGACATTGGCACGCTGAAGGCTGAAGTAAGGGATTTACAAGAGAAACTGGAAGCTGCTAAAGCTACAGCTCAGTCAGCAGAGAAGGGAGCCAAAATACTAGAACAAGAGAAATCTCACTTAGAGCAAAGGTTTGCAACAGATTTCAAGAGGTTTGAAGAAGCAGATGAAAGGTGTAAGGCTGCAGAGAAGGAAGCCAAACGAGCTGCTGAGGTGGCAGAGAAAGCTCGTGATGAGGCAGCTTTAGCACAACATGAAAAATCTGAAATTCAGAGATTGGCCATCGAAAGATTGACTGCAATTGAAAGATCAGAAAGGCATATAGAAACATTGGAGAGGGGAAAGGCTGATTTATTACTTGAACTTGAAAGAATTAGAAGATCTGAACAGGAGGCAGTGTCCAAGGTTGCAACTTTAGAAGCAAGGGTTGATGAACGGGAGCGGGAAATGGAGGAGCTTCTTCAGTCGACAAATGAACAAAGAGCAAGCACTGTCCAAGTCCTTGAGAGTCTTTTAGGTAGTGAAAGGACAGCTAGAGCAGAGGCTAATGCTAGAGCAGAAGCACTTTCTCTGCAACTTCAGGCCACACAAGGAAAACTGGATGCTCTGCAACAGGAGTTGACTTCTGTCCGCTTGAATGAAACGGCTTTAGATAACAAGCTAAAGACCACTTCTCGAAGTAAAAGAATGAGATCTGAAGAATGTGCTGGAGTGGACTCAGTGCAAGATATAGACATTGAAGTGGAGACTGTTAGACAAAGAAAGAAAAGGAATACAAGCAATGAAAATGGATACAGCCCTGTAACGAAGCCAGCAGAGGGGGGTTCGGTGACCAGGCCAGATGATGACAATAACTCCAGTGAGATGAAAGAACCGCAAGATTATCTCAAATTTACAGTTCAAAAGCTTAAACAGGAGCTCACAAGGCATGGATATGCATCAGAAATTTTACAACTAAGAACTCCTACCAAAAACGACATACTTCAATTGTATGAAAAACATATTAAACCTTAGGTTGTTTGGTAAAAACACGTTAAACGGAAGCTTGATAAAAACATGTTAAACAGGTCCTGGGATTGGTAGTTCTTATCAGCTTTTGAAATGTCAAAAGCTCAGTTACATGAAGACTCATGACATGCTTGTATGATCAAGAAGTATGGGAGACACATTGAAGGCTTGTATTTATTATCTGAGAGGCAAATTATTTGTTATACCTGTTTTTTTATTGATAAATTTGGCCCCTCTCAACTTAGGAATTGTATATTAGTAAAGGAAAATCTAATTGTAATTGATGCTAGCTAGAGTGGTCTATACATATGATTTTAAACTTTCAATGATTGGTCTGGCCTGCTAACTGTGAGTGGCCTGTTAACTGTGAAAATTGGTCTTTACTGTATTGTGGCAGCAGTCCTCATGTTAATGTATTTTCTGGGATTGTTTCTGACTGAGTTTAGTAAGTTGGGTTGTCTATGCACACACGGTAATTCCCTCATGCTATTGCTATAAACTTAATTTGTCAAAGATTGTTTCACAATTTGTCAATAAAAAGTTTTCCAATGTCCTGATCACGTTCTTTTGATAATAGAGAATTTGTTAGACACAATGGCTTACCAAGAGGGGAGGGGGGGGTGAATCGGTAAGCTTATACTTGTTCCAAAATTCAACTTCTATCAAAATCTCATATCTCCATTCAGACATTTACTACATTATCATATTCATCAATAACCTATATTAATCATTCATCAACTTAAACACATAATCATCAACACATTGCACAAGAGACGCAAGATATAAAATTTGTAGTCTTATTGTATTTCGAATGGCTTCAACCGTGAGGTAAATCAGCACCTACTAATACAGAAGCACCAACTCCTTATCTAGGACCCTGCCTAGTTTTTTCTTAAATCTTACTAAGAAAACATGTACAAGACCCATCTTGTATTACAAGTACATAGTTGTCACATCACATTTCATACATCATCACAATCACATCATCCTCGTTCTGTCCATCATCATAGTTTTTTCTTAAATCTTACTAAGAAAACATGTACAAGACCCATCTTGTATTACAAGTACATAGTTGTCACATCGCATTTCATACATCATCACAATCACATCATCCTCGTTCTGTCCATCAGCATCATGACTTCATCATTCTACTCCATGCATCTCATCAATTATTTGTCATCACTGTCATGTCATCAATCAATTATCTCTGCCTCTGTCATCAACTCTGTCTACTATAGATCATCAACATCAACTGGTTAGGTCATCACGTGTCTGCACGTGCTCAATGTCTGCTGACATTCATACAACTTATATTTTACTGTCTTTCTACTGTAAGTTTCACTGTCAAATCATCAAGTAGTCCTCTGGACGTGTCTTTGTCAAACTGCCCATATCTGTAAATCATCTTAAGTTTTTTTTCCTGTCACAGCCATGTCATCAAGCATGTCTTCACCTTGTCATTTCCTTGTCTTACTGTCCATCAACTCTGAAATTGTTTTCTGCTTACTAACACTTACACAAGCTTCTGATTGTGCATCAACTTGGATCTGTGAACTGTGGATGAAGATGCCGCAAAAGAATCTTAATCCAGGTTACCACTGAACTATATGTATGCTGTGATGAACCTCAACCATGGTGCATCAACCTTGCCTCAGGCTGGATCCACGAAATTTCAGAGAAGAACATCAACAAAAACACCTTTAATGCTGCTCATTAACAGTCCCGAAATCAGAGCTCTCACTTCAAAAACCCGAATTCATGAAAGAAAAGCTTGATTGCTGATTTTCTGCTATCTGTTACACCAGCGAATTTCCTCAGTCAAGTGCCGAAAACCCTCAGAGCTAATCCGAATTTGTTCTCATAAAAAAACACAGTCTGCTGCTATATCAGTCCCGAAATCCTTAGTGAACAGCCGGAATTCCTCAGAGCAAAACGAATTTCAGAGCACTCACAAATCTATTTTTTGAATGAAAGTCACTGGGTATTTATACTCGTTTCCTATTTGTTTTAGAGCTAACCTATCATTGACAAGTATATATGTTTTAATTTGAGCCGACCTGTTTGAGGTATATTTTAATTATAATTTATTATTACTTGGGAGCTGACTTGTCATTTCTAATTGACATTTGAATTTTCTATTTTGTCAAATAATATTTCTGTAAAGTCCTCATCAAACATATATATATATATATATATATATATTTGTGGACTTTCTTGCCACAACACAAGGTGGGTTTAACACCTTCGAATTCTTCTTTGCCAGATCATTGGTCAACCCGTGCATGGACCTTTTCACTTGTCCTATTGGCTCCGAAACATATGCTTGCATGAATTCTTCATAAACTTGTTAATACTGGCCTTTATGATATGCCCACATTTTCCCTTGAATATGCCCACAAGACTTCTCCTTGGTCATCAGCATCATGCCTGCAGTGGGGCTTTGAAATGCCCGCAATGGGCCTTTCAAGTGCCCACAGCTATATTCCTTGTCCTCACCAAGTTTGTCCTTTAAGTCTTTGTCACTTGTCATACTTCATCAGTTCATGCCCTTGTCATGCCATCATCAATGCTTACTTGTCCAAATCATCTCCAAATGACCACGGTATGGGTCATTTGGCTCAGTGGGTGTTCCAATGGCTCCAATGCCCACATCCAATGTTCTTTGTCCAATTTCCTTCTTGTCTTCAACTTGCCATTGTCATCATACTTAACTCCTTTGTCATTAATGGTTGTCATCAATGACAATCATAAACAACTATATTCATCAATCTTCCCCTTTGTCATTGATGGCAACCAACCAACTTCTTCTTCTCCCCCTTTGACATTAATGACAAAGGGCCAATTAGCCAATTAAGGCTTCACAATACCCAAAAAAAAAATTGTAAATTTGAAGACTCCCTGAGATCAGACTTAATCTTGAGTACTTCTCTGCTACTTAGCTGACTACTCCCCCTATTTGACATGCTTACAAGGTCTTCTGCCTGCTCTTCCTCTTAAAGCCTTCCTCATGACTAACTAACCAAGGTTAAAGATAGGCTGAAACTTTTGTACTGCTGCTGTAAAAGATTTTAAGATCTTCAATTTTTTATTTTTGACACTGTAAAGTTAAGGCTGGAAAAACTTGTCAAGTCAAGGATGTCAATTTGTCATACTGTCTCTATCATCAATTTCATCAAGCTGTTGTCATTGGATGATCTTTGTCTTGCCAACATTTGTTCTTTTCAACATCTTTTATGATGGCATTGCCCCAATCCATTAGTCCCGCTAAATTTCTTTTAATCACATACTGACAGTGGACTGGTGTAGCTCTTTAGAACACGCTCCCCCTTTCAAGATCATTGAGAGCACTTCTACTGTAGCATTGAAGGATGCATCAAACTGAGTTCAGATTTGCTTTCTTCAAGTTTTGAGAAGTATAGATACTGTCAAAAAAAATTCTTGAAAGCTATTATGAAATCATTCTTTGAGTTTGCCATCTTCAGATTTCACATACATGCTCCCCCTGACTGATATGCTGATGTAATCTGTTTCCATCTTTTCTTCAATCTGCTGTAGCTTTCCTTCTACCCTCGAGATCTTAGACCAATTTATATCAATTGATGATGAAAGCATTTCCAGTTGTTCTAACTTTGTTCCCAATATAACTCAGACAATCAGATATTGCTTCACTTCATTTGTTCACCATACTACCCCTGTCAATGTGGACTTCTTCAATGGCTAAGTTAAAGTACTGCCAATAGAATGAGAAATGTCACTGTTGTTATATGTCAAGTCATGAAATGTCAAGACAAGTGAAAATGCTATCCATAGCATGCTGTCCAGACTAATCTCTGTCTTATGGTGCTGATTGTATGCATGTGTCTTCCACTTTGCTGGTTTCTTTTCTTCATACACTTGCTGCTGTCCTCTTTCTCTGTTAACTTCTATAGTTCAATGTTGACTGCCCCAGATGTGCTGAAAAGTCTGTCTTAGGATACTCTGTAATTGTGGTTCTGCTATCTGAGTTTTGCTGCTTAAATACTTAAATTTCAGAGTGCCTTCTTCTTCAACTTGTCTTCTTGTCAGCTGAAAAGCAAGCTAGAGAGAGTCTTTAGTGGATAGGAAGTTACTTCTCCAAGTAACACTTCATCGATAATCATCTAGTAAATTCATAAAAAGGTAATCATGTACCAAACTCCCCCTATCATATCAAAATATTTCATCATATACTCAGATCTAAACTTTAATGCAATTGGTCAATTTTCTTAGTTTATTAAAGGTCTGATATCTGAGTTTGTTGATCATATTAGCTAGCTGCTTCAGCCACTCAATCTTCGACTTGATGCCTTCCTTGGATGCTTGATCTTCATATTTCAAATTTCAAAGTTGTAGATGTCCAAGGTAATCTTCTTTTCGGATCCTGATAGAATACTAGCAAACAACCTCGAAATCAAAGTTTGAATGGTCTCCTACAATTTGTGTTCAAGCATAAATCCCAGTCATCATTTTCTTCATCTCAGTGTAGTGTCTTCATACCAATTGATAATGTATTGCAATCTGATCCTAGGACCTGTTACTTCTTGGAGAGCCATTCTGTACCATTTGAGTCCATTCTCCAATGATGAACTGATGGCATACTCAAAGTCTTTGGAAGACTTCAAGTATGGCTTGCCATATGGCAGCCACCTTCACCTTTTGTGCATTAATCTTCAATTTCATTTATATCTAACAAAATATTTTTTCTTACCCATCCCTTAGGGTGTCCTTGGCTTAGATTGTTTGTTTTCTGATCTTCAATTTTTCTTTCGTTATACTTCTTCCATGATTCATTAGTTCTCCTTGTTGATGTATATGATGGACTTGCCCAAGGTTGACTCCTTTGACTTGGGCATTCTTTAGCTATATGACCAAAACCACTGCATGAGTAGCACCTCATTGTGTGACAGTTGGCAACAATATGGCCAAGATGATTACATGTCCAACACTTAACTTTGTCATTAGGGCTTCCAGCACTTCTTCCCTTGGATCTACATTCCATAGCCTTATGACCAAAATTAGAGCAAAAAAAAACAATAGCCATTAAATCTATTTACATACCTTGATGTTTTGCTCCATCTTGGAGTTGTCCATCTTCTTTCAAATGAATGGCTTTGATGAGTGGGAATAGCTTCGTCGGGTGCTTTTGAATTTTGAACTTCGTTTTTGGCATGTGCAGGTGCATGAACAACCATGCTGGATTCAACTTCAGGAGTTTTGGGGGACCACAAGAATTATTTCATTTTTTCTTCTTCCTTCTTGAACCCAAGGCCAGACATGTCAGAAGAAAGCCTTTGGCACTTTAGAATTTCATCCAGGATGACTGAACTTTCATTGAACTTCACTTGATCTTTTGACTCATCAATTTTCTTTCTAAGACCAACAATTTCCATTTCAAGTCTCTGATTTTCTTTTTCTTTTTCTTCCAGCTGAAACTTCATAACATCTTCTGTTATCTTAGTTTCCTCCAACTGGACCTTTAGATCAGTATTAACCCATGTTGCTTCTTCAAGATCTTCAGGATCTACACCAATCTCTTCTTGCTCTTTTACTAATCCAATCTTCAATTCCTTGATTTCATCATTTTGATCTTGCAGCTTGAATTGCAAGTCTTTGTTCTTAAGTTTTAACTTCATTAGCAAAGCTTTTGTCTCCTCTTTGTATTTTTCAAATTACCTCATGATCCAGGAGGATATTGGTGTCCACCCACCTATTCCTCTTGGACCCCCACCACTGTTTCTTTCAGTTTTCCAGTTTCCTTAATTGTAGCACAATTTACTATTTTTGGCAGTTTTTGGGTCCTAAACTTCCGGAGCCGTTTTGAGGCCCTAAACGACGTTTTTTTGGCATCAAACGGTTGAGCAAATATGAGTCCGTTTCGGACTCAATATTTGTTTTTTATGGATGTACTCCTTAAATAGATCTTTCTAACGATGTATCATGTGCGTCAAATGGAGGTAGTATGCTAAAGTTACGACCCTGGGAAATTGATGTACCAAGTTACCCAACGGGGCCCACATTAAGGCGTTTCACCTCCTAGGGTTAGGTTTTTGGATGTGTAGGGTTTTCATTGTTTCTCAATAATATATAGGCCTTCGAGCCTCATTGTAACACAGAGTTCAGAGGCATGTAGTCGCCACATCTCTTCTTAGAGATAAGCTACCAGCACTCTAGCTAGTTTATTTCCATTCTGTATGTAAACAAGTTTCAGTTATTGATTAATGAAATGAAGTGTTATTTCCGCTGCATATTTGTTTCTATGGTTATTTGGGTATTCTGTTGTGTTCCTGCATAAATCCGGATCAGTGGTATCAGAGCAATCTGCTCTTTCTCGATTCTTCTTTGCATGTCCCCAACGAGGGCGGGGTATAAATAGTTAGGGCTCGATCTGGTTGAACCTTTGTAAGATTAGCCTCGCAAATCTCGATGGCCACCCATGGGGGACGAAAAGAAAGACGAGGGTGCAGAAGATCCTATCAAAATGTTGCTCGAGGAGGCCCTTGAAAAACAAAGGAACGCGATGATGGATAACTTCGTCCAGATCCTTCAACGACTTCCCACTAGCGGCGCATCTGCATCTAGCAACCACTCTGGAGGTGCAACCCCTTTTAAGGTACAAGTAAACTTCGACATTCCCATATTTGATGGTCGAATAGATGCAGATGCTGTAGATAAATGGTTGAATCTATTAGAAGGATATTTCTCGGTTCATGACTTTTCTGACCGAGAAAAGATTACTTTTTCTCTGTTCAAAGCCACCCCCCATGTCAAGGATTGGTGGGAAACCTACTGTGAGAGAAAGGATGAGGAGGAACCCTCTCTGTTCTCAGCCGTACCCACTTGGAATTATTTCCGAGATGCCATAAAGGGACAATATTATCCGGTGGGGAGCTATGAGGACAAGTACATCCAATGGACTACGCTGCGGCAGCAAAGAGATCAAGATGTGCATGAGTTGACGAATTTGTTCCATACCCTACGCACCAAGTTGGGTATCAAAGATTCAGAGAAACATTTGGTGCTGAAGTACCGCAGTTGTCTGCACAGATACATTCAGGAGGAAATGGAGTTCCTTGACATCTCCTCGCTTGGTATGGCATATCGGTATGCTGCCAAAATTGAGCAAAAATTCAAACAGAAAAAGCGAGACTTTGGATCTGCGAATCAGAAGCAAGGGAAAGGTGGCCCTAAACTGCAGAACCAAGGACACAGCCAAGGCATGGCGACTCAAAACTTGCCAAAGCCGCAAGCAAAGAGCAACACTGCAAAGCCAAAGAAGGAAGCGAGAAAGTGGTGCGAGTTCCATAAGAGCCCCACTCACAACACAAGTGAGTGTTAGGCTAAACAGACACTGGTGGCTGAGATAAAGGCTTCTGAATCAGATGCATACTTTGACACTGAATTTGAACACGAGAAGGGGAATGATAGAGGAAAGAAGATTATCGATGCAGAGCCCAACGCCACCGTTGCCACCACGAAGATCCAAAAGGAAGAACCAGAAGATTCAGAGGAGGAGGAGCGTCTTTTCCACTCCTAGATGTGGGTAAAGGGTTCCTCGCTACAGTTCATTGTCGACAGTGGGAGCCAAAAGAACCTGATTTCAACAGAGGTCGTGAAGCGGTTGGGTTTGCCGACCACAGCACACCCGCAGCCGTACACCATCGGGTGGCTTCACCAAGGACGAGATCTTTGCATCAGCCAGCAGTGCCGCCTTCCCTACAACATCAAGCCCTTCACCGATGAGGTATTATGTGATATTGCTCCTCTTGATGTTTATGATGTATTATTAGGTCAACCATACTTATGGAAGCGACATGTTGTGTATGAGTCCTGGCCTCGCGCTGTTATTATTACGTTGGGAAATAATTTGTACAGGATACCTGAGGTACCACCCCCTACCGCTATCTCTTTGGTTACTGCAAAACAATGCAGTAAACTCATTTCCAAAACCAGGAAGTTTGTTTTCTTGATGATCCGCCCTCAGGGCAAGAAGAAGATCGTGGCCACAACCTCCAAACAGGGCCCCTCCGCACGACAACAACAAATGGACAAGGTCGTGGAGGAGTACCGAGACATATTGACCTCACCCACTGGGGTGCCTCTCCACTGTCAGGTCAAGCACCCCATCGATCTTACCCCAGGTGCACCGCTGCCCAATGGACTGATCTATCGCCGCTCTATTCTGGAGAATGATGAAATCAAGAGGCAAATTCAGGAGTTGCTGCAGAAGGGTCACATCCGGCCAAGTTCATCGCCTTGTGGGAGCCCGATCGTGTTGGTATAGAAAAAGGATGGTACTTGGAGACTCTGTATTGACTATTGGGCGCTGAACAAGATCACTATTCGGAACAAGTACCTGATCCCACGGATTGATGACCTCCTGGACCAGCTTAAAGGGGCAAAATATTTTAGCAAGATCGACTTAAAGTCCGGGTATCACTAGGTATCAATCGAGCCGACCGATGTGTGGAAGACTGCCTTCAAAGCCAAGGAGGGCCTTTTTGAATGGTTGGTCATGCCTTACGGGCTGACGAATGCTCTTGCAACCTTCATGAGATTGATGGACGACATCTTGCGGCCATTCACCAACTCATTTGTAGTAGTGTACTTGGAGGACATCCTGATCTTCAGCCAGACTTGGGAAGAGCACCTCCACCACATCCGACAGGTCCTCCAAACATTGCGGCAGCACAAGTTGTGTGCTAATTTGGACAAGTGCACTTTTGGCATGACCCAAGTTCAGTATCTGGGATACATTATTGATGACTGTGGGGTACATGTGGATCCAACCAAGATCCAAGTCATTTGGGATTGGCCAACCCCAACTACTCTAACAGAGCTTCGCAGCTTTTTCGGCCTTGCTAATTTCTACCGATGGTTCGTGTTGGGATTCTCTCATATCACTTAGCCCTTGAGTCAAGTCACCAAGGGAGGAGTGAAAGCAAAATTCTTTTGGTCAGAAACTCAGTAGAAGGCGTTTGCAGAATTGAAACATCGCCTCTGTTGTGCCCCAGTGCTCACATTACCAGACTTGCAACAACCATTTGAGATTGAGACAGATGCCTCAGACTATGCTATTGGGGCAGTCCTTACTCAACAAGGGCATCCAGTGGCATATCACAGTGAGACACTGTCAGACACAATCCGCAAATATCCCACTTATGACAAAGAGATGTATTCCATTGTACAGGCTTGCCGGCAATGGAAGCATTACATTTTGGGGAAGGAAACGATCATCCACATAGACCACTGACCCCTGCAGTTCATGCAGACACAAGGGAAGTTACAGAATGATCGCCATCAGAAGTGGTCCACATATCTACAACAATTACATTTGAACATCAAGTACAAGAAGGGAAGCACTAATAATGTTGCAGACTGCCTCAGCCGACCACCAATCGTGGCGATAACGACCATGCTCAACTCTTGTGGGCACGAGACTTCTGATTGGCCGCTTCTCTACAAGAGCGATCCAGAATTTAGCCACACATACCAGACGCTCTTGGAGGGAAACCAAGTTCCAAAATTTCACCTCCAGGATGTACTACTGTGTCACATGGGACACCTTTGTGTTCCTTCAAGCGAGCATGCCAAGATGATTTGGGAAGCGCACTACAGTTAGGTCGCTGGGCATTTCGGGGTCAAGAAAACAGTGGTAGTACTGCAGAAGTATTTCTATTGGTTGAACCTTCGACAGGATGTCGAGAAGTACATCCGATCCTGCATTTCCTGCGCCATTGCCAAACCATCCATCAAGAAGTAAGGCCTCTATACTTCATTGCCTACCCCTAGTCGACCTTGGGAATCCATCTCCATTGATTACATGTCAGGCCTTCCTTCTACTAAGCACGGCAACAACTGTGTGTTTGTGGTCGTTGACAGATTCTCAAAGATGGCCATAATGGCGGCTTGCAAGAAGAATATCACAGTAGAAGCCACTGCTAAACTCTTCTTTGAATGAGTGTGGGTACACTTTGGTATCCCACGGTCTATAATCTCAGACCGGGACAACACGTTCCTTAGTACATTCTAGTCTAGCCTATGGTCAATGCTAGACACCAAGCTCACAAAGTCCACAGCTTTCCATCCCCAGACTGATGGCCAGACAAAGGTCGTCAACAGGATGATCGTACACATTTTGCACATGTACAACTCAAAGCATCCACGCACATGAGATGAGAGCCTCCCCTATGTACAACACAGCTATAACCGGGCCCTCCACAGCTCAACCAACCACAGCCCCTTTCAGGTGGGCTTGGGATTCCAGCCACTATGTCCCATTGACGTAGCCATGCCATTTGTAGCTACTCAGGCTGATTCAGCTCATATCCAGTCTGAAGTTTCCAAGGCAAACAACTTCATTGAGCGCATTCAGCACATTCGCCAACAGGTTCATGACATATTGGACAGATCCAATGCTAAGTACAAGCAGCAACATGATCAACATCAGGTGCAACACAACTTCCAGGTGGGCGACAAAGTATGGCTACATTTACAGAAGGAGCACCTCACTGGACCCCACCGCAAGCTTCGCCTGCTCCTATATGGGCCATACACCATCACCAAGGCTGTCGGGGACAATGCCTTCGAGCTCAGTATTCCACCATTCCTTGGTCTGCACCCCGTGTTCAATGTGGACCGCCTTCGGCCCTACTTTCCACCTCTATTGGACACATCAGACGTGGCAGAACAACTCACACCAACAAAGTTAAACCCCGACTGCATGGAACAAGCCACAACTGATCAAATTATGGACACACAAATCAAGAACACCCGCCAGCAAAAGATCTAGCTATATCGAGTTGTCAAAGCAAGCCAACTCCTTCACCAGGGAAAGTGGCTCACTGGGGACCAAGTTCAACAGAAGTTTTCTCATCTCATGGAGGAACTCAACACAATGGGGACCATTGCTTCCTAAGGGGGGAGGAATGATCCAAGAGGATATTGGCGGCCATCCACCTATTCCTCTTGGACCCCCACCACTGTTTCTTTCAGTTTTCCAGTTTTCTTAATTGTAGCACAATTTACTATTTTTGTCAGTTTTCGGGTCTTAAACTTCCGGAGCCATTTTGAGGCCCTAAACAACGTTTTTTTGGCATCGAATGGTCGGGCAAATATGAGTCCGTTCTAGACTCAATGTTTGTCATTTATGGATCTAGTCCTTAAACAGATCTTTCTAACGATGTAGCATGCGCGTCAAACGGAGGTAGTATGCTAAAGTTACGACCCCGGGAAATTGATGTACCAAGTTACCCAACGGGGCCCACATTAAGGCGTTTCACCTCCTAGGGTTAGGTTTTTAGATGTATAGGGTTTCCATTGTTTCTCAATAATATATAGGCCTTCAAGCCTCATTGTAACACAAAGTTTAGAGGCATGTAGCCACCACATCTCTTCTCAGAGATAAGCTACCAACACTCTAGCTAGTTTATTTCCATTCTGTATGTAAACAAGTTTCAGTTATTGATTAATGAAATGAAGTGTTATTTTCGTTGCATATTTGTTTCTATGGTTATTTGGGTATTGTGTTGCGTTTCTGCATAATTCCGGATCACCTCAACGTTTTATTCTTGAGTCTTGGATTGGATCTAAGATCAAAATCCGCTAAGGTACTTGTAAATGCATTATTTGCTTTCAACAGAACTTCTTCATCTTCTGTAAGAACAACTTCACCATCATTACATTCAAAGTTATCATCCATTGAAGAGTACTTACCTTCACTTGTATTTGAAGCTTGTAACTGCTTTTCTTCTTGCTTTTCATCCTTGACTTTTGCTTCATTTTCTTTGTCTTGACTCCTCCTTTGGTGTTCTTCTTCCAGGTTGAACAAGAGATCATTGGCTGAAGTGTACTTTCCAATGCTTTCTTTGATAGGACTTGAGAGTCCGTCCATCAATAACTTCAATGCAACTTTATTGTCTTTCTCAACTGCTTCCTTTGTTTTCTTGCTGGGTTGGTTAGGTGGATTAACTACTATTTCCCAAACACCGAATTGCTTCAAGTAACTTTTCATTTTACTTCTCCATCCAAAATAATCTGATTTTTCCAAGACCGAAACTTCATGGTCAATGAGCTTTGTTGATCCTTCCATATTGTGTCCCCAATCCCTTCAAGCTTGTTAGGCTTATGTTGAAGGCCCGACTCTGATACCAATTGTTAGACACAATGGCTTACTGAGAGAGGGGGGTTGAATCGGTAAGCTTATACTTGTTCCAAAATTCAACTTCAAACAAAATCTCATATCTCCAATCAGACATTTACTACATTATCATATTCATTAATAACTTATATTAATCATTCATCAACTTAAACACATAATCATCAACACATTACACGAGACACAAGATATAAAATTTATAGTCTTATTGTTTTTCAAACAGAAGCATCAACTCCTTATCTAGGACCCTACTTAGTTTTTTCTTAGATCCTACTAAGAAAACATGTACAAGACCCAGCTTGTATTACAAGTACATAGTTGTCACATTACATTTCATACATCATCACAATCACATCATCCTTGTTTTGTCCATAAGCATCATGACTTCATCATTCTACTCCGTGCATCTCATCAATTACCTGTCATCAATCAATTATCTTCGACTCTGTCATCAACTCTGTCTACTGTAGATCATCAACATCGACTGGTTAGGTCATCACGTGTCTGCTCGTGCTCAATGTTTGCTGACATTCATACAACTTGTCTTTTACTGTCTTTCTACTGTAAGTTTCACTGTCAAATCATCAAGTAGTCCTCTGGACATGTCTTTGTCAAACTGCTCATCTCTATAAATCATCTTAAGTTTATTTTCATGTCATAGCCATGTCATCAAGCATGTCTTCACCTTATCATTTCCTTGTCTTACTGTCCATCAACTCTGAAATTGTTTCCTTCTTACTAACACGTACACAAGCTTCTGATTGTGCATCAACTTGGATCTAGGAACTGTGGATGAAGATGCTGCAAAAGAATCTTAATCCATGTTACTACTGAACTATATGTATGCTGTGATGAACCTCAACCATGGTGCATCAACCTTGCCTCAGTTTGGATCCACAAAATTTCAGAGAACATCAACAAAAACGCATTTAATGCTACTCATTAACAATCCCGAAATCAAATTTCTCACTTTAACAACCCGAATCCATAAAAGAAAAGCTTGACTGCTGATTTTCTACTATCTGTTACACCAACGAATTTCCTCACTCAGGTGCAGAAAACCCTCAGAGCTAATCCAAATTTGTATTCATAAAAAAACACAGTCTGCTACTATATCAGTCCCAAAATCCTTAGTGAACAACCAAAATTCCTCAAAGCAAAACGAATTTCAGAGCACTCACAAATCTATTTTTTGAGGCATATTTTAATTATAATTTATTATTACTTGGGAGTCGACTTGTCATTTCTAATTGGCATTTGAATTTTCTATTTTGTCAAATAATATTTCTGTAAAGTCCTCATCAAACATATATGTGTGTGTGTGTGTGTGTGTGTGTTGACTTTCTTGCCACATCACATGGTGGGTTTAACACCTTCGAATTCTTCTTTACCAGATCATTGGTCAACCCTACATGGACCTTTTCACTTGTCCTATTGGCTCCCAAACATATGCTTGCATGGATTCTTCATAAACTTGTTAATATTGGCCTTTATGGTATGCCCACATTTTCCCTTGAATATGCCCACAAGACTTCTCCTTAGTCATCCGCATCATGCCCGCAGTGGGGCTTTGAATTGCCCACAAGGGGCCTTTCAAGTGCCCACAACCATCTTCCTTGTCCTCGCCAAGTTTGTCTTTTAAGTCTTTGCCACTTGTAATATTTTATCAGTTCATGCCCTTGTCATGTCATCATCAATGCTTGCTTGTCCAAATCATCTCCAAATGACCATAGTATGGGTCATTTGGTTCATTAGGTGTTCCAATGGCTCCAATGCCCACATCCAATGTTATTTGTCCACTTTCCTTCTTCTCTTCAACTTGCCATTGTCATCATAATTAACTCCTTTGTCATTAATGGTTGTCATCAATGACAATCATAGACAACCATATTCATCAGAATCAATTGCTTTTCTGTGGTGATTTTAAACATATTTGTTATTTTAACTTGCTTCTATTTAGAACAATGTAGTCAGACTCTGCCTCGGCAAAGACTCGACTTGCTTGGGACTCAGCTGACTTGGCGACTTGGATAAGACTTTGCAAAGACTTTGAAAATATGAAAAAAAATTAAGATATAGTAAATTTTGTGCACAAAAAACATACATAACGACGTTTCTAATCCATATAAGTTATAACCAGACTTGCTATACAAATGGTCCGTTTTTAAAAGGTTCATAGGGATTATCATTTAGGTTATAATCTTAATTTATTTTGTAATAACAATTTATACATTGTTATGATATTGATAAATTTTATTATATTTAGAAAAATGGAGTATATTCTATAACTCAATTCAATAGATTGTTATAGTAATGAGGTGCTTTATAATTAAATATGGATAATTTTTGTGTATATGAGAAAAATAGAATGAAAACTGGATGGTAACCATGCAAGGGCCTTATCCCTTTCATTTTAGTGGAGGCAACAAAGAATATCCAAGCATCCATGAATTTCATCCACACAATCACATGCTTAATCCTCTACCTTCTAAATGTAGGATGCCTTTCGCATATTAATTAGTGGAATAATTGAAAAAATGTTTAATTCCCGATTTTAGTCGCTTAGTAAGATTTTATTGTGTTGATATCACACTGAAATATTTGAAGAAGAAGACAATATCATCGAACAATAGCCACTTATTGAAAAAATGGTTTTTCTCCTTATTTTAGTCGCTTAGTAAGATTTAATTATGTTGATACCACACTGAAATATTTGAAGAAAAAGACAATATCATCGCACAATAGCCACATTTGAATAACCAATCCAATACCAATTCATAAATATAAATTGTAGATAACAACATCGAGTCAATTGTTGATTAATTGAAAGAAAATTACAAAGTCTATCACATTATCTGCCATAAATTGCTAAACTATATATATATATATATATATATATAAGCTTGTTAAGGAAAAGTTAAATATTTGATCATTGCATAGTAAAGCAATATAATGTAGCTAAATTAGGAAGATAAAGTTCTTATAACCTACACGGCCACACAGGTAGATGGACGGAACTTGGAAAACCTAATAATCGATGACGATTACAACGTATTCCACAACTGTGCCGCTGCTCATTAGAACCACATTCTTCCTCACCAAACTTATCATTGCCAAACCACATTTTTCCCCACTGAACTTTCCGCTCTTGAACACAAATGTCAATGCCATGAGGAGATGGAGCTTCTATTGGAAGGAGGAAATGGACATTACCCATTAAAAGATTGGGTATAGACTCGCAAGTCTGAGTCGAGTGTGGGGTAAATTAGGGCGAGCCTAAATGAGTCTAGAGTCTGGGGACCGAGTCTTAGTCGATTACTTTCCTGGCACGTGACTCGGTTAGACTCAACAAACTCAATGAGTCTCAACCGAATCTGATAACACTGATTGAGAAAATATTTAAGTCTTGGTGTTTTGGGGCTTTTAGCCACCTAATCCACCCTTGTAGCTTTGATTATCCTCAATTGCCAAGAAACCATTTGCCATCAATGGCAAATGAGACTAATGCATAATGCCACCATTGCCTATTGAGTAACCCTCTAGCTTTGATTATCCTCAATTGCCAAGAAACCATTTGGCATCAGTGGCAAAGGAGATTAATGCGTAATGCCAACATTGCCCTTTGCTTACTCAATAGGAAAGGATTTCATGGTTGTCCTTAAATTATGATGAGGTTATTTACCTAGATATTCCATCCTTATCTTGAATAGCCTTTGTTTATAGTATATGCTTTGTTGGGGTCAACATTGAATAATCAAAGCAACATGCACAATCTATTGTTTGCAGTATGAAGTTTTCCTCTCTAGTTAGAGGCTATCCTATTCAAGAAATAGTTATTGGAAAAACAAGTTAATTTAATTTGATGGTGCATAATGTGAACTTCAAAAGATTTGATATTAGTCTTTTCTTAGAATTGAGACAAGAATTATGATGAGACTTTTGTGGCACTTTCTACGTAGTCCTATTTAGATAGCAGATACATGGAGCTAGTAATGTAATAGCCGTCCCACAAACTAAAATGTACACATCTTTTACAAGGTCAAAAGGACAAGAAAATATTTGATTGGAGCGTGATAACTGTGTTTAATTAACATATCGTAATTCTATATGTGTTGTGTATGTTGCCACAAGAAAACATCAAAGTGAGCACAATGGATATTTTCATTCTGGTTGAGAATCAATTGATTTATCTATGTTGGATAAGCCATGTGGATTACAAGACAAGAAATCAACTTGTTTACACACAAGTCAAACTAGCATAGGGATCTAAGGTTCTATGGCACTCTTAAAGAAAGAGAACTTGGGGACTTTTGGTAAAAAAATAATAGAATAGATTTTGTTGTGTAAATTAGTTATCTCGCATACCAGAGATAAATAAGAAAAACAAAAATAATAACTTCAAGATTCCCCCATCATTATTATCTAATCTCTATTCATAAGGCACACAAATTAGACTTTTGGTAAAAAATTAATAGAATATATTTTGTTGTGTAAATTAGTTATCCTACATACAAGAGACAAATGAGAAACAAAGATAACAACTTTAAGATAGCCCCATCATTATTATGAAATGTGTATCCATAACACTTTTAAAGGTGTGATCAATTACTAAAATCTATTCCATAATGTATTCCTATTATCAATCTACCAACACATTGTCGAGTTCAAAATCAACAAATACATTATTACAATTCCAATAGCTTTTTCAAAATATGAATTTATAACGAAATGATAGGAGAACCATATATGTTGATAACGTAAATTCATCAAGTTAATGGAACTGCAATTGTGTGTACATACATTGTCATAAAAAAGCTATAAATAACTATCCAAATTCTTTATTAATCATTGATGAGGTAATTAAAACATTGAGCATTGGTTGATTGGAACCTTTATATTATTTGTTGACAATCATCTTAAGTAATTGCTAGATTGGGGTAATTTATACATGTCTCTACTATGAAAAAACATCTACTTACACATAAGACCTTGGTTAAAGGTCAAGTTCTAGGGAAAATTAGTTATGGCTTATCATGATAAAACTAAATTAACCTATATTCCTATAGGCTCTATGGCTTAAGCAATCATTAATGCTCCATGGTATGAGTTGATGGCATACAATATTACATTTTGATTTTGTTCCATGACAGTGATGATGTGACACATGTGGTACTTAATAAAATTGTATGACCATTAAAATACGTGATTACTAGTTATAGATTCTTGATATTGCAAGGTATTAGTGATGCTTGCTATTCTATGACGTTGTTTTATGGTAGACAATATTTTATGGAATTTCATTAATTCATGCTAGTATTTCATGGTGATTAAGATGTTTTATTATCTCAGAAAGGTTATTCATGAGGATGACATGTGGCTTCACTTCATATGCTTTATTATTTCACGATAGTGTTTCTTGGAAGATTGTACTTAGTTGTGGTTCTAGTCATTTCATGGCAAGTGATACTTGGTTATAGGTATTTTATGATTTCGTGAGACAATATTTTATGGAATTTCATTACTTCATGCTAGTATTTCATGGTGATTAAGATGTTTTATTATCTCAAAAAGGTTATTCACGAGGATGACATGTGGCTTCACTTCATATGCTTTATTATTTCACGATAGTGTTTCTTGGAAGACTGTACTTAGTTGTGGTTCTAGTCATTTCATGGCAAGTGATACTTGGTTATAGGAATTTTATGATTTCATGATGTTATTTTATGAGATACTCAATTTATGAGGTTTTATGTTGGTACTAAAGATGAGAATTTGTGTTATGCAATCATATTGTCTTTGATAATTTGATTACTACTAATAGACATCTATATGTGGTGAGAGGAATTTGTTCCAGGAAATCCACTCAGGGGCTTAGAGGGATGAATCATTCTAGGATCTCATGGGAGCCCATAACCATTGGGGAGAATGGCTACAAGTAGCACCTTATGGGTGGAGGACAACCAAATAAATAACCCTATGCCAATGGTTTGTTTCCTTTATACAGTTATCTAAAGTCCATGGCTTGAGGTATCTCATTGGGAGGGAGGTATATCAAGAAGGACATTTTATTCTCGGGGTTGATTTCATGGTTGGAGTTGTGGAGGGAGTTTTGGGCTATCCTTACAATATTTTTGGTGTGCATGGTTTAGCGCACTGGACCAGATGCCTGGTACCCTCAAGATGAGGCCTAAGGGCCATAGATCCTAGCTAATGTCAAAAGGCATTAAGCCTTAAATTGATGCCAAAAGTTGAGGAGACAATGAGAGTTATATGTGCAACTCCTCGGAGTTATGATGAGACTTTTGATGCCTGTTGTGGTCACAGAATGATGGATGACCCTTATATTAGTTGCAACATATGACTCATGCCATGGCAAGCTAGGACATTCGGAGTAATGGGGGTGTTTGAAGGTTGATTGGATGGTATGATTTTGGGTGAGGGTGTGTAAGGGACGAAGAAAACCTAGACGTTGATGTGATTTCTACATCATGCGCTGAGTGATGAATGGTTGTATGATAAACTTGATGCATATGTTATGATTTGATTGCATATTAGACAACTAGTAGGATTAATCAAGAGCATGTAGTAATTAGGGAACTGATTGATATTAGTGTAGGTGGATGATTTATGCATGTTGGCTACACGTATATGTCTTCACCTTCACAATATTAGTTATATATGTACATATTGTATGTTGATTGAGCATGTGCATTATCTTTCATTTATGTGAGTTGTAACGCCAAGTCGAAGTTCTCTAAAGGAGGGAAAGTGTATCTAACACCTCAATTGGAGATAAATATTAACTATAGTCCTTATACATAATATTAAGTATTATTAAATTATATTAAACGAAAAGGAAAATAAACAAAAGAGGGGAATATCGATTAACCAATAAGTAGATTAATTAATAAGAACATAGGGATAATTAACGATCAAATTAGATTAACTGCATGGATGACAAGTGGTGTCTTCCAAGCAAAAATAAAAAAAAATGGATTTTAAT
The DNA here is from genome assembly GCA_001517045.1 of Pseudotsuga menziesii. Lineage (NCBI taxonomy): Eukaryota > Viridiplantae > Streptophyta > Pinopsida > Pinales > Pinaceae > Pseudotsuga > Pseudotsuga menziesii. The sequence goes on along the minus strand of LPNX010284073.1, from coordinate 129,886 downwards.
TAGAAATTAAAGCCATTTAAGGTGGTTGGGAGGGTTGGTTCATACTGCTTGGCAAGTATGTTGCTTGAAAGGTTACTTGGTGTTTAGTGATGAGAGTGAGGAGAAGGAATTTTATTAGTTGTTGTCATTTAGCTATCTGTTGGGGGCTCGGGGGCCTTCGGTTCTTTGAGTTGAAGGGATTAGGTTGGGTGGAGAGTTGTCCCCTCAAATCTTGTTGCAGGGGGTGTCATTGGAGATGGACGTGGATTCAAAATGGGGAAACTACCTACATCTAGGTATATATGTTAGTCTTTAAGTGGTTTAGGTATGTCTTCCTCTTCATATTTTAAATAATTAAATTCTTTCTTTTTGTTAATGAATAAAATTGTGAAAATTAGCGTATGCCTAGCTTGTAGTAATTTTTTTGTTAATAATATGGAACTCTTTATATTACTTATGGTACAAAAATGATATTACATTCACTCTCGACAAGCTAGAGGAACCACGCTTAACCAGATTGTTCTCCAATGGATTCATTTGTTCACCTATACTATTGCCCACAAAAGTAAATTTCCCACAAGAAGGGTCTATTGAGCCAACCCACATACATACATTCTTCAAATTACTAACTTTTCTTAGAAAACTAGCCTTACGACCCCCCTTCCCATGTCTACATAGAGATTGAACATGATTCGGAAAAACAACCTCTTATACCTCTTTAAAACTTATAAGATAAACAAAATAAACAGATGACAAATTGTTCAGCATATGCATAAATAGACAATAAATAGACATTACATTCGTCGACCTATCCATATCGTCATTATTGAAGGCAACAAACTTGCGGAGAGCATCAAGGATCATTGTAGAATGACCACCTCCTAAAGCCCAAAAAAGATCTGGTAACCCCAGCATCCCTTACTGAGAAGGGGGATCTCTTGGAGGGGAATATTCAATGTCCTTGGCCAGCTCCCCAAGATGGTCAAGGAATTCCCCAATGATCATATCGAGCATACATAATCCTGCAGCACTATCCTGCTATCCTCTGCAAATTAGTGCTAGAGCTTCCTTGATACTGTGTGCCATCTATGCCTTCTCCAGCATGTCGCAGGCTAGGAGTATGCGGATTTCCTAGAAGGGGTTGGCCTCCGAGGGATTGCGTTGACGGGCCTCATACTCCCTGAGCAGCGCTATTTATTTTGCCGCGATCTTGGCTTCCACCAAAGCCGGAGTCTCCACCATGTACTGTGCCCCCAAATTGAACTCTAATGGGGCAAGCATCTTGTTGGCATTCAACTTATTCGCGGAAGAGCTAGCAGAAGGCCAACCCTCTCCCTCAATCTTGACACCCTCCCCATGACGTCGCCTGACTCTCCATTGAGGTGCCATTGTCTCTATGGAAAAGTTAAAGCACACAACGTGCAAACACTTATACTCAAGGTTACTCTCATACAAAATGAGCAAGTCATCTCCATTGGGGATATTTATAGCCATTCCGATCCTCTAGGTGAGGTACCAAACATTCATGCACCCTGGTCGAGTTTCCCCTTTCGCACACTCTAGATCTTCGGCCTTACATTCCCTGCACTTCCTGATCATCGCCAGATCCTCCTAGCCTTCCTTCTCGTGCCAAAAATCAATTGCAAGTTCCCCCATTGAAGGCGTCGGCGTACAACCTTCCTTGTTGTTAACTGTATGATAGCAAGTCCTCGGAAAAGGCCCAACGGTTTTTTCGAAGGGGCAATTCCCACTCCCTGCTTTGTACCCTCCTACCGAAGAAAGAGGCATCTCTATTTATTAAAGCCAACACCCAGATTGTTCCTCCCGGATCGATCTTGCGTGTCACCTTCTATCCTGGCCTTCTCCGTACCTACTCCACTCGTCCTTCCTTTATAATCATTGTAACGTAAGGTAGTGTCAGGTGGGTTTATCTCCTCCTCTATTCCTTCCATGTCTTGCATGAGATTAAGTGGAGGGTCGTCAACTATTCGAATCACGTGCCCTTCATGCGACCACTTGGCCTCAATGTGGTAACCGCACATGCGAAGGGAGGTGTCGGCTTGTGGAATTAATGCATTGCTTTGATTACACCTGCTCGCCAGCGGGTGAGGTAGATCTTTCTCCTGACGTGGATGATTGTTTGCCATCTTTCCAGAATCCTTCTCTGCCAATTCTTCGCAGCGCCTCCAAAGCATGCAATCCACTTTATCACTACTCTTCTCTAATGGAAAGAGGTGCTTCTTCCCACCCCTTTGTTATCTAGAGCATCCACTGCCTTGTTTCCTTCTCTTCTAACATGAGAGAATTGGATCGTCAGAGTTCCCGTTAACAATTTTTTGATATCACTAAGCCGCCCTTCCCACCTCCATTTCTTGGATACCTGGACTATGGTTGCACCATGTTGTAGTCTTCTAGCAATGTTAGTTATTATTCAGGAATCCCCTTCCACTGTCAGTGGCGTTTGCTGCTGCTATAGTGCCCAGGTTATCCCATTAATTAACTCTTCAAACTCTGCCAAATTATTGGTGCTGGTTCCTATACTGCCCCAAAAGACACTAAGAATTTTTCTCTCAGAGTTCCTGTTAACACCCCCAAATCTTGTAGGGCCTGGATTTCCTTTTGCCGCCTCGTCGAAGTTCATTTTGAAGGATCCTTCTGTCAGACACTACCAAGTTTCAGAGCTGCGAGGTAGTTTGAGCAAGGTTTGAAGGAGAGCATTATTCACAGGTAACTTATAAATCTGCCAATCATAAAGAATTTGTCTTTATGTTATCTCTGCTTCGAAATATTTTCGAGTCCAGTGATTTAGAGTTAGAGTTTCCTTTATGTGAATTTCAATCAGAGTCCAAAGTTCCTCAACGTGTCTGGTTTTATTTTTAAAGATTTCTTATTCCTCATTTTCCAAATTTCCCATACAATGAAGCCTAGGAACAACTCCCACACCCTATTCAAGATTTCGTTTTTGAAAACCTTCTTCGGCCATTCTGCTATTGTTAGGTCGGGACGAACTTTGTGTCTGTAGTTTTTTTTGAAAATACCTGTGCCTTTTTCCCATATTTCTTCCTCTATCGGGATTTCGTCTAGAAGGTGGTTGATAGTTTCGTTATTTGCTTCACAGAGGCAACACCTCGATGGGCCCTTAAACCCACGGGACTAAATGTTATCCCATGTGAGAATGCATCTTCTGAGGAGAATCCAGTTGAAAGCCGCCACTTTGGGCCACCACTTCCTGCCCCAAATTTTCTGCCATTTACCCTCCTTCTCCATTCTATGAGTTTCAGTTAGTAGCCCAATTGCCTCTTTGATGTTGAAGTTTCCCACATTGGTATACTCCCATTCGAGCTTGTTCGGTCCTGCATTCTTATAGATCATTCTGGTGCAAAGTTCATAGTAGAATTTTTCAATGTTCTCATCAGGTGCAAGATCTTTCCACCATTCCTTCGAATTCCAAGTCCTATAGAGGTTGTTTGAGGACCTTGGGTCCCAAAATTCCTCAACCTTTTCCAACGAGCTATTATGAAGATACTGTGTTAACTTAGGGATATCTTCTCGGCTGGCTATACAAGGCTCCTATTGCCAAGCATCTCTGATAAACAACGTTGTCTTTCCATCTCTAACCTTCCAGAAACTATGACTTTGGATGAGACTTCAGTTTTCCTATGTCGCTTTCCAAATATTGGAGCCAAGAACGTTTTCACCGAATCTAATCAGCAATTGTTTTGGCCATTGAGGAGCGTATTTCTTGTGCCACAGGTTTTCCCACAGTTCCTTACCATGAGATATCCATTTCCACCCAATTTTGGCCCCCAACATTTTGTTTATGTTTAAAGGGTCTCCGAGTCCTAATCCCCCAGCTTCTTTAGGATTGCAAATGGTTTTCCAATCGACCAAAGGGCACTTCCTATGTCCTTCTGTTTTTCCCCAGAGGAAATTTCTTTGAATATTTCTTATATGTTTTATAATTGATTTAGGGGAAGCCAGAACCAAAAAGAGGTACAGAGGCATGGCTTGTAGAACAGACTTAACGAGGGTGAGTGTACTTGGGAGATTAAGGGCTTTGAAGGACCATTGACTCAGCTTCTGCTTGATTTTATCCAGTAATTTCTTCCAAGAAATTTTCCTTATGGTGGAATCCGCTAAAGGTGCACCTAAATACTTAGAGGGTAGCACGCCTTTCGAAAACTCCAGAATTCTGAGAATATTTCTTTTTGTGATTTTCAGAGTGTTAAAAAAATAGACATGAGATTTATCCTTATTAATTTCTAGCCCACGGCCTCAAGGAAGGTGTCTAGCGCCGCCTTTAATCCACGAGCCTCCTGTACAGTAGATGGTCCCATAAGCATAGTATCATCCACAAATTGTTGATGTGTTTGTGGTTCCATTTCTTCACTAAGTAGAAGCCCTTAGAGCCTGTTCTCATTGCGCAGATTCTTGAGCATTTTTCCCAATCCTTCAATGACAATGATGAACAAAAAGGGTGACAGAGGGTCACCTTAACGAATCCCCCTTGAGACCTGGAAGGGCTGTGAGGGGGTCCCATTAACCATTATAGAGAAAAAGGCTAAGGAAACCAGCTTCATAACCCATTTGATCCATTGATAGGATAAACCAAAGGTTCGAAGGATGCCTACCAAGAATTTCTAATTTAATTTATCATAAGCTTTCGACAGGTCAAGTTTCAGAAGCATACCTAGGATTTTCCTGACCTTTAACGAATGAATGGTTCATGTACCAGAATGATGCCATCCAAAATCTGTCACCCCTCGACAAATCCTGCTTGTTCTAGCGAAATGAGGATAGGGAGCAAGGGTCGGAGCCTGTTAGCTATGACCTTTGAAATGATCTTATATATAACATTACACAAGGCGATCGATCTTAGTTCCATTCTCTTTGGAGATAAGTGTTAGGAAGGTGGAATCGAGCACTTTCAGAATGCTGCTTGTCTTCCTAGTGTCTTCAACCAGTGCCCATACTTCCTCTTTCATCCAATCCCAGCAGGTGTGAAAGAAATTAGTAGTGAACCCATCGAGTCTCGAGGCTTTGTCATCAACCATTTGATTGACAGTTGCTTCAACTTCTTCCATCTCAATAGGTTTCATAAGAATGAAGTTGTGTTCTTCAGTGATAACCTTTGGAATATGCCGTAAAACCTCTCTCTGAGCTTCATCTCGATCCCAATCCGGCTCTTCAAGGAGGTTGGCAAAAAACGTATTCAGGGTATGTTCCAGATCCTCCCGAGTCTCAACAATGGTCCCGTCCTCTTTTTTCATTCTCGCCATCCGATTTTCGTGCCGATGTTGGATGGCTTCTTTGTGGAAGAATTTGGTGTTACACTCTCCCTCTTGGAGCCACTTAACTCTGAATTTTTGTTTCCATAACACTTCCTCCTGTTGCTCTCTTAGGATGAATTCTTGGATCAGGATTTTCTCTTGCGTTCGTATCTCTTCAGAGAAGTCATCCGACACACCCCTTTGCTGTACCTCTTGAATCTTACTGTCCAACTCCTTTTTTGCTTGAAAATATTTCTAAAGGAATCACTATTCCATTTTTTATTTTGTTTTTTAGGAGTTCGAGCTTTTGCTGAAACTGGTACATCCAAGTTCCTCTAATAGGAGGAATGTCCTCCCACCATTCTTTGAGTTTTTTTGGGAAATCGGGCTGAAGGAGCCAAAAAATTTCAAAACAAAAAGGTCTTCGAAGGTTCACCCCTATTCTTTCCCATTCCAGACTTATAGGCCAATGATCTGATTTGGTTGATGGAAGTACAACGACAGTCAGTTCTCCTCTTACCATCATAATGGACTTAGATACCAAAAAGAGGTTTAGCCGACAGGATATTCTTCTATCGTCGGTTCTCTTATTGTTCCAAGTATAGATACCATTAGACATTCTGACATCGACCAGTTCAAGGTTTGCAATGGCTTCATTAAAATATTCACTCATGGGATTTAACTTCCGTATTCCTCCCTTTTTTTGTCAAGGTTCATGACCAAGTTAAAGTCCCCACCTAGGATCCAAGGTCTTCCTCCCTCCTCCATTTTGAGCGTCCTTAAAAATTCCAGAAAGTTAAACTTATGCTCGGCTCGAGGTGGCCCGTAGATGTTGGTCAGGAACCCCCAATTACTCGTGCCTAAAATCTGGAAGGCTGCTGAGAGGGAGAACTGCGATGCCATGAAGTCAGAGAGGACCACCTCTCTTGGGTTCCATAATATCCTAATTCCCCCTGCCGCCCCTTTAGCATCAACAACAATAGCTTGGAAAAAGATACCCAGTTTTTCACTTTCTATTCTTCTTCTTAGAAGACAGATCTTCAAGGAACTGTTACAACCTATGATATTCCAGGATGTAATCTGCATCGATAAACTATTTGGTTGCAGGAGAGAGGGCTACGTCTATGGTAGGATACTACCCCGATGCTACTAAATTAGCCCCAATGAGTTGGATTCTTTGCACATTGCTATGTCTTCCTCTCTTTTGTTTTTTACCTTTCTTTTTCCCATCTGGGTCTTTGAGAGATTCAGACGTTATTCCAAGAAACTTCATAGTTTTCGTCTTAATGATTGCCTTTTCCAGAAGGGAAACCTGTTGGGGAGGGATATGTTCTGGTAATTTTGTAGAGCACACAGCTTCCAAACCTTCCAAGTCTAGATCCCCTAGTTTCATTTCCTCTCCTTCAATTTCATTTAGTGTGTTATCGTTCTTATTTGTCTCCTTTGTATCTTCATGGGTCTATGCCTTTAGAATTAGTTCTATCTCTAGATCTTGTTGTTATTCAATCTGTCCTTCCTTCTGGGTATAAGTCACCTTTCCTTCTTATAGGGCGTCAAACATGTTGTGAGTTTGAAATTTCTTGTGGATCTCAGGGCGGCGTTGCTTTCTTGGCGGATCTTTTCTTGTTAGGCACTCTGGTGAAGCCTTCTGCATCTTGATTTTGTTGATCTTTCTTACCTCTTGGTTTTTTATTTTGCGGACAATCTCTGAACAGATGTCCATGCTCATGGCACCGTCTACATCTGAAGGGAATCTGTTCATAGTTTATCGCTTGGAACCGATCTTCATCATCCCATGACAACTCTATTCCATATGGGAGATCTTGTGATATATCTAGGTAGATGCATATCTTGGCATAGGAGGTATAACGCATCTGCTTGGTTTTCTCTGAGACTTTTACAAAGTTTCCCCACGTGTTTCCAATATCTGTAAGTATTTCTTCTTTCCAATATTCTGTTAGTAGGGAATACATTCTATTCCATACCAGGGCTATCGTTAGGTTTTATTTATCCGAATTGAACCATTCTTTCCATGGTCTTAGGAAGAGGCTTGCAGAGTTAAAGAAATATGGCCTATTATCAAAATTTGTATTTATGTCAGCTTCATTAAAGAAAATGATCATGAAGAAACCTTTTTCCCCCAATTGCAGATCATAATTCCCTTGAGATTTCCAAGTTGTGTTTATCCACCACACCAGAGTCTTCTCTGCAGGCCAAATCCCAACAAATTTCTCGATGAGTGCATGTTCTTTCATGTATTGAATATCTTCCCTTATTTGTTCCGAACTTATCTGTAGCTTCGGCACTGTTTTTTATTTTGGGACATAATGCCCTATTTTTCTGTATTCTCCCTTTTCAATTCCTTCTTCAATGGTCCCACTCATTCCTTCTCCTCCCTTCCTCGAGTGGATATCATGTGCTTGCAGTTACTCTTTTCCTTTCTCTATCTCCATTTCCGAACTCTAGAAAAAGGGCAGTTCCTCACCATCCGTGTGTTCGCTCATCCCGAGTCCCGTCCCCCAAGACGGAGGTACAGGTTCCTGCCCCTGTCAAAACCTTCGAAGGCTACCCAGCCCTACAACTTTTAGAAACATGCATGATTTACAATTTATAACTAATATGTGATTTTACTATATTTAGAAACATTGATTTACAATTTATAACTAATATGTTTTTTTACAAAGAAAAATATATCTTATTTTTTCTTAAGTATAGTAAAATTACAGTATCCAATGCTTATGCAACATTTTAATAGACATTTAAGTACACAAGTTTCACCACAAAGGCTAAAATCTATTGTATCTTGAGCATAATAATCTAAATCTTTAGGTCTAAAAACCTTTGAGATCATAGCAATTATACAATAGGTTTCCCTAAACCCTAAACCTTTGAGTCTTTTTTCGTTGAGGAATGAGTAGGTTTCCCATCGGATATGATTATCCCCGTTGAATATCCCTCTAAAGATGTTTATTTTACCTTTGTGAATGAGTTGCACATATCTACATAGAGGTCCACCTCTCTAGTGACATTGTTGTTGAGATCTCGAATTAGGGAAATATTTCGACTTAGATTCTTTGTAACCTCGAATTCGTCGATTCCAATGCCATGCCTTGTTTGAAAGTCTCTCCTTCGGGATGGGTTGCCTCCCTTAATTAGATGAAAGTGATGAATGCATGGGACGATAGAGAAATTTAGGTACTAATGATGGGAATGCAGTTTACCATCTCAAAAATCACTCTCATGGAAGTTGTAGATTCCAAGATGGAAGCTTGTTGCAATGTTTCAAGTGAATGCAATTCAGACCACCAAGAAACGATATGCATGCGCCATGCAATTCAATGGTTGGAAACCACGTTTGAAAGAGTGATAAATTTATTTTATAATATGGTGGTGAAATTTAATTTAATGGCATCCTAATCGATGCTTCCTAGCCATTCCACATTCCTTAATTGGAGTTAGTTTACAATGGGCAAAAACACCATTGACAAAAAACAAAAACCCGATTTCTTTTGATTTTCTTTCGAAGACATTGCCTTTCAACTCCTAGTGGGAAAACCCCAAAATGTTCTACATTCGTTCTTGGTCAATAATTATTTTCTCAAGAAATGATAAACCCCCTCCAAAATCACACTAAAAAATCCCATCATTTAAACCCAAACATTAACACCACTTGCATCACATCATGTTAAAATCGGGATGATAAACCCCCTCCAAAATCACACTAAAAAATCCCATCATTTAAAACCAAACATTAACACCACTTGCATCACATCATTTTAAAATTGGGAAATGTGTAGGAGTAGGGAAATACCGCCTAGGACAAAAGACAACTAAAACGCCCCCTTTTCGGGCCAATTTTTGAGAAATTCCAATCAAATTTGTTCTTGGAATTGTTATTGCAGTGATATTGCAATTCCAACAATCATAATTAGCTCTCCTATACTAAATGCCCTATTTTAAAACTACCTAGATGATCGAAATGCGATTTGAACATTGCAAATTGGGATTTCAACAATAATTTCTTGGCCGGATTCAAATGGGTTGGGGGCATTTTGGTTAGTAGTTATACTACTCCTAGAAACGACGTCTTTCATTATAAAGTTATAAAACTCTATAAGATTCCATGTCCTTCTGTATAATAAAGTGGAAAAAGTACATACACAAATATGATTATGTGTTTTTCTACCATAAATAACAAAAATACGACATTTATTTTTATAAATAAGGTAGATTTATATATAAAGAAGCATACACCAATAAAATTGATTATTGCGCTGAGAGGCGCTCTATAGCCCAGTATGGGAGAGATCTTGTAACGTGATGTAACGTTAGTAACGTTTGTAACATGTCAGCAAAAAAAATAGTGATAGTGAATATTATGGGAGAGATCTTGTAACGTGATGTAACGTTTGTAACATGTCGACAAAAAATAATAGTGATAGTGAATATTATGGGAGAGATTTTGTAACACAAAATAAAAAATAATATCACTTTCGTAAAGTTATTTTTATTAATAAAAAATAAATTTTCTAATAAGCCAAAATAAATGTTGGCCACAAAAATAATCTAATATGGGGGAGATGTTGTAATATTCCTACCTAACAACACAATAAAAAAGTAAAAGTTTAATTATCCGTAAAAAAAATATGTGGGTAAGAAAAAACACAAAATTGAATTATCTGCAAAAAAATGTTGGCCTTGCACACATGGTTTTAAACCATGTGCAAGGCATTCTAAAAAACCCATGGTTTTAATGTACATGGCCTAGGAGGCTTTGCACATGGTTTATGGTTTAGGAGGCTTTGCACACGGTTTTTAAACCATGTGCAAGGCCTCCTAAACAACCCATGGTTTTATTGTACATGGTTTAGGAGGGCCTTGCAAATGGTTTTAAGACCACGTGCAAGGCCTCCTAAACAACCCATGATTGTAGGAGGGCCTTGCATATGGTTTTAAAACCATGTGTGAGGAAATGATGCAATGTTCGTTCCTAACAAAATAAAAAATATTATATGTTGGTCATAAATAATATTAAATATTAATAATAATAAAATTATATGTGGACCTTAAATAAAAGGATGTGTCTTTTGATTTGAATCAAATCAATGGATACCTAAGAAGAAGTTTGCACCTTGAGAGATTTGATCCATCTCAGCACTTGATAGAGCCTAGGATTTGGATCTACGCTGGTATAAAGAAGCATACACCAATAAAATTGATTATGTAAAGTTGCAATACAAATATATATAATTATTTTATAAATAAATTAAATTATAAAATTAATTATACTAAAAATAATTTAAAATAATTTTATTTTTTTATAAATAAAATTAATAATACAGTTGTACTACAAACACACACAATCCCTTACCACACAAACACAAACCATAATTTAAATTCGACTGGTTAGAGATAGAGACCAAGATAACAACTCCTCACCACACAAACACAAACCATAATTTAAGTTCGAGTGGTTAGAGATAGAGACCAAGATAAAGAACCTATAGATTCGAGTGGTTAGAGATAGAGACCAAGATAAAGAACCTATAGATTCAATGCCCGTTGCATCCTTTCTTCCAGGTGGAGAGAGATGACCAGAACGAGCGGTTAGAGATCCAAATCTATATCCAATAACATCAGAGGGGATTATATATTTTATTTTCTATATTATTATGATGAAAATAAATAACCAAAATAAATAAATAATTTTTTAATTTATATTATTTTTCTTTTATGTATAAAAAAAATTAATTATACATATTTTCAACACAAATATATTTATTTTATAAATTGTTTAAGTAAATAAATAATAACTTTTTTTAATATGATGATGATGATGATGATTAATGTTTACTTAGACCAACTTTGATTTATTGGATTTCAATAATGATAATACTTGGTTTACTTTAAAATCTCGTGTGTTTAAAAAGCTTACCAAGAAGCTTTCCAGGTTGACTATAGTTTTGGCAAGTTAGGAGGTCATAAAGGTTTGTATTGTAACAAATATTATGAAACTCAAATCTAATGTGAGTGTAAGCAAGGCACTCTAAGAGATAGTGATTTTCATCCTCAACGTTCATAGACTCACACCAATGACAAACTCTTTCTGCCCATGGAGTTTTAGGAATAAACCAACACCATGTTTCGCTATGGAGTTCATGAAACATAAGAATTCTTTTTAATCTCAGCTATATTAATTTTCTTTCATGAGCTAGTTATTTTTTTTCAGAGGAAAAAATACCAGTCTTTGATATTCATGAGAATCAAAAAGACATCTTATACAAAGTCCAAGCATATGACTGTTCAAATACTGCCCTCACCCATGTGAAATAGTAAATTTCAAAACAGTCAGCCGAAAACATAAAGTAGACATCACAAAGTCTGATCGTTAGCAGACTTTCTCATCATTCATGGTAGTACCAGGTCAGAAATATCAAGTATATCAGATGTGCCCTGCAAACATACAATCATGAGGAGCATGGAATAGCTAGCTGATGGACTCAAAAACAGACAATGAACAACCAAATCCAGACAGAACATTTCCAATACTGTAAAAGTAAAATAAGGCCATCATAAATAGAAATAAATATGGCCATCAAAAAAGTGTGAAAAGGCCTTCTCCAATGACCAATCCGTCCAGTGTTTCCGAGAAATGACCAGTGCCCATTGCCAAATTGAGTGCCTTTTTTGATAACCCATCAGCTAGCATATTATGTTCCCGGAAAATATGATTGAAGGTCACCGGAGGAACATGTTGTAGCATAGAAAATATCTCATCGCACCAATGTTTCAGTGTGGGAATCTCAAGAGCAGAAAGTCTTTTAACCCAGGAGATAATCACCATAGAATCACCAAGAATCAGTTGAATAGGCAGTCCCATCAAGATGCTGACACGGAGAACAGACCACAGTGCCAGTAGTTCAGCACGTGTATTGGTGCTATTACCACAGCCCACAGAATAACTGAGAAAATGTGTATCACTGATGTAGATAACAAAACCTGCGCCACCCTTATGAAGTTGAGCAGCGCCATCAAAATAACCAACAGGAAATAAATGTAATGGCTTAGGAACGATCAGTCTGCAGGATGGTTTTAAATGGGGCACAGGGTGTAAGGCAAGGAAGCTGTCAATGCGTGAAATGATGAGGGGGGTCACAGGTTTATCTTCTTCAAAAATACAACTGTTTCTGAGTAGCCAAAGGTACCAAAAGACAATGATCGGGGTATATCGAAAGGAGGCATATGTAGCAGTGTTATTAAACCAGTGAGTTAGAAAAGACAAGATAGTGTTGTGCTGATAGAGTGAAAAACCCAGGGTGGCCGAGTAATGTTTAAGGATATTAAAAGAAAATGGACACTTTAAAAACATATGACCACAATCCTCTGCACTGCTCTTACAGAAAACACATCTGCTGGGCCCTGAGAATCCGCGAGAATGGAGGTGGTCCCAAGTAAGGATTCTATCCTTTACCAGCAACCAGGAGAAACAAATAATCTTCAAAGGAAGCTTCATGGCCCACAGAAGAGAGCAAACCCGAGTATAATCATCCTCAGCAATGTCGTGATGTATACAGTCATATACCCGAGCCACGCTAGGTGTACCAGCATATTTACCATAAGTCCACAGAAGTGAGTCGTTCTCCAAATTCAGACTGATTCTATTATATTCCAGGCCTCTTATATAAGTATTCCACAGATTACTCCATTCAATACCTAAATCCAATTCTTCAGCAGAAAACCAATTGCCAGTTCCCATATTTTTAGCCTGATCCAACGTGCAAATCCCATAATCTTCAAGGTATGTACGCAGGTCATTTGGTAGAATGTAGGAGCATCCAAGGCCAACAATAGGGTCGGCCCCAACTCTGATCTCTGTGCCCTTGCCCACCTGCCAGATAAGTCCCTTCCCAATCCAATGCAAAGAACCCATAAAACCTTTCCAAATGATTGAAATATTCCAATGCCTGAATTGTTTATTCCGGAACCAATTATGAACTGACATATTTTTCATATATTTTGACTTCAAGATCCTATGCCATATGCCCCCATGAGTCATGGAAAACCAGAAGTTTTTCATCCTGAGTGAAATACAGAAATGGGGGAGATGTTTTATGCCCCAACCACCCTGGGAGATAGGGCGAGCCAGAGATAGCCAGTCAATCAAATGGAACTTCTTTTTTTTATCATTTGACCCGCAAAGAAAGGTGTAAATGAGTGATCTGTGCTTGCTTAATATGGATGAAGGGATAGGAAAAAGGGCACACCAGTAAACCGGCAGGCTTGTAAGAACAGATTGAACCAGAACTAAACGACCTCCCAAAGAAAGTAACCGATTAGTCCAATGGCTGATACGTTTTTCGAATTTATTGATAAGCCAAACCCAGTCTTTAGAAAGATAACCCGAGGGCTTCAAATGGAATCCAAGGTAAGTGAAACCAAGATTGAGGTGAGAGAATCGGTATGGTAAGATACCCGAAATTCTACCAAGCAGAGTTGCATCCAGATCATTATGAAGGAAACAGGATTTATTCACATTGATATTCATGCCTGATGCATCACAAAATGTTTCAAGGATGACCTTAAATGCAATCCAATCCTCATAAGTACCCATTCCAAATAAGATCACATCATCTACAAAGAGAAAATGAGTGATAGAGAGATGATGGGAGATTTTGATTCCTTTTATAACTCCATTACGCTTGGCATCCTCGATCAGCAAGCTAAGACCCTCAATGACCAAGATAAAGAGTAAGGGAGATAGGGGACAACCCTGACGAATGCCCCTGGAAGCGATGAAAAAAGTAGATAGCGAGCCATTGACAAGGACAGCATAGTTGACAGAGGTGATACATCCCATTATCCAGTTTACACCCACCAGAGGAATACCAATCTGAATGAGAATCAGCCGAATAAATGTCCAGTTTACTCTATCAAATGCCTTAGTTAGGTCTAGTTTGAGGATCAGGGCAGACTGCTTCTTTAATTTAACAGAGTGGAGAACTTCTTGAGTGATGGCAACAGGCTCGTGTATCTGCCTATTCTTGAGAAAGCCAAATTGTTGTGGAGAGATAGATGAGTCCAAGAAGGGCTTGAGTCTAGTAGCAGCCACTTTAGCTATCAACTTGTAACACAGATTGCAAAGGGAGATGGGCCTAAAGTCTCCAAAACTTGAAGGATTGTCAATATTAGGGATGAGAGCAATGAAAGTAGAGTTAATAGCAGGTGCAAATTTACCCAGAATACGAGAGGCTTCCACCAACTTAACCAGGGATGGGCCCAGAAGCTCAAAGAAATGCAAATAAAACTCCACCGTCCATCCATCCGGTCCAGGAGCTTTGTCCTTTTTGAAAGACTTTAGAGCCTCCTCAATTTCAGATAGGGCAGCAGGACTGGAAAAGGATAAATGGTCATGCTCAGAAAGATAAGAGGGGAAGAGACGGATGACTTTCAGCTGAGCCGGGAGAGAAGTAAGACCATCATCAGCAAAAATAACTTTAAAATGGCGAACCCCAAGGTCTTTTATGCCCTGATCATCTGATAAAATAGTACCTGATTCATCCTTTATGCTCCAAATAACATTTAGATTTTTCCTAGCTGTGGCAACAGCGTGGAAGAATTTAGTATTAGCATCACCCAAACAGGCCCAGGTGACACGACTTTGAAGTCTAGCAGAGGACAATTCATGGTTTAATATCCGGTGATGTTCTGCTTTAAGATCATTTAACCTGTGCTGAAGATCAAAAGACAGGATAGAAGAGCGAGACGAGGAGAGAATGTCATTAATCTGCTGAAACACAAGGACTGATTTTTCCTTCATTTTTTTAGTCTCTTCCCTAGTCCAGACCCTGACTTTATCCTTTAAGTTTCTCAGCTGAGATGAGAAATCTGGCATAAATTCCATGGAGGGCTCCGGCACAGAAATGGACCAAGAATCATGAATCAAGGAATCAAATTGCTCATTCCCCAGCCAAGAGTGGTTAAATTTAAAAGGATAATGGCATGGACCCTGAGTGTCATCCCACTCAAGTATAATGGGGAAGTGATCTGAAATGCCACATCTGTGAGCCCACACCCGATGACGAGGTAGGCAGGATACAAGATGATCAGATAGTAAGAAGCGGTCCAATCTTTTAGATATACCCTCTTCCCCAGCCCTACCATTTCTCCATGTAGGGCCAGCATAGGGTGGTGCAATGTCCACAAGGTGATAATCCGAGAACAAAGAAGACAGATAAGGTCCCAGAGGGTCAGGTAAAGCTTTAGGACCCCAGATCTCCGAAGGACTCAAGGTAAAATTCAGGTCTCCAGCAAGTATGAGGTTCGGAAGTGCGAGAAGACCTACCAAAGCAACAGCATTCCAGAATGTATCCCGATGAAGGTAAGGACCATAGACATTAAGAATGGAGACATGCAAGGGATTCCCTCTCATCGAGACTTTGAGAAGAATTCCTGCCAAAGTATGAAATGCTTTACATTTTAGTACCCTGGGGTTCCATCCAGTGAGTAAGCCCCCCGAGAGACCAGCTGAGTCCAACGCACAGAACTCCCACCCAGGACACAGTTTCGAGAAAGCAAATAGAGCCGGGTACGAACTAGACATGGTTTCTTGTAGTAACACCATATCCGGAGCAAGTGAAACCAAAAGCTGGCGAAGGCTTTTCTGCTTGGGCAAGCCCCCCAACCCCCTAACATTAAGAGACAGGATTTTCATAAGGAATCCGAAGGTGTAGGGGTCATGGCTCTAAGGACGCTGTGATTTTTTGAACCCGACATTCGAGCTGCACTCTTCAATCGTGAGGAGAAAGGAGTGTGAGGAGCAGGAGCATGTGACTCAGGTAAGGACGGGGGAGGTTTTTTCTTCTTTCTTCTAATGGTAACATTCTCGAAACGGATAGAGTCAAGTGGCATAACTGAGGGCGTTCGTGGTGTCTTATCCGAGAATATATTTAATGTTTTGTGGAGGGAAGGATCTGAAAATGATGGAGCCTCAGTTGGACTGTGTGGAGGGGAGGCAGACAGGGTATTCGTGTGTGTAAGAGGAGGAAAATCCATTGAAGTAAATAAAGGCTGAGTGGGTGTGACGGCATGTTGATGAATAGGTGGGGGAGCAGCTTCATGATCATGTGGGGGAGTAGGGGAGGTAATAGTGGAAGGAGCAACACTGCAGGGATAAACTTCGTGGGTAGTCGAAACCCCTGAAGCAAGAACGGGTAAGGGCGACGGGTCCAAATCACGAGTGTTATGTAGACATGCAGGCGAGTCTACAGAGGTAATGGACGTCGTCATAGGAATATGATGTGAAGTAACTTTCTCCACGGAGAGCGCCATCTTTTCAATCTGCGTGGGACAAGGAGAAGAGGTGATGGAAACTTTCTCCCCCGCCACCTTCTCTACGTGCTCCACATTGTTCGATAACAGAGAGATAGAGGCAACCTCTAACTCGAGAGAGAGAGTAGAATCTGCATCCACATAGGAGACCTTGACAGGAGGGATAGAGTGGCTCGAGGAGGGAAGAATATTGACAGGTAACATCACAGGAGAGGAGGGCTGAGCGAAAGAATCAACATAGGCTATCTCGGATGCATAAGCATCATCAAAACTAGCACAGGCATTATTTAAATCAACTGATGCCAGAGGGATGACCAAAGGACAACTTACCCGATGTGAGTCCGGAGCCGTGATAGGAGGCCCCTGCGTCCGTTCAGAGAGTGGAGAAAGAGAACCAGACGTGCTAAGGGATCTGCGAAGTGATGGACAGCTCCGCCGCAAATGACCAATGTCTCGACAAACACTACACCGAAAGGGGACACCCTGGTAGTCTATACGTTGTGTGATTATACGCCCATCGCACAGAATGTCAATGTCTGCCGGCAACCCAAGAGAGGTATCAATTTCCACAAGAATCTTGGCGATTCTCTTATCATAGACGTTCATAAAATCATCATCAACCGAGATGAACCGACCAATTGAATCTCCGATGCCTTGCAGAATGGTTCGATGCCAAAGAGGAAATGGCAAGCCAGGAAGGAGGGTCCAGAGATGTCTCTTTCGAACTCGCTCTCTGGCCGGATCGAAATTGACATGCCACCTATCGAGAACTAATGAACCCTTACCGACCCTCCACGTCCTGTTCAATACAGATGTCGCATGGCCATCTTCCAAGAAAACGAAAACAATCCACCCGCGAACCAAGACACTGATAGTAGGAACGTAATGAATGATAGGTTTCCACCTTTCAGTGGCCCATTCAATCCATTGCTTCTTATCCAGGGAAGCATATTCAAGTCTCCCTATGAGGGCCTGGGAGCATAGAGCGGCAATCCTGTCAATGTAGATGTCCTTTCCAACCACAAAATTCAACCTGCCATCCCGCGCCTTAAGCGATTTCAATTTCCTCTGCCTTCTAAATCTGCCCGAGCTACCACCATCAGCCATATCATTCGCCAGATACAAATAAACCCCCGCAAATAGAGTGACTATCTCCACCAAACCCCCGTCAGAAGATGGCCACCACCAGTCCTAAAGTAGAGAAACAAATAAAATATACCAAAGGAAAGGTCCCAACCCCAGGAGGTAAGTGATACCCACGTAAAGACCCCCCAAAGGGTAAGACCAGTGCCGGCTTTCACGTCTCCAATAAACCAAAAACACACCCAGTTACAAACCCCAAGAGAAAGACCGGTGCCAAAATGTCCTCCCAAGGAGCGTTGAACGGCCCATAAAAAAACACGACCACCCGAGATCCAGAAAACCTCAGAAAAGACCCAGAATTTTATCGCCCCAATAACACAAGTCCCTCAAGTGTAACCCAGAGAAAGACAAACACGTGATTTCATCTGGTACCCGACAGAATCCTGAGGACAGCTTAATCTGTGGGAATCACAGGCCAGGTGTGGAAACCCCCAAAATAAAAATCATGCCATCCGACACAGACAGAGACAGATCGATTGGGGTCAACCCAACTAAAGCCCACAGAAGATTCTGTGGTGAAGTGGAAGATTCAAAAAAGAACGTAGAAATCAACACAACAACGAAAAATACAGAAAGTCAACCCTTCCTAGCACATACCCAGGAGAAAAGGAAAACCACCGCATACGACGTAATTCAAAATTTACTTCCCACTTGTTTAAGCTGATTGGTACTAGTCCTCAGCTATGAGGAGGGACTCCAGCCAAAATTGTATGTCGTGTGGTCTTCAACCATAAAAAATACCAAGAAAAACGGCCAACAAATGGATTATACCACGCCAAATAACACCCAGTGGCAAGGTCGAGAAGAGCAAGTCAAACGACACAGCCAGGAGGAAAGCCAGGAGGAAATCCAAGTTAAAAAATTGAGAATAATTGAAAGCCAGGAGGAAAACAAAGTTAAAAAAAGATAAAAGACCCACAAAAAAGAACTATTACAGAGAGATAGTTTTGTTCTTCCAAGTTAGGATTAATGACCTCTTTATAGTATCTCAATTTCTCTAAACTTTTTAATATACATTATCATAAAAAAAAAATATATCAATCATACATATTTCCACCACATATACATTTATTTATACATAAGTTAATTAAATTAATAATTTTTTTTTTCAATATATACATACATTTTATAAATAATTTAAGTAAATAAATGATTAAAGACTTTTTTTTCTTATATATATTATAATATATATTATTATGGAAGAAATAAATACAATAGTTAGTATTAAAAGATATTTCAAAATAATTTTTAATTGTTTAAAATTTATTTATTAATAAAATTTAGATAAAATAAATAAATAAATTTAATATAATTTTTCTTTATAAAAAATATCAAAATAAATTATTTGATAAAAAAATTAATTTATGGTTTATGGATAAATTGTTTATCATTTAAACTTAAAAAATTCATTATATTTAAATAATTTAATGGATTATAAAACAATTTAATTAGATAACTTGATTGAACCATAATGACACTACATCTCAACTATGGTAGGCCTATATTAAATTAATTTTCTATCTTTTCATCCCAAACAAAGAAAGGACATGTGACACTAGTTGCTTGAGTAACTCATAGATAAACTCAAACCATCACATTGTATTTAACCAACCTACTTGACTAGATCAAAAGTGACTATAACACAAATACTTAATCAACTATCCATATAACCAAACTTCAACTTATTCACAAATCCACATAAACATAGAACCTCCTTTATACTAATCCATTTATGTCATGTTTACTATGTCTATGAAACCATTAACGAAGACACTGCTCTACTCAATCATATCGATTGAACCATTTTCCCAAACATCTTTGCTAACTCATTTTATCTTCCCACATCTTTGCTAACTCATTTTATCCTCCCATTGACATAAAGCACTAGTAATTTAGTGTCTTTATTTTTGGTTTGTGGAAATTGCAATTATTTGATTGTTGAAATTGAATTTTAATATTTGAAGTGCTTGTTTATTGTGATTAAGTGATCAAAATCTATCTAATTGTTAAAATTGTAATTTACAATAATGAAATTGTGATAAGTCAATTGTTAAAATTGTTGAAAATGAAATGTCAAATGAAATTGCAAGAGTGGATGAAGGGAATCATAGGTGTGGAAGATACTTCTTACACTAACCAAATAGAGAGGAATGTGCATAAAACTAATTAAACATAACTCTAATAATTAATAACACAACAAAAATACAACCATTAAACAATGTTTTAATGAGGAAAATTATTTTGTGAGAAAAACTCCACACTCTAAAGCATGTTCAATGTATTATTCAACAACTAACAAAATGTTATAATATATTTAGAGAGTCTCTATGTTTTCAAAATGATTATTCATTAGCGCAAAGGTTCTGCAAAATTTTTGATAGCATAATAGTAAGTTTTTTTTTCTCACATCGTAACTCCAATCCTAGCACTAAATAAATATGGGTAACAAAACCATAAACCATTTTTGGTTTTCTAATTCTACTTGCTGGAAACCACATGAAATTAATTGGTCAATTGTTGTTGCTCAATATTAATTGCCTGCTATTGTTCAATATTTATGGCTGGTTACAGATCTGCAAGGTGTATGACACACATATCTAAACATTCTCCCACTTGTCATATACCTTGCAAGATTCTAATGGAGAATGCATTAAATTGTCATCTAACCGCTAGGGGTGTATGGAGTTGTTTTATATCTTTCAATGCCATGATCCTTACATAAATGATCAAACTCTACCAAAACAAATTCATTGCCATTATCAATCCTCAACACCTTAATCTTCCTACCAATTTGATTTTCCAAGATAATATTAAACACTTTAAATCAACTAAAGAACTCATATTTGGTTTTGAGAAAATATACACGTGTCCTTGTATAATGATCATCAATGAAAGTCACATAATACAAAGCGGTAGAAGTTGAAGGAACTTTAACAAGTCCAAATACACTAGAATGAATTATCTCCAACAACCCAAATTAAAATTTGTGAGAATTGGAATAAAATTGACCACAAATTTGTTTTACATCTATACAATGATTGAAAAAATGAAATTCAAGAGCAAGATCATTCAATCCATCAACAATATTTTTGCTCTTCAAGATAGATAGGCCCTTCTCACCTATATGGCCCAATCTTTGGTGCCACAACATTGTCTTCTTTCCATGTACCTACTTTATAAAGAAGAGCTCATTTAGGTATCTAGAAAGAATGACCATTATAAGTGGATAATAGTTCTAATTGTGAAGGTGTAGATTCTACATATCTCTTTGCTAAGAAATTGAATAACTATTGCATTAGATGGTGCACACACCAAGCTCTAATATAGTTCCCACACAAACACCCTTAGCAAGACATATCTCTGGAAAATGTGTACAATGATACACAAGCAACACATATAGAATTGCAAGAACCAATATTTTTATAGAGTATCTAGAAAATCAAGACCTTTGAAAACAAAATGTAATAGTTACAAGGATTTGTGCAAGCAGTGAGAAAATGTAATATTGCTAGTATAGAGTAAATATAAGTGAATCGTTCTTAGTGATGGAGTGGAATAGAGATTTTGAGGTGCTAGGATGGACAAACATAAAACAAAAGATTCAAAGGAATTAAAAGACAAAGCACATGATGGTTAGTTCAGTAAGCATTGAATTTTAAAAAAACGCAGTTATCTTTAGGCAATGTTATCCAAAAATGGTATATTAGTGAACCATTGTTGTTACTTTAGTTGAATGCAATGCTATGTTATGGGTTTACATAGATGAGACAAGTTTTTCTTGTGCATTATTGTTTTAGAACGCATTGAATTTGAAACCACTAGTGATTACGCTCTGCTTGGTTTGTTGTATTTTTGTTGTTACAATGTTTATGAAGATAACAAGAGCTTCACTTGGCGCATGTGGCACAATGTAAACATTTTCCAACTTGATAGTAGTGGTAGAAATATGAAATGTAATGACAATTGATTCAAGATTATCTGTGGCATAATTGACAGTTTTTTCAATTAAGATGTCCTTTTGAAAACATGGTAGGATGTCATGAAGGCTGAATTTTGATAGGAAACTGTACTTGTTGGAAATAATACTATTATCTTCAACAATATTTATATGTGTTTCTTTCAAACATGAGACTCTTAGATTGCATTAATTTAAACTTAGCGATAATGTTTTCAATGTGCAATTACAAGCTTCATGTGTTCAATGAGTTAAAGTGAAATTATATCCCTTTTGGTATTGAATGCAAGCCATATTCAAAGACCCAAGATGCATATGTTTTAAGTCTCTTAATTTTAGTTTCAACTTTGTTAGAGAAATTGAATTTTTTTTTCTTCTTCTTCTTAATTTGCTTAAGAGATACAATGATTCAATATTTCTAACATGTGAAAGTGATGTGTAGACTAGTCCATGTTGTTTGATTCCATCCCAACAACACCGTGCATCAAATGTATGTAGTCATTTTTTTAGTTTGAATGTGCATAGTGTTTAATTATCGCATGAAATACTAATTTTCAATTGTTTTGTTGTAGAATAAACGAAAGAAAGATGGCACCCATTTAATGCATTGTAGAGGACAACAAGGAAAAAAGGGTTGGTTGCAAAATTTGTGAGTACGTGGTTTGCTTCGGGTTTCATATTTTCTATGATCTTAATATCATACTTAGTTTAAAATCGTACATTGATGTTTTTTAACATGTGCTAACATATGGTAAAGAGTCATTCGATCATTTGATTGAAATTGGATTAAGGGTTGTCAGTATATGTTGGGGTATCAAGGGTTAATTGAACTATTTGTAAGTCACTATATTGTTTCATAACGCCCCTTATTTTATAATCAATGGAACAATAAGAAAACTATAATTATATCCGTGCTTTGTCATGGCATATGAAACTAACAAGAAATAAAGTATGGAGAGGAGCCAACATATTTATTGAGGATCAGCTTGAGGAATGGTTTCCAAAATATATGTGAAGTTTATAATTCACTTGTTGAACTTGTACATTTTTCCATTTACGCAGATATGTATATTATATTATATATAAATGCATATATAATAATCACATTTTATTTTTCTGCTTGTAGATGGAACATGAAAATATGGAATGAAATAAAGTCAATGAACACACAAATTCAAATAACTCAGGAAGAATATCCTTTGAAGATGATGAATAGACGGGGCATAGAAGTACCTCAGGTGACTACATCACTTCAAGCGATGATTGATGATCATTACATTTGAATGTTGTTACTGTAAGTTGTATATTTTTGGAATTTTTATCTATGTAAAACAAAAATTCTTTGTAAGGTGGACATATCACCCAAATCAGATGAGGATAAGTAATCAATAATTGTAACAATGTCAAAATGACATTTTGATTATCATTGACTTTTATGTTGTTCCATATTTTGGATTCTTATTCGTATATAAAAAAATGGGTTTCTTCTTCTACTGGATTGTCTAATGTCTCAAAATGTTACATTATTGATTAAATATATGAAAGATTTTTACATTGTGACTATGAACACACGTTTTTTGAAGCACAATAGTTCAAATAAAAAAAAATTTCTACTATAAAAATATTTGTTTCACGAGTAATTAATTGAAATTTTGTAAAAAGAAAAAAGAAAAAAAATATATATTTACATATTAGTAGCATGGAAAATTTCACAACACCACCATAGAAAATCTATATAATAAATAAAAACTATATTTACATATCCATACCATGAAAAAATTCACCACAACAACATACACAATCTATTTATTTCAACTGAGTAGTGCCTTCTATTTTTCAAGAACTAATACCAACTCAAATTTTAGGCACTAGTGTTCTTTACATATCATACAAACCTATGATACTTTGTATAATATACGCACCAGTGCTCAATGATATAGTAAGCGCACCGATTGTAACAGTGCACATACTACAACATCTACACTAGTTTGTTTAAACATACAAACACACCAGTGCTCAATGATATAGTAAGTGCACCAGTTGTAACAGTGCACATACTACAACATCTACACTAGTTTGTTTAAACATACAAACACACCAGTGCTTTAATAGTATATAAGAAGCATTGGTACGTTTCGTACATGGCAGGTCCAATGCTATTCCAATGTTCTATATGTGCCAGTGTGTGCATTAAAACATACATGCCGATGGATCTTAAATGAATATATGCACTGGTTGTCATTAAAATGTATAAGCATTGATGGGTTTTATTTATAATATATGAATCTTACAATTTTTTACTCATGAAGGAAATTGTGTATTCTCCCCAGAAGTCCTCCTTTGTAATAATTGCTTCTAGGAAGTGATTTGAAGCGAATGTTTATAAGATAAAGTCAAGAAGAAATAAGAACTACACAAAAATTCAAGGCAACAAGCATTGTGGCCTTTATAGTTTTGAATTCATCCTTTTTGGTCTTTGTCCATTTAAAATCAATATGCTTTTTTATCATCTTTTATAGAGGCTTTACCATCTCTACAAAATTATATCTGAACCTCCTCATGAAATTCATCTTACCCTTGAAAAAAAAATATTGCATATATTTCTTATTGTGAGGAAGCAGGGTTTGGGTGATGACCTTAGTCTATTCAAGATCTACTCTAATACCTGGAAATTATATAGCCTAAGATTTTTCCTTCCGTTACGAGAACTATACTGTTTTTTGGGTTAAACGATTGAGATTTCATATTTGTGACATATTTCAAAAAGATGTATGAGCCTTGTTGGATATGATTAGATATGTTTTTGTTAATAAAAATGATGTCGGCAAGATACACAACCACATGTTGATTAATTATTCCTCACAAAAGATATATTCATTACTTTCAATAATAAGACCAAAATACATCTTTATATATGTGAATATTCATGAGTGAGTTCTAAATATTATATTTAATATATCCTTTTTTTTCCACCAAAACCAATTTGTATAAAGAAAACCCCTCTAATAAAGAGAATATTTCAAATCCCTAAGCAAGCTACAAGATTTGCTCTAATTATAAGATAACTATCTATATATGAGGCTTTGCTAGTATTGTGAAAATTCATAATGAGGAAAATCTTTCCTATCTACTTCTTTATCGGAATTGGGTACCAAACAAGCATAGTGATGAACTTGAAATATGATTTGAGCATCAAGCAAGTTTTTCCATATCCTTTTATATGAGTGGTTTCAAGGAAGGATGCATTTTCCACAAACTTTTGTTGGAATGGTTTGGCATTTTTTTTTGATGTGGAAATAATGTGTTGGATGATTCTAGTCTTATAAGTTTTTAAATCCTTATAAGCAAGGAGAAAATATCTTGGTATTGTTTAAATAACCAAATAGTAAGGAAGGATGCATTTTCCACAAACTTTTGCTGGAATGGTTTGGCATTTTTTTGTGTGGAAATAATGTGTTGGATGATTCTAGTCTTATAAGTTTTAAAATCCTTATAAGCAAGGAGAAAATATCTTGGTATTGTTTAAATAACCAAATATAAGCTTCTTTTTTTTTGGCACAAGTACCCATGTTTACATTCCTTGGAGGTTTTTTATAAATACTTCGGATAATTGTCTCATATGTCATGGTCTAACTATGAGTTTTAGCATTGGAGCATCTTTTAATCTATCCTATACATCAAACAACTTTAAGTGTAATTACATTCTTTGGAGTTGTCTTCATTTTTGAATAATTTTGATAAACATGTGTTAGAAAAGAAATACCAAAACCCTAATCCATTAATCCAAATTAGATGACAACCCTAATTCCTTAATTGAAGTTAGTTTACAATGAGCCAAAAAACCATTGACAAAAAAAACACTAAAAAAATGCCGGATTTTTTTTGAAGAGGTTGCCTTTCAACTCCTAATGACCAACCCCAAAACTTATAAAATATTTCCTTCTACATTCATTCCTTATCAATGATTATTTGCTTAAAAGATGATGAACCCCTCCTTAATCACAAAGAAAAATCCCAACATTCAAAACCAAACATTAGCATCATTTGCATCATATCATGTTAAAATAGTGAAAATGTGTATGAGAAGAAAAATAATGTTTTTCATTGTAAAGTTATAAAAATTCTATAAATTTCTACATTTTACTTTTCTTCTATATTTTTTTTAAACAGAAACTTAAAAAGAAATCTATTAAACTGCTGAAAACAACCATCTGAATAGTACATCGAAGCAGATCATGGCTTTTAGCAGGAGTCTACATTATTATGTTTGAAGACATCCTGGTTTACTTCTTACTAAGTGCAAAATTTTCAAAAGTTTTATTTTCTACTTCGTTTTGAGTATTATAATCCTTCAAAAGTCTTTTTTTGGGTCTACTTCTTTTTGAGTACTGTAGATCCTAACAAACTAATTGCATTTTTGTTTTGAGTACGGTAGATCTTAACAAACTGATTCGTTCTGAGTACTGTAGATATTAACAAACTGATTGCATCTTTGTTTTGAGTACTGTAGATCCTAACAAACTGATTGCATAAAAATATATAAAATATATAAAATACATGTTAATATTGTTTAACATAAAAAAAAATACATGTTAATTGGATAAAAATACATGTTAATTGGATAGATTATGTAACCTAAATTAGTAGTATTCATGTCTATCCCAGGTATCCATGTAAAAGATAAAGTTTAAACAACTGAGGTTTCATCCATAAGGCGAGCTGCTTCCTCCTAGTATTTCTGGACGTGACTGCCTTGTATCAACTTGGACAATTCTCCCACTTATTTCCTTACTCCTCCTATTAAGCCCAACTGCTCTCTCAAGTTACCATCAATGTCATCGATCCTTATTCCATGCCGGCCAGTTTGGTACTATTGTGCTGCTCAGCGTCAATTATATGCACTACTTTGACTCCTTCATGTAAAAAACCTCAATGCTTTCTTAAAATCTTCAAGGTATCCCCTGAGATTAGCGAAAATCTCTTACCAAGAAGACATTCTCCAATCTACTTTCGACTCTATACTTGTGTAATACAGACCGTTGGATACTGCTATTTGATGACCCAGAAAAAGACCTCACAGAGTTCCCCAAGGAAAAGGCTTAATTAGTTTCAAGAACTTCCTCTTTCACTGGCTGTAGCAGAGAGAAAGAAATCCAATCACTTCTTGGCACCACTAAATTGGAGAAAATCCTGCATAGAAAGTCTTCCAAAGCGTGTTCTAATGGAGGAATTCCAAGATTGTTTTGGTCAAGAGAAGGATCCATTAGCCCCAATTTCAAGTCTCTTACCCGGAATTCACTTGTGCGATTTTGTACCATTTGGAGAGGGGAGGGACCTTCACCAGAGCTGGCCCTAATGGAACCATCACTTCTCAGGGCGCCTTTATTAACTTAACTTTGTCGTTGACAAGTAAAAGGTTGCAAATTTCCAATTGCCACGCGTTCCTGATCACAGGAATGCAGTTAATGAGGGAGGATGGGAGCCCCAACCATCTTCCCAACAGATCAAGGACCATCCTCATACATAGTCTAATTCCCCTAGGACTGATTCGACCATGAATTATAGACTTTGCAAGCTCAATGCAATGATTCTTTGTGGAAATTATCATGGAATTCATTTTTTATTGGAAGGGGGGTGATTCCTTGTTCCAGCCAAAGGTTTTTGATTGGCTAAAAGGTTAGTGTGCTCATTATTTTCTATTTTCTTTTTTAATATGTAAAAAATGGATAGAGATTTTACCTTTTTTCCTTATGGCTACTAAAAGAAGAGTTCTGGATTTTACCATTAAAAGAAGAGTTCTCTTAGTTGAATTTCCTTGTGGCCAACCATTCTGCCTCATTGTTCTTCTCATTTTTTATAATTTTATTTTAATTTTAATTCAAAAAAATTCATTATTTATAAAGAATTTGATGAATTATAAAACATTTCAATTGGATAAAATATCTCTTGATTGAACCATAATGGCACCACATCTCAAACATCGCAAAGGGTTTGCCTATATTAATTTAATTTTTCAAGTTTTCATCCTAAATAAGGAAAGCACATGTGGTACTAGTTGCTCACATCTCCTTGAGTTACTTAAAGATGAACTCAAACCATCACATTGTGTTTAACCAACCTACTTAGCTAGATCAAAGAGCACTATAACAAAAATACTCATTGAACTATCCATGTAACCAAACTACAACTCATTTACAAATCCACATAAACATAGAACCTCCTCTATACTAATACATTTATGCCATGTTTACTATGTTAGTGAAACCACTAAAGACACCACTCCACTCAATCATATGGATTGAACCATTTTCCCAAACATCTTTGCTAACTCATTTTAACCTCCCAATTGACATAAACAAATAGTAATTTTAGTGTCTTTATTTTTGGATTGTTGAAATTGCAATTGTTTGATTATTGAAATTAGAATTTTTAATATTTGAAGTGCTTGTTTATTGTGATTACAAGTGATTGAAATTGCAATATCTAATTGTTAAAATTGTAATTTGGAATAATGAAATTGCAATAAGTCAATTGTTAATATTGCTGAAAATGAAATGTCAAATGAGATTGCAAGAAATTAAAAGAAGCGTAGGTGCATAAAATACTTCCTACACTAACCAAAGAGAGAGGAATGCAGATAAAACAAATGAAACATAACTATAATAATTAACCACACATAAGCATACTACTAGTAAACAATGATTTATTGAGGAAAATTATTTTGTGAGAAAAACTCCACACTCCAAAGTATGCTCAATGTATTATTCAACAACTTGACAAATTGTGACAATATATTAGAGTCACTTTGTTCTTAGTTGAAATTAATTGGTCAGTTGTTGTTTCTCAACATTAATTGCTTGTTATTGTTCAACATTTATTACTTGCTACATAACTGCAAGGTGTATGTCACACCTATCCAAACATTCTCCCACTTGTCATATACCTTGCAAGAGTCTAATGGAGAATGCATCAAACCGCGATCTAACTAACATGTGTGTATGGAGTTTTATATCTTTCAATGCCATTATCCTTACATAACTTATCAAACTCTACTAAAAAATTCACTGCCATTATCAATCCTCAACACCTTAATCTTCCTACCCGTTTGATTTTCCAAGAAAACTTAATCTAAACACTTCAAATCGACTAAAGACATCATATTTAGTTTTGATAAAATATACGCATGTCCTTGTATAATAATCATCAATGGAAGACAAACAATACAAAGCCATAGAAGTTGAAGGAACTTAAACAAGGCCAAATACACTAGAATGAATTATCTCCAACAACCCAAAAGATTTGTGAGACTAGAATAAAATTCACCAAGATTTTGTTTTCCATATATGCAATGCTTACAAAAATCAAATTCAAGAGAAAGATAATTCAATCCATCAACAATATTTGTGTTCTTCAAGATCGATAGGCCCTTCTCATCTATATGGACCAATCTTTGGTTCCACAACATTGTCTTCTTTGCATGTAACCTACTTTCTAAAGAAAGAGCTCATTTAGGTATCTAGAAAGCATAACCATCATAAATGGATACTAGTTCTAATTGTGAAGGTGTATATTCTACATATCTCTTCGTTAAGAAATTGAATAACTATTGCATTAAATGGTGCACACACCAAGCTAGAATATATTCCCCACACAAACACCCTTAGCAAGACATATCTTTGAAAAATGTGTACAACAATACACAAGAAACATATATAGAATTGCAAGAACCAATAGTTTTATAGAGTATGTAGAAAATCAAGACCCGTGAAAACAAAATGTAATGGTTGCAAGGACTTGTGCAAGTAGTGAGAAAATGTAATATTGCTAGTATAGAGAAAATATATGTGAATTATTCTTAGTGATGGAGTGGAATAGATACTTTGAGATGCTAGGATGGACAAACATCAAAGAAAATCTTCAAGGGAATTAAAATACAAATCACATAATGGTTAGTTTAGGAAGCATTGAATGTTTTAAAAATGTAGTTATTTTTTGGCAATGTTATCAAAATATGTATATTAGTGAACCATTGTTGTTACTTAACTTGAATGTAATACTATGTTATGCGTTTTAATAAATGAGACACATTTTTCCTATGCATTATTGTTTTAGAATGTGTTGAAGTTGAAATCACTAATTTGATTATGATATGCTCAGTTTGTTGTATTTTCATTGTTACTATGTTGATGAAGAAAAAAAGAGCTTCAAATGGTGCATGTGGCAAAAAAGTAAACATTTTCCAACTTGATAGTGGTGGTAGCAATATGAAATCTAATGATAATTGACATATTTTTCAATTAAAATGTTCTTTTGAAAACATGGAAGGATGTCATAGAAGCGGAAGTTTGATAGGAAATTGTAAATGTTGGCAAAAATACTATTATCTTCAACAATATTTATATGTGTTTCTTTCAAACATAATATGTTAGATTGCATTAGTTTAAACTCAACAAAAATGTTTTCAATGTGCAATTGCAAGCTTCATGTGTTCAACTTCTCCATCAAATTTAACATAGGAGAAAGAGTTATCAAATCACCTTGTTTTAAGAAGTTTTCTCATTTGAATCCCTTATGTTATCATTGGAGTCTGCACCTAGACTACTAAGGCTCAAATTCCATATAAGTTTGAAGCTTTTAATCAAATGACTAGGTCTTGGTTTATGAAAATCTTCTAAAGGTAAAGTGGGGATCAAGAATAAAGTAATCAGACAACAACGATGACTAATTTATGAGCAAACAAAATACTATGAGTATGCATTATATAAGGAGAATGCTTCAGATTTAAGAATGCATAATAAACATTAACCCATTCACAAGTATTCTAGGATATAAAACATTTATCAGAGAACAAAATTATGAATAAGGTGCTCATACTGAACATAAACATTCATTATGATAAAAGAATAAAATGGGCTCATCTCGAATATAATATAATTCCAAGATAGCCTTTATATAAACCATTAAAAGATAAAGTACATGCCTGATACTAATGATATGTAGCATGATCTCCCAAAACCACTTTCTCATGCCCATTAAACATGTGGTAGAAATTAAACATTTTCCAACTTGATAGTGGTGGTAGCAATATCAAATCTAATGACAATTGCATATTATTCAATTAAAATGTTCTTTTGAAAACATGGAAGGATGTCATAGAAGCGGAAGTTTGATAGGAAATTGTAAATGTTGGCAATAATACTATTATCTTCAACAATATTTATATGTGTTTCTTTCAAACATAATATGTTAGATTGCATTAGTTTAAACTCAACGGAAATGTTTTCAATGTGCAATTGCAAGCGTCATGTGTTCAACTTCTCCATCAAATTTAACATAGGAGAAAGAGTTATCAAATTACCTTGTTTTAAGAAGTTTTCTCGTTTGAATCCCTTATGTTATCATTGGAGTCTGCACCTAGAATACTAAGGCTCAAAGTCCATATAATCATGAATCTTTTAATCAAATGACTAGGTCTTGGTTTATGAAAATCTTCTAAAGGTAAAGTGGGGATCCAGAATAAAGTAATCAGACAACAATGATGACTAATTTATGAGCAAAAAAAATACTATGAGTATGCATTATATAAGGATAATGCTTCATATTTAAGAATGCATAATAAAGATTAACCCATTCACAAGTATTCTAGGATATAAAACATTTATCAGAGAACAAAATTATGACTAAGGTGCTCATACTGAACATAAACATTCATTATGATAAAAGAATAAAATGGGCTCATCTCGAATATAATATAATTCCAAGATAGTCTTTATATAAACCATTAAAAGATAAAGTACATGCCTGATACCGATGATATGTAGCATGATATCCCAAAACCACTTTTTCATGCCTTTCCTATTTTTCATTGTCATATTTATACAAAATATTTTGAAACAATAACAATTTTGGGATACAAAATTTATGGATCGAATAAACCAAAAATAGAAAAGATGATACATACTCTATCTATATCTATGACGCATAACATAAAGTCTTCCATCTATCACTAACAACTGGAAAATGATGATGAATAAAATAACATAAAATCTGCCATTTATCATTTCAAAGATTATGGAAATATGACCCAAGTCCTATGCCTGACTAGTCTCAACCGAATTTGAGTTCTATTCAAACACGATCAATCAATGTTTCCTAGCTTCTTCAACTAACATTGTCAATCCATCAAGTGCTTGTGGTCTCTTTTGTAGCCGAGAATACTTTGCATCCATTGTTTGAACCTTGGTTTGGAGTTCTTTATTCTGAACAATGAGCTCCTCGTTCTGTTGTTGATTGACTCTCTTTCTTCTCAGTACTTCCTTGGAATCTGTTTTTAGTTCTTGATAAATTGCATTGATCTCTTCTAGATCTTCCCTCAACCTCATGTTTTCTATCATTAACTTTTCATTCGAATCATTTACATATCCATTTTGATCCTTAAAATATTGTAATGAATTTTTCAAGACTTCAACTTCTGACAGTGATTCCATAACTTTTTGATGTGCAAGATGCTCTTGTTAATTTAATTCTTCAATATATGATGGTTTTGAACACATACCTATTTCAAATTCAGAAACTTTCTATTTACCTTTATCTTTACAAGATTCCTTAGGCAAATCTAGTGTATGCCTCATTTCTTCATGAATCTCCCCAAGGGTTTGATCTACTGTATGATACTCTTCATCTACAACTTGTATATCTTAATAGTTGGAGGAGTATTCTATGATAGTTACAACATCCTTTTGAAATTATGAATTAAGGATGGTCTTCATGTTCATCCTCAGTGTATTCATTGGTCTAGTTTTTTGTCTCCAATTTCTTCCCCAATTCTTGGGAGAAGGGGTATCATATTTTTTTGTACTAGAAGAAAGTTCTCGGGCCATGCTATTTTCTTCAACCTCCCTGTGAGTTTTGGGAGAAGTCATTTATTCCTTTTGAAACTCATAAACCAATTCCCTCTGTACCTTTATTTTTTAAGTTGATGACACAGACTCATTACCAGCATTGACTTCATCTTCTGGTTGATTGCTTGCATGTTCTACTTTTCTCTTCTACCCTCTCGATCCTATGTATCTTTTCTTTGTCTCTTTACCCTTAGTATGCATCTAGGATTTGGATAGCTCCATCTCAAAACCACACCAAAACAAAAAATGTTGCTAGGATCTATCCAACTTCTTTAATTAAGTGATTATTAATAATTTGCTAAGCCGTGATGAAAAACAGAGTGACTGGTATGGTCAGGGTGATATTTTCCCTTGTGGCCATTTTTTCTAGGCTCTTAAATAGATAATAAGGTAGATTTAACCCATATTCCCCATTTAGATGCAATAAAAATCTCAGATGATACCTAGACACTATCGCAAATCGACCTTCATAGGTGATGTAGTGCTGGACAACATTAAGCACATCCCTCCATTTTGGTTTTACCTTATTCAAATGAATTCGTTTACCCCAATCTAGATTTTCGTAACCAGACAACAAAAATAAACTTAAATAAACCTGAAACAAATTTTTTTTAAACCATCTTTCGCCTTCGAGGGTTATGCCCATTGCTTCTGCAATTGTGGCTTCATTTAATCCAAAGCTTAGGGTTTGAAAATTGGCAGATGAATCCTTATAATTGTTTACAAAATCATTGTCACCTCCATCTTGTGACCACTGAGATTTTCATAGAACGAAAACCACTCTGTGTTCTGTATCATTTCTGCACATTTAGGGAATTCTTCGTCCCACTTAACATTTGTTGGTTCAGATATGCAAATTTCACCATTTCCTTTCTTCATCACGACAAGTTTTGGTCTTGCTAGGTCACTTCTTCGAAGTTAATGAGTGCCCCTCCTGTTTAGGCCACGTTATGCAAATAATAGTCGCTACACAAAATTTCATAAATGAATAGGGAGTACAAACACTTTGGCTCAATGTATTTCATGATATCAAGAATAGCTAGTATTGCTAGCTTTTGTTAGTCATTATGACTAGAGGCTCCTCCACTAAACATGTGCCTAGTTTGTGACAAATGCCACAAGACAATTTCCAAATATGAACAATCCAACATCGCCAGCGTGTAACCACATTATGTGTTCTACTGTCGGAATTTACTATAACCAATTGTAATATAAAACCTTTACAAAATGTGGATTATTCACCCAAATTTAAGACATTACATCATATTTATCATGAACTTGGAATAATTAATGAAAATGAGCCACATTTTTCCTATTTATCACAACAAATAAACAATTCAAAGGTAAATTACAACCTAAAGAACCTAATGAATAAGTTAGGTACTTACGATAACCTAAGAAACCTAATGAATTTCAATGATCTTCTAGGAAAATACCTAGGGTAGAAATAGGATACAAATCCAGTGCTAACATCTGGCTCTGGCTGGGGATAAATCTCTCCTTGTGAGGATTTAAGAACATATTGACCATGTGCCTTCAAAATATGCCAGAATTATACCCTTTTAACTGAAACTAGATTTTTGTAATTTTATTGGGATGGAGTCTTATATACAAAATCAAAACTGCAATGATATATATAATCAATTTGAATTCCCAATGTTCTCAATATGTGTGAAAGTGTTTCAAAAATCGCCCATTGATTGGGTATGCAACTTCATTACCATCCAAATTGTGTAACACAAAAGTGTTATTTCCCAAAATATTTATTATTGTGAAAGGTCCCAGCCATAAATTATCAAATTTTCCATGCTTACCTTTTTCATCATTTTGTGCATCCCACCCGAGAACTGCATCACCGACTAAGAAAGTATCTTTTTTCATTTTTCTATCAAAACTTTCTTTTTATAAGCCTCATCTTTTTCTATTATTGTTTCTCTTCCTGCTGTAGCTTGAGTATTTGAAACTGTCATGTCCCCAATTAAATAAATTCCAAATAAGACTATTTGCAAATAATGTTTCATCAACCTACTAGTTCCCTAGGTTGAGATGGAGACATAAATTTTGTAATAAGGCACTATGGGACCCAAAAGGACTTGAATTTATCATATACACATTTAAATGGGTTGCATAAATTATAAATGCTAAGAAAATAAGGTGGCATGGGTTCATGAAGACACTTGTAAGCTTGTGAATCCTTTGGGTGACTAGATTCCCCGCACACTTGGCATGATATTCATCTAAATTTGAACACATGGGTAATGTAAAATTATTGGATGGTAATGTGGCGTCAAATATCATATAATGAGCCAAGTAAGTCGAATTGGTAAAAGAGGCTAACTTCCATGGAAGAGGAAGATACTATAAGACAAGGTGTGCCACTTGGAAGGAGATTCTATGCACTCTATGACAACAAATGATGGAAGATTCTATGACAAATATGAAAAATCCAGACCTGATTGCTGACATATGAAAAAGATGACATGTCAGGGCTAAAAATAGCCACCAAGAGGTTTAATTTGGGAA